>CAWZYM010000105.1:115000-147500 GCA_963966185.1 Rhabditoides inermis | reverse complement strand
AATGGGCGTGGCCTAATCCGCTTTCGTTCAGGCACGCGGCTCTATTGTCCTCCGGAGTGGTTCCTGCACTCGCTCTACCTCGGCAAGGAAGCCGCCGTCTGGTCGCTGGGCGTGCTCCTCTACAACTCGCTCAACGGAAGGTAAGCCCCGCCTATGTAAGCTCCGCCCCTTTCACAATAGTTCGTTTGCGACGCCCCATAAAGCCCCGCCCACACCAGCCGATTCCAGATTGCCGTTCCGCAACGAGAAGGACATCTGCACGGCGCACCTGCTCGGCCCGCTGCCCTTCTACGTGCCGATCAGCAACGGTGAGTAGATGATCAATCGATAATTCCATAATTAATCAATAAATCGATTACAGAGGCGCGCCACCTGATCCAGAGATGTCTCACCTTCGATCCGTTCGCGCGGTGTACCCTCGAAGAAATCCTACAGCACCCCTGGCTGCGTCGCTCCTCTCCTGATTGGCTCTCGCTCAGTCAGGCTGTGAGGTTAGTGTTGACTCGACCCCGCCCACTCTGACCTTTGCCCCCTTTAGCAACGCTGATGTCGCTTCCTCCTCGTCGTCGTCATCTCTGGAGGAAGAGGAGCATCCTCCATCGGAGGAGTTGGAAGAGTTGGAGGAGGAGGAGAAGGGGAAGGTAGTGGAGAGTGAAGGGGAGAGTGGCGTCGGGTCCGACGCGAGCAGCAGTCACGCGCGGCCGATGGACGGCAAGAAACAAAGGTATAGCCACAACAAGTCTCGCTCCCTCTAACTCCGCCCTTGCAGATGTGCGAAGACGTCGCTTCTCGCGGCGCCCACGTCGTCGGAGCTGAAGGCGGTGGTGCAGCAGGCGAAGACCATGTCGGTGTCGCATCACAAGAAGAAGGCATCCGGCCGACCGGCGCCGCCCAGGCATTCCACCGTCATCACCACACTGCGACGCGCCATGAGCCGCATCGAGCCGCAGCCGGTCGTCGCGTGAGCACCTCCTGCGGACCACTTCCCTTGACCGCCGGACCCCTTCGCCCGCGCGTATCTGTATGATAGTAGGTATTTATGTGGTGGGAACAGCCCACCGCACCCCAACCGCTCTCCACTCTCTGGTCGCTTTATAACAATGGCCCTTTCACTTTCCTCACGCCGCCGCGCCGGTGAACCAATGTAGATAGCCCTCCACTTCAAGAGTACGGTAGCTAGCCACTTCGGATACGGTAGCCCGCCCCTGTGTACAGTATACTCTTGCGCACCCCCACACGCTCAGTGGACTTGTGATGATCATTGCTGTACAGTATGTTGTGCCAATTATTGTTGTTTTCGGATGTGTCGTGTGTTTTGATACCAATGAAGCCATACTTTTGAAGCGAGTTGTTTGTATAACGAGCAAATCATGCAAAGCAAAAAGGACATCAGAAGGAAGGCAGCATAACTGGAGTGTAATCAGTCACAGAAATATGAACAGGCTTCCAGTCTATCCATCATAATCCCAGGGGATCGAACCCGCGACCTTTGCAGTGAGAGGCAAGAGCGCTAACCACTAGGCCAATCGTGATGCATGATCGCATGCGGTCGTTAACACCAGAGATGCTTGACTGCAACCCTGTAAACACCGAAGGTGTTTTGACAGTAGAGAAGGGCAGAGCAGTCTGTGTGTGAGCGAGAGTGAGTGATAGAGAGGGAGAGAGAGGGGGAGAGAGAGAAGTGTGTTCTCGAAATGGATATATCAGTGATAGTACACAGTGGTGCAGACAACGCGGTGTCCGGATTTCGATCCCAGAGACCACTCTCCCCCACTCTCGAAATATCACACCCTCCCCCTGAGGCGTAAAACACTCAAGACATATGCATGTTTGAGGACTGTCAGCGAGAGAGCGCGCGGTGGCAAGAGACGCAGACGACAGAGGCGGCGAGAGAGTGAGGGATATGAGGAGGGTGGGAGGGTGGAGTAGGCAACCGGCCCCCTATCACCTGGCTGATTGCTTCTGAGTGAGCTACATCCTGGTCCGTCGCATTGATCCAAGACCTCGGCGATGAAGTCTACGATATTCATATTCTATGTCTTTGCACTGGCGTTTGCCAAAAATGACACAGAGAATGCGACAAAGGTGAGCTATTTACGTTTTTAGAGGTTGCCTATGTAATGTCTTCAGGTGACACCATCACCCAAAAACTCAACTCGTTTGAAGATCGCGAGAGATCAGGGAGGGACGAAGCCTCGTTTCGGAATTGTCGCTGCGATCGCACCAAAGGGCGCTAAGGTGAGAACAGACGGTTTTCCAATCTCTCTCACCGCAATCCGCACTGTCTTTCAACTGTTTTCCGTGTCAAAGGTTCACAACGAAACGATTGCAATAGAATCAACATTTTTGTATTGTGACCAGAAAGTCAATGAAAGAAAAATTTGAGACTGAAAACTCCTCTGCGGTGACCGCACCGGAAGTAGTCAGAAAAAAACATGGCCGGATCAATTGCTAGCATGTTTTCAAGGAAATGTCTTTGACCTACCGCAATTCTCTCTCGCTCTCTCTTTCTCTCTCATTGAAAAAACGTTATCTTTGATTTATTGACTCTGCGCTCTGAACCGGGAAATAGAAAAGTATGCGTGTCAATTATAATATATCTCACAAACGCTTCCGCATCGGAAGTGATTTTAACACATGTGTCTAGCCCACCGTATCCCTAATTGGTCTATGCGCGGCGCGTGATCGGATATTGACAGATAGATTGGATAGACGGAAGGTTCGCGGGCTCAAAATGTGATCGGCCAGCGTTCCGCTTTGTCCGTCCACATTCAGCGAAAACAGCTATGATGAACCGCTCTTGTTCTGAATGGGATGACGCGGCCTTCTAGATCTTTTCACACCTTCCCCTTTCACATATCGTAGGAATGCTGAAAAGACTGTGGGTGACTGATCTGATGACGTGTCGGCTTCTAGAAGTTTCGTGTCGCGCCAAGTGTCGCATTCAGGCCAGAGTGTTCTACTCCAATTAATCAACGATGAATAGTGGTGCTAGGAATGAAATAGATGACGTGATAAACATTGCACCCACTGTGAAAGAGAGAGAGAGATTTTGAACGTGCATACGGTTATTTCACTCCCGCTCGTAAACCTAGAGCAACACAGATCTGTCAGTGACGCTATCACAAATTCGGTTTCGAAAAGTGCAGTCAGAAGAATATGAAAACAAACATTTCCGTCGACAAGATCCGTTGACAAAAGTACATTCACAAAGTGCAATTTTTTTAAGCGGTCAGTTTTAGAATGACGTTAATCCGCAGTTATTAACAAAACCTTTCGGTAATAACACTAAGACGTATATATTTATAATAAAATAGAAAAAAAGTGTTTGCTAATCTGTATGGCTATACCAAAAAAATAACAGGAGGTATAAGAAAGAGTATTTTTTTTTAAATTTCAGCATCATCCTGCCGACTTCGGAGACAACTCGGAGCTGCTCGTTGCGTCGCTGAGCCACAAGAACAGCCGGCGGCCAGCGAAAAGTGCGTCTCTTTCCCCTCTCTTTCTCTCTCCTCTCTTTCTCTCTTTCTCCCTCGCTCTCTCTCTCCCTTTCTCTCTCCCCTCTCTCTTTTCCTCTCTCCCGCTCCCTTCTCTGATATCTCTGATCTCTTTGATTAGATTTGGAGCTGCGCGTAGAGCCGACCGCCTACACGGACATCTATGTGGGAGGAGAGAGTATTTACACGAGGTGAGAGAAGCAGAGAATAGGAGAGAGGGGGAGAGGGAGGGAGAGAGAGAGAGAGAGAGAGAGAGAGAGAAAGAGAGAACATTCTCGTTCAGTTCCGGCTACACGGCCCCCGCCCCGCCGTCCGCGCCCTCGATCATCGGAGGCAACAAGCGATTCGGCAGCTACGGTTCGAACCTCTCTATTCCCTTCCTTTCTTCCTCCCTTCCGCTCTCTCTCTCTCCCTTTCTCACCTCCCTCCCTCTTTCTCTCTCCCCTCTCTCACCTCCCATTCCCTCTCTCTCCCTCTCTCCCTCCCTCCCTCTCTCCCCTCTCTCACCTCCCTCCTCATCCAGGCAGCATCGACACGCAGAAGGGCCAGGCGTCGCTCACCCGCTCCTCGTCCCCCGGTGGAACGGGCACGTACAGCAGCGCCGTGCGGTTCGGGAGCGACGGCTACGCGGCGGGGGAGGGCCACTCGGGCAGTGCCTACACGTCCGGGGCGTACGGCAATGGAGGTGAGCTCGGTGGAATTGACACATACATACACCGACAAGGGTCACAAAGTGACTCTCGAAGTGGTGAGAACATAGAAGGCACTTAAGCTGTGAGGAGCAGTTCGTTTTGTACCTATATGCTATATGCAGAGAGTGGCGCGCAGTTCGAGAGAAGTTTGAAGAAAACGATCAAGTCGTAAAGTTTACAGTACAAAGTCTGTGCGAGCCTCCTCTCTTTCTGTCTACAATTCGAAATAATGATGGATAAACCAGGTGGCGGTGGCTCGTCTGGAGGCGGGGGCAGCACCGGCGAGTGGCACAGTGGCTACGGAAGCTCCGCCTACGGGAGCTCCGCCTACGGGGGAGGCGACCCCTACCTCAGCAGTGTCAACGCAGAGAAGAGTGTGCCCATGGGATATGGAGGGTATAGCCAGGCACAGAGTGAGTACTCTCTCTCTCTCTCTCTCTCTCTCTCTCTTTTTCTCTCTCATATCACTCCATTTCAGACCTGGAATCGTCTTCGCAGCAGCAAGACCTCACCTCCAACCGACCCAAGTTTTCCTCATACGGTAGCTATTCGGGCGGGCAGGAATACGGTAGCGCGCAGAGCTACGGTACTGACAACTCTGGATACGGTGCGGCGCAGAGTGGCAACTACCAGCAAGGAGGACAGGACTACTCCAGCTATCAGGGACAAACAAACTACGGAAGTCAGGCTCAGACAACAGACTACAACGCTCAGCCCAGCTACGGTAGCTATGGAACGTCCGGCGGCAGCGACTACAGCAACCAGCAGTCGAACTACGCTAGCTCTGGCGGCTACGGTGCGCAGACGGGTTACGGTAGCAGCACGCAGCAGGGCACCACAGACTATTCCAACTACGGAGCGTCGGCGGGACAGGCCGCTGGATACGGCACGCAGACTCAGACCAACTACGGTACCCAGTCTACAAGCCACGGTAGCCAGCCTGAAACCAACTACGGTCAAGCACAGACGGGAAGCTACGGTACCTCATCGGGGTACAGCAGCGGACAGAGTGCACAGACCAGAAACAACTACGGTGGACAGGGCTACAGTGGTCAGAGCAGCGGGCAGGGACAAACGAGTGACTACGATAGCTACGGTTCGGAGAGCGGGGGATCGAGCGACTACGGTCAGAGTCAGAGTGGACAGACGGGGAGTGACCGATCCAGCTACGGACAAGCCGGCAGCACATACACCAGTCATCCCGCACAAACCAGCTACCAGGGACAGACCGGCAGCAGCTACGGTAGTCAGAACACCTACGGTAGCCAGGGTCAGGCCGGCAGCGCATACGGTAGTCAAGGCGGCTACGGTAGCCAGGCAACCACCGACTACGGTACGCAACAGCAGACCAGCTACGGGCAAACGGCACCTGGCTACGGTAGTGCGAGTCACGGTAGCCAGAGCCAGACCACCAACTACGGATCGACACAGCCCGCTGGCTATTCGGGATACACTGCTCAGAGCGGACAGACATACGGGAACACGGACTACGGTAGCCTGGGATACGGTAGTCAGCAAGCTGGCGGACAGGGCTACGGTACCCAGACTACCTACTCTGGACAGCAGGCGGCGCAGTACGGTAGCCAGGAGGGTTACGGTCAGTCGAGTCAGGGACAAGAGTACGGTAGCAGCGGTTTACCGTCGGGATACTCGACAGCCAATGTGAACGTGGAGTACGGATCGGAGGGAAGCGCGAACTACGTGCGGGTCGTGGTTCCCACCACGAAAACACGACCGCCTGCGGACTACGGTATTGCCGATCTGGAGCGCGGACAGTATGGGTGAGTGAGGAGAGGAAGTGAGGGAGGAAGGGAGTTAGTGAGGAGAGAATAAGGGAGAGAGAAAGAGAAAGAGTGATGACGTCACTGTTTCAGAGCTCAACAGCAAGGTTACCAGCAACAATACGGCAACAATGGTTGGAACAAAAAGAAAAAGGCGAAAAAGAGCAAAGCTAAGGCGAAGACTGCGTAATATTATAATTATCTCGTGTTTATTTAATATTTAAAATATTATTGACACCTCATCATTCCTGTATAAATGTATTATAAACTATTTTTGAAATAAAACTATAAACCAGAATTACGTTTCGTACTATTTACTTGCAGTTGCAGAGCCGTCGTAGTCGACAACAAGCTCGAGAGGGTAAAAGAAATGCTGAGCTTTCTATGATGCAATCCTAGTCCTAATGAAAACGTCCGTCCGTCCGTCTGTCAATCCTAGTCCTAATGAAAACGTCCGTCCGTCCGTCTGTCAATCCTAGTCCTAATGAAAACGTCCGTCCGTCCGTCTGTCAATCCTAGTCCTAATGAAAACGTCCGTCCGTCCGTCTGTCTGTAACTGGCGCCATATATACCCCAGCCGGCGCCAGCATGTGAGACGCGCCGGGTTTTCACTTTCTCAGCGAGGGCATGCGATTGCGAAATCATCCCCACATAACCAGGAGGAGGAGCGTCGTAAGCCCGACTCCGACTGGTATCATATATATTTTGTTGTATCAGCAGCGTATTTGTCACTCATTTGAATATCAAGCAGAAATACTGGAATGAAATGAAAGGTTCAAACATTAAGTTAAGATACCGTTAACCCTCACATGATGACCAAGTGAAGTTGATAAACAAACGCAGAACCGTAGTGAACTTCTTTAACATTTCATGTGTGATGACGCAAGGCTACGTCTGCGTCACGTTGCGCGTCATCCACCGCCCCATCTGCTCGCGTATCGTGTCAACGTCGACGCAGTGCGAGTTGTCCGTGGGGGGACAGGCAGAGGGCACCTCCACCAAGATGCCTGAAACAAAAAGGGCGTATAAGGATATAAGGACGATTGAGAAACGCTGTTTTCAGCAGTGGGATGGTGCACTTACACTTAGAAACATGGTATTGCTTGGTAGATGCTCACAGAAAATGCAAAAAAGGTGAATTGAATTGAAAAACGTGAATTCCCACTTAGTAGACAATCCCCATTTGCATCCCATGTCTAAAATTCGACATTTGTAGTTTGCTTATTGTCTACTCTTTGAATGTTTCTTCTTCTTTTTCCTATTTTACTATCCTACCGTAAGCACTGTTATGTTTCCTATGATGCACATGTTAAGTACTCAACACGGTAATAAACTATTTATTTATTTATTTAAAAAACATAATGATTGAAAAAAAATTGATTTCCTCCCCCACTCACCAGCCATACACGCGGTCATGAAGCAAGAGAGACAGCCGGCGATGAGCGAGCGGAGAACGAGCTGGAGAGGAGATCTCTCTCTCTCTCTCTCTCTCTTTCTTTCTTTCTTTCTTTCTTTCTTTCTCTCTCTTCCCCTCTCTCTCTCTCTCTTTCTTTCTCTCTCTCTCTCTCCCCCTCTCTCTCTCTTTCTCCCTCTTTCTCTTCCTCTCTAGTAATAGAAGTAGTGTGTGTGTGTGTGTGTGTGTGAGAGAGAGGGCCAGATAGGGCGAGAGAGAGAGAGACAGAGAGACAGAGAGAAGAACTCACCCTGGCGAACATCTGCCTCCTCTGCGGGCATATTCCAGTGAGCACTGCCAGAGTGCAGCCGATCATCCCAAAGTTGGCGAAGCCACATAGAGCATACGTTGCGATCATCTGTGCTCGAGCCTGGAGTGGAAAACTCTCTCCCCCTTCTTTCTCTCTCTCTCGTCCCTCCCTCCCTTCTTCCCTATCTCCCTCTCTCTCTCTCTCTCTCTCACTCTCTCTCCTTCCCACCCCTTGTAGTGCTCCCGTCCGAATCAGCTCGGCTAGTCTCACGTATGCGATGAACTCGTTCAGCACTGTCTTCATGCCCATCAACTCAGCTACGAGGAGCGTTTCGGCAAGTTCCGTCTGGAAACATGATTAAATTTATTATATGATAAATTGATAAAATCTGATTGAAAAATATGAATAAAAAAAGAAATATGCTTAAAAAATTCACTGGCACATCTCTATGGAGAGTTCCGACATATGTCATCACATCTAATCAGTTCGTCACACTGTATACTTTCCATTCTCCATTAGTAATAGTTTATTCTATCACTGAGCTATACGGATACCATTATGTCAGATTCCCTCACGCTCCACCCCTACGTATGTACCTACGTTCCACCCTCCGGCAGCTCCGTCTACATACAAACATACAATGCTACGTTTAATAGAACAAAGTTCATAAAACGTTTCATAGAATCAAGACTCATAGATTTTTTTTCCAGATCCATTGCTTGTCAGATCAGCATCTATAGGACCCATTTTACTTTCACGCTGACGCGACGCTGACCCTCTCGTGCAAATGATGCACCTATCGAATTTGATCACGCTGCGTCGACGAAATAAATAGTTGCATGTTTTACACGGAAGCGTCAGCGTGAAAGTATAATGGGGCCTCATGATGGCAGCCCACCTCCGCGTCGCTCGCGTCACTCGCGCCCATCATATAAGCGAGCGGGAAGAAAGCGTAGCCGAGCAGTTTCTGCAAAGAGCCATACATTCGAGTTTTCAACCTCACTCATTTTAAACGAGATGAAATGCAAACGCCTATGTATTGTTCATAAGTACGAACCTTTTTAAGAATGTGCACCCAGCATCATTTTTCATTTCTCTTTCTTGATCAATACCAAAGTACCAAAGAGATGTGAAATGAAAAAAAATGCAAAATTGATACCAGCATGTGAGCCAACAACCAACCAAAATCAGAAAAAGATACCAACATTGAAGCTCATTCCCTGCCAGCCGACCAGACCACCCAGGTAGGCGACCGCGTCATTCAGGAAGGCGAGCAGAGCCGTGAATACGACCAGATTCGCGCCGATCATTATTACCTAATCGGTAATCGATCAACAAATCGATACTCGATCGATCACCAGTTTGGCGGCGTGGATGGCGCAGCGAGAAATGCAGCCGAGCATCGTCTCGGACTCACTGAATGGATAGATGAGAGGAAGAAAGGAAGAGAGAGAGAGAGAGAGGGGGGGGGGGGGAGAGAGAGATGCCTCACTTCTCTCGAAACTGTAGTCCAGCAACGTCGCCCTGCTTGGTGCGCTGGATCTCTGGGTAGATCACCTAGGCAGCTCTCTCCCTCCCTCCCTCCCTCCCTCCATTTCTCTATCTCTTTCTCTATCTCTATCTCCATACCTTAGATATGGCTAGTGACACCGTGGCAGACATCACTGTTGCGGAGAGAAGGTAAGAAGGACAAGCCTGAACATGCGCAAATGCATACATTACAAATCGTTTATACCTTTATAAGTAACGACTTGCGCAAAAACTACTAGCGCAGTCATGAAACTGTTGTCGAAGGCGAAGCAAGCTACCCTCGAACAGCGGGAAATTTGTTGTTCGGCCCATAGAAACGAAAACACAAGGCGAACTGTGTGCTCTCTCGAACCTATCGTACCCCGAAAGCGATGTAGGCGGAGAAGAGACTGCCGGAGATGCAGGCAAAGCCGGCGGCCATGACACTGTGCGCCTCCGAGTCGGTCATGGAAGGGAAGGCGGGGGCGATGAGCAGGGCGGCCTCGGTCTGCAGGGGGGAATATGGTTCTCTCTCTCTCTCTCTCTCTCTCTTATTGCGAAAAAATGACGACAGTAGAAAAAAAAGAAGAAACGGAAAAATGAAGAGAAAGAGATAGGAGAGAGAGAGAAAGAGAGAGAGAGAAAAAAAGAGAGAGAGAGAGGAAGAGAGATAGAGAGATAGATAAAGAGAGAGATAGAGAGAGATGGAAGAGAGAGAGAGAGAGAGAGAGAGAGAGAGAGAGCGCCTACCTGTCCTACGAATATGCAGGCGATAGCGTTAACACTCTCCGCTGCGGTCGTGCCGAGGGTATGCTTCATGAGAAACGCGGTTTTCTGGAAGGAGGGTCTCTCTCTCTCTCTCTCTCTCTCTCTCTCTCTTCCTCTCCTACCTTCAGCACCCACTGCATCACTCCCCAGTGATAGAGTATGCCTGTGATCACAGCGAAATACAACAGGTTTTGCAGGGGCTGCAATAAGTTTCCAAGCAAAAAACAGAATATGTGTAAAAAAGCGTATAGTAAACAGTAAGAACAAAGGAGAAACGAAAGAAAAACAACGCGGGACAAAGGAACAATATTTTGGAACACTAACAATATCTTCGTGAATTATTTTGATAAAAAGACGTACCGCATAGAGGAACACTGGGCTCATGCCGCATATCTGTGGTGGGTTGGCGACGAATGAGTAGGTCATCGAGGTGCCGTGGCGAGTGAAGTACAGGAAGGTGACGATCTGGAAAACTTTTTCCCCCCTCTCTCTCTCTCTTCCTAACTCTCTTCTTCCCTGTCCCTCCTTTTCCCTCTCTTTCTCTTTATGTTTGGCAGTTTGGCAGAACATTGAAAGAGTTTGAAAGAGAATATTGTGCACCTTGTCGCTGGCCCACCGAAACGCCCTGTGTCCGCCCTCCCACCGCAGAACGAGCATGCCCACGCACAGCTGTGCGAACATACAGGAAAGCACGGGACGCCAGCGAATCTGATTTTTTATTGTTTGTATTGAATTTATCACACTATGCATAGATAGTAACAAGGATATAGTCGTACTAAGTGTTCTCAGCCGAAAACAATACAGAGCAGTTCTCACATCTGAATCAGTTATAGTTATCGCTAGATAACCCTAACTCGGCGCACGCTACTACTGACTGCATCGACGGCTGTGCATTCGCGTGTGTTTGCTCCGTCATGTTGTACGACATTAGCCTCGTACCTGACTACTTACTGTCTTACTGTCGTATGACACTAGTTTCGAAACACAACGCACCCGTGCCGGATTGGCCGAGCACAGCACTCCCAGTAACAGACAGGTGAAGAGACCGCCGATGGAGCGGAGTCTCAACGGGGAATGAGCAGCATCTATCAACACGTAGAGGAGGAGGAGAGAGATGGGGACGAGGGGCGCGAGTCTGAAAGGCCTCTCTCTCATTATCTCCTACGCCTTTTCTCTTTACCCATTCCACAGTTATGTAGATTGAAATAAATACGATATATATTTGACTCACTTTGCCACGTTCACTCCCTTGAACTCGAATTCCATAAACTGTGAAGCATCCGGGAGCGCCAGCTTCGGATATCTTGAGGACAGGTAGAAGTAGGTGAGCACTGTAATTATCAAAATTATATTAATGAACGACTCATGGAACTTACCTACATAACCCAGCACCACCGCTGAAACCAGGGGTAGCGCTTTGTAGACATTATTCCACAGTGCCAGAACTGATAGTAAGTGGATAGCAAGCACTGCCAAAACTAGAGTGATCTTTCCAGTAGTAGTTCCCATGAACCTGAACAAATTGGTTTGTTTATCAGTTATTATTCATGTTTTTAGTATTGTTTTAGGGTGGAAGATTGTAAAAGAAACGAAAAAAAAATGTTGTTGCTTCGTGTGACCATTAGATACAATTTGCATACCAACTAACCTTTCCTCCTCCACCTCCTCCACCGCAACTCGCTTCATTGTCATAACAAGAGGCGTTATCAAATGTCACAAATGATCACATGCGAAATAAACAGCTGATAAGTGATAAGCGCCAGTTCGATCAGTGCATGATGATCGATTGCACACACAGCTATGTGGGAGAGATACTAAAAAGGGAGTCGGGTCGATACCTGATCTGAACATAATACATGGAGGATTAGCGGATTTACATTTTTGATTGGACTGTTTGTTGCATGCAATTCCTTGAATATGCACTTTGCAAACTTTCCTCCAAATAATAATTCAAACGAGAGAGAAAGAAAGAGAAGAAAGAGAGAGTACGAGGGAGAAACAGAGAAAGAGAGACTGTCTAAGGATTATGCGTGAAGATCGGTTTTCACGATGACGTTGTCCATTTTTTTCTCCCCTCTTATGAATGAAGTGGGCTTCATTTCGGGTGTCGCGGATTTCCTGAGAGAAACCCGAGAACCGGCCACTGTTTGGCCTCCTTTGGTGTGAGAAAGAGAGAGAGGGAGGGAGGGAGATAGAAGAGGAGGGAGAGAGAGAGGGAGGGCGAGTTTAGACAATGAGTGAGTCACTCTGTATTATCGCGCTTTCCCATCTTCCGGATTCACTTCTCATTGTTTGTGTTTTCTCCCAGTCCTCGCTTTCTTTGAGAATTACGCAGTATAAATGCGTATTTTCTTTTTATTTACCCTCTCTCATAAAAAATCGAGCTTATCCTCGAAATGCAAAAAACATCACATGCGACTGCTCGTTCAATGTGATTGGTCTCTCTCTCTCTCTCTCTCTCTCTCTCTCTCTCTCTCTCTTTCCCTACTACCCTGTAATTACTCGCAATAGACGCCAATGAAAAGTCACATGTTTCGCTATTTCTTCCATCGAGTTTGTTTTGTTCGAGTTTTGCGAGAGATCTCGAGGATCTATTCTCGCGACCAATCAAACCGATCACACGTTTGTTTGATGAGAGCTGCTTTCTCTTGCCTCCCTCTCTCTCCCTCTCTCTCTCTCTCTCTCCCTCTCTCTCTCTCTCTATCTCTATCTCTCTCTCTCTCTCTTCTTACTCTTTCAGTTAGTACTTGCATGTGCAATAAAGAATTCAGTGTTTATAAATTCACTGTCTTTTCGCTCTTTCACATATCGCGATTCATCATCACAACAATCGAGTATGCACCGAATCTTTCTCTGTCTCTTTCTCTATCTCTTTCTCTCTCTATCTTTCTCTCTCTCCTCTTTTCTCTCTCTCTCTCTCTCTCTTTCTCTCTATCTCTACTTACAGAAAAAAAATACTCACATTTCACCTTCCCTATAAATCCCACTCTGAGAAATCATGCGTCGTTCTCGATCATCAATTTTTCTTCCAGCCGCCAATGAATCATCCCTATCATTCCTATCCCAACCCACTTTCTCCCGCTGTTACAACTCAAAACCGCACGGACGCGTTTCCGCCACGACTTTTTTCTCATCAGTTCACGCCTATTCATCGCTGTTTTGCAATTTGCAAGTGACCAGTAGCAAACTCTGCTAGATGTCTGCTTTGTTAGATTGGCGGTTATCGTTTCAACTCGTGGTTTTTTCATTTGATAGTTTATTATTTTTAAATTCATTTGATATCAGAAGATTGGATTGAATGGATACTTTTTTGTGACTAGTCGATTTGTCCAGTAGCAGTGAATGCCCGATCAATTAGAGAGGGCGCGCAGCGCCCTCTCTCTTGGGTTAAAATAAGGCTCGCGCCAGAATTTTCAAGTAGCGATATCCAAAGGACATGTTAGCAACAATGTGAAGTCTTCCAATTTATGTTAGTTAGATTCGCACGGTTCCATAGGGCAGATCACTAATTGACGGCATCTTTGTATCTTTTCTCCGAAAGAAGTTATGAGCGATCTCGCACTCGCACTAGGCGAAAGGCCAGCGTGTGGGTGGGTGTCGTTTCCAGTCACGCTAGCTGATAGCTAGCCCTCTGCTGGCGGGCGAGCGCGAGAGCACGCGAGAGAGCACGCTGTTTGGAGAGAGACAGATGTACTTTGGTGGCTGCGATCAGTAGGAATTTAGTAAGAGGAGAGAAGAGAGAACGAGAGAACGAGAGAACGAGAGAACGAGAGAACGAGAGAACGAGAGAACGATATAACGAGAGAAAAGGAGAAAAAGAGAGGAGGGAAGGAGGGAAGGAGAGACGGAGAGAACGAGAGAACGAGAGAACGAGAGAAGGATAGAAAGAGAGAACGAGAGAACGAGAGAACCAGAGAAAGAGAGAAAGATATAAAAAGAGAACGAGAGAGCTAGAGAACGAGAGAAAGAGAGAAAGGGAGAAGGAGGGAAGGAGGGATGGAGAGAAGAAGAGAAGGATAGAAAGAGAGAACGAGAGAACTAGAGAACGAAAGAAAGAGAGAAAGAGATAAAGAGAGAACGAGAGAAAGCGAGAACGATATAACGAGAGAATTAGAGAACGAGAGAAAGAGAGAATGGGAGGAGGAGGGAAGGAGGGAAGGAGAGAAAGAGAGAAAGAGAGAACGAGAAAACGAGAAAACGAGAAAACGAGAGAAAGAGAAAACGAGAGAAAGAGAGAACGATATAACGAGAGAGCTAGAGAACGAGAGAAAGAGAGAAAGGGAGAAGGAGGGAAGGAGGGATGGAGAGAAGAAGAGAAGGAGAGAAGGAGAGAACTAGAGAAAAAAGAGAAAGAGAGAAAGAGAGAAATAGAGAAAGAGAGAAAGAGAGAAAGAGAGAAAGAGAGAAAGAGAGAAAGAGAGAGAAGAGAGAGAAAGAGAGAAAGAGAGAAAGAGAGAAAGAGATAATGAGAGAACGAGAGAAAGAGAAACCGATAGAAAGAGAAAACGAGTGAAAGAGAGAACGATATAAATATAACGAGAGAACTAGAGAACGAGAGAAAGAGAGAAAGTGAGAAGGCGGGAAGGAGGGAAGGAAAGAAGGAGAGAACGAGACAACGAGAGAACGAGACAACGAGACAACGAGACAACGAGAGAACGAGAGAACGAGAAAACGAGAGCACGAGAGAACGAGAAAAAGAGAGAACGATATAACGATATAACGAGAGAAATAGAGAACGAGAGAAAGAGAGAAAGAGAGAAGGAGAGAAGGAGGGAAGAAGAGAAGGAGAGACGGAGAGAACGAGAGAACGAGAGAACGAGAGAACGAGAGAAGGATAGAAAGAGAGAACGAGATAAAGAGAGAACGAGAGAACGAGAGAACGAGAGAACGAGAAAACAAGAGAAAGAGAGAACAAGAGAAAGAGAGAACGAAAGAAAGAGAGAACGATATAACTAGAGAACGAGAGAACGAGAGAAAGAGAGAAGGAGGGTGGTAGGAGGGAAGGAGGGAAGAAGAGAAGGAGAGACGGAGAGACGGAGAAAACGAGAGAACGAGAGAACGAGAAACGAGAGAACGAGAGAACGAGAGAACGAGAGAAAGAGAGAAAGAGAGAAAGAGAGAAAGAGAGAACGAGAGAAAGAGAGAACTGGAGAACTAGAGAAAAAGAGAAAGGGAGAAGGAGGGAAGGAGGGAAGGAGAGAAGAAGAGAAGGAGACACGCGAGAACGAGAGAACGAGAGAACGAGAGAACGAGAGAACGAGAGAACGAGAGAAAGAGAAAACGAAATAACGAGAGAACTAGATAACGAGAGAACGAGAGAACGAGAGAAAGAGAGAAAGGGAGAAGGGGGGAAGGAGGGAAGGAGAGAAGGAGAGACGGAGAGACGGAGAGAACGAGAGAACGAGAGAACGAGAGAACGAGAGAACGAGAGAAAGAGAGAACGAGAGAAAGAGAGAAAAGAGAGAAAAGAGAGAACGAGAGAAAGAGAGAAAAGAGAGAAAGGGAGAAAGAGAGAACGAGAGAACGAGAGAACTAGAGAACGAGAGAAAGAGAGAAAGGGATAACGAGAGAACGAGAGAAAGAGAGAACGAGAGAAAGAGAGAACGAGAGAAAGAGAGAAGGAAAGAAGGAGGGAAGGAGGGAAGGAGGGAAGGAGAGGAGGAGAGGAGGAGAGAAGGGGAGAAGGAGAGAAGGAGGGAAGGAATGGGAGGAGAGAAGGAGGAAAGGAGAGGAGGAGAGAAGGAAAGAAGGAGAGAAGGAGGGAAGGAATGGAAGGAGAGAACGAGAGAACGAGAAAATATCGAAAAAATTTGAAATGAAATTGATGAAATAATGAGAGAAGAACATGTTACATGTATGAAGACGAGAGAGAAAATTTCTATGAAATTCAACAAAAGGACATATATTATCTTTTAAAAGTACTTCCGTAAAAAAGTGTTGTTTGTGTTAACCTGATTCAAGAAAAGCGCATGCATATATTATTAATTTTCGAAAAATCAAATCGTAAACACCTGAACATGAAAACTAACACAAACTTGCTCTTTCAAAACGTTGAATAATTTTTGAATAATTAATGTTGAATAATTCCATGTTTTGTTTTTTTTGACATTTATACCTGAAACATTGAGTCAAACAACATCACGAATAACATTTTATTTTACTGATAAACCATAAATAATAAACCGCAAAAAACACTAAATAAACAAAACAATCGTATTATTCTGAATGTTACGTGTAACTATTCTATATTCGTTTGAAAGAGCAAGTTTGTGTTAGTTTTCATGTTCAGGTGTTTACGATTTGATTTTTCGAAAATTAATAATATATGCATGCGCTTTTCTTGAATCAGGTTAACACAAACAACACTTTTTTACGGAAGTACTTTTAAAAGATAATCTTGTCTGAATTACGATCCATGTTTCCGTATATCCTTGGACATTTCTCCTTTCTATTGATCTCTTACCGATCCAATCATTCTACTCCATTGCCCGTTTCGAGTCTTCAATACCTTGACCGCTTTCGGATTCTCTCTCTCTCTCTCTCTCTCTCTCTCTCTCTCTCTCTCTCTCTCTGTCTCTCTCTCTATCTCTCTTTCTCCACTTCCACTTTATCTTGTTATTCTACTACATACTTTGGATAGTCCAACTATAAACTGTTACCTTTGTATTACACAGTTGCAGTTGTGGGGAGAGAGAGTTCTGCACTTTCACCCCCTCTTTTTATATTTTCATCTCTCTTTGTTTCCTCTTTATCCGAGATTCATGCATAGTCAAGTGACCACCAACATCACTTCGAATTCGCGATAGAAGTGCTATGCAAGTTCAACTTTTGCAGTTTCTTAGAGAAATCCATGTCTACTACACCATAGATTTTCGATAGCGTGGTTCGACGTCACCAGCTAATTTATGACCTCTCACTCGGCCACTTTATCCCACCAACCCTCACGTGAAGCCTCTTTCATAGTGAAATCGTTGAGAGAGAGAGAGAGAGAGAGAGAGAGAGAGAGAGAGAGAGCTCGGTGTCGATTCCCCATCTTTCTGCTCTATGTAAGTATATTATATTATCGCGCTACTAATCCGGTTCACTTCCCCTGTTTGTCATACTCTCATATTTTCGGCACTTTTTCCTGTACTTTCTCATAAGTCCTCATTCAGAAACCGTTATTTTTCCCGTTTCTTTCGGGGGTTTGCCTCCCCCACTTGCCCTTTTGCTGCTCCTTCTCCTTCCCCTTCTTCTCCCTCTGCTACATTTCTCCTCCTTCTCCCACCGTTTCCCTAATTGACAGGGGCTCAACTGAGACTGCAAAACAATTAGCTGTTGCTGAAAATGCAATGAGGAAAAAAAAAAGAGAGAGAGAGAGAGAGAGAGAGAGAGAGAGAGAGAGAGGGGTGGAGGCTACGCTTTTCCTCCAGTGCGTTTTTCGAAGACACACGTCTTTCTTCGCATACCCTGTTCTTCAAACTGTTTCTGATCGTGATCACATTTCTTGTCAACCATTACATTTCATCGATTCAATTATGGCCTTGTTTCACGCGCGCAAAACTAGTAATCTGTACAAACACAATAATCGGCACACAGCAAGCTTCCAGTGTGTATTAGTCCATGAATTTTCAAAACTCCGTATCAGAGAAAGCATTTAGTATCAGAATTTCGTCTATGGCGCTCTTTCTCTGTCTAGCCGTCATCTACATGACGTGACTTGGATTCTTGGATATCTTGCTTCTTTCATGAATTTGGTACTTGGATACCATTCCCCTCCGCACCTCCGTTTTCATTTTTAATTAAATTCCTTTTTTTAATCGCACATCGTAATAATTGGTCTCCATCATTTTCATGTCATGTTTTTTGGCGCATCCGAACAATCATTCGATTTGCTTCATCCATCGTTTTCCAACAAGGAATTGACGTGCGACAACATCGATATCTTTTCCAGTCACAAACCTCACAGGCTTCATCGATACCATTTTGAAACGGACCATTTCTGCAGGCAAGCGGACTCGATGGACACGGTGATCCCGGCTCCTCGGGTGTCGGAGGCGGCGGCCGCGCGACTGGCCGACGGCTACGACACGCCCAGGGACACCATCAATCAGGACGTGTTCAATCAGTCAGTTCCTACTCTCACTCTACCCTAGATCTTAACAATCCTTGTCGAAATGTGTCCATGAACGATTGAAAGTTTCTATGGTTTGATGCGTTATAGCCTTTTGTAATTGATAAGTTCTACTTGACATCTTTACAAACAGTGAGAAATAGAACTAGAACAGTCTACGTTTGCAATAGCCATAAGTGGTTATGTATGTGAATTTAACGAATTTAGATACTCTGAAATGTGTGCGTTTTTGTTATCCGTTTTTAATGAGTGCGAGATAAGAGAATAGTACATCTGATGAGTGGGATATTATATGATATTACTGTCCTCACGTGCAGAGTAGCTATTGGTAAACAAAAGAAGAAGGAAGAAAAAACGCAGAGTGACACAATTCATGTGCCATGTGCCTCGCTATCTTAAAAGCAAACATATATAGTCTCTCTTCTCTCTCTCTCTCTCTCTCTCTCTCTCTCTCTCTCTATCTTTCTCTCGCCCTCCCTCTCTTTCGTCTCTCACCCCTATTTTAGGTGCAGAAATATTCCGCAGACGCTAAAAAGAATGACGCACATTGATTCGTGTTTGATTTTGAAGTTGTGATATCTACGTTCCTGATAGCAATTATACAACGAATAGGTTGTAACATTCCGTATTCCAATCGTCCAATGACGCAATTCTATACTTACCGTTCACTCGTTGTTATTTTTCTCGACACATAAACTGCCAATTTGCAGTAATCTCTCTCTTTCTCTCTCTCCCCCTCTCTCTCTCTCATTCTCTCTCCTATCGCCGCGTCTGTGTGTTACTAGTTGTGATTGTTATCGGTAACCGTGACTGTTCTGTGTTTCTAGTCCACCCAGCTGTATACCCAATGTCTCGCGATCGAAAACTGCTAGCCAGGTATTACCTCAACCCACAGTGTTTCTCGTTAAATGCGTTACGTAGCCGCTAGAAAGTCCTTGACATGTATTACTTTATTAGTGACGACCAAACCTAGAGATTAGAGATCTGTTTAGAAAGCTGAAGGAGAGAGAGAGAGAGAGAGAGAGAGAGATGTCCGTTCTCACAGGTTGTACGCGGCGCGGCGCTCCACGGAGACTCCGAATGAGCGTCCTCTCCTTCTTCCATCAACCGCCCTTCCCACTAGGTCCAAGCCACTCAAACAACAGTCGCCCACTATTGTCATTAGGTGGGTTTCTTATAAATCAGCTTATAATTGCCTTTCTCGCTCTGTGATTGTGTTGTGTGAGAGGGAGAGAGGGAGGGAGAGGAAGAGAGGTAGAGAGGACTCCTTGCAGCCCTCCCGACGACGACCCGCCCTCTTACCAGCAGAAGGCGCACCGCGTTCGCATAGACGATGAGGTGGGCAAAATTTCGCTGATTACTGTTTTGTTTGGTCTGGTGTGTGATAAGTCTGTGCGTGTTTCGTTCAATTTGGTCTCTCTTTCTTATTGCAATATTGCAGCCCTCTCCAATTTCAGCCCACGCCCGCTCCGATGTCCAACTCGTGTTCGATGTGCCTCGCCGTACTCGTCGCCGGCATCGTCACTGCCTGCGTCGTACTCTTGGTGGCAGCCATTGCCTACTTGTGAACCCCCCTCTCTCCCTCTCTCTCTCTCTCTCTCTCCCTCTCTCTCTCTCGCGGCAGCAGCAGACATACTATTCCGAAGGCCAGGGAAAGGGAGAAGCGTTTTCTGACTCTTTTCGACTCTTGTAAAGAGTCATCTGTTTATCTCTCTTCTCTCTCCATGTGTACTTCCGAATCCTTATGTCATCTAATCACTGTGCTATTCTGCTCCGTTCGCCCCGTATACAGGTCGTCCCAATCCAATCTTTTCTCTTCATTCAATTATACTAGTCTGGCAGGGCCAGCCACCCACCAGTCATATCCTTGGCTAAAGACATCTTTCGATGTACCCTATGGACAGTCGCAATCACAATGCGCCCAAGTTCCCGGCGCCCAACCGCTCCCTTCCGTCGACGAGGGATCCAGCGGGTAGGGCAGGGCGCGAGAAATCACCGGAGCTGAGGTCGACAAAACCGGAAAGGAACTTCAATGTTTGCACACTTAACTGCCAAGGACTGTCCCAGGCTACCAAGGAGGAGATGCTATTCGACACTCTGGAGAAGATCAAGTGGGACGTCATATGCCTACAGGAGACGAAGAGGGCAACAGAGAAGCGGACGAGAAGACGAGACGGGACGGAAGTTGTGATGGGAGCACGTTGCCGCAACGGCAGTGGAGGAGTTGGGTTTGCGGTGTCAGGTAAAACTACGTCCGCAATCCAGTCGATGAGAGTAATATCGAGTCGGCTGGCCCACCTTTCACTAATGTTCGGTGACGTGCGCGTCGCAATCTTCAACTGCTACGCGCCGACCAGCACTGCGACGGAAGACGAGAAGGAGCAGTTCTACTGCGACCTGCGGAAGCTATACAAGGAGGAGAAGGCCCGCTACAAGATCGTCTGCGGCGACTTCAACGCCAAGCTCGGAACTCGCAAGCATGGCGAGTTCAGAGTGGGGCCGAACGGATACGGAGAGCGGAACGAGGAGGGCGATCGACTCACTGACTTCATTGAGGAGATCCGTCTCTTCCACGGCAACAGCTTTTTCTCAAAGCCGAGCCGGAGGAAGTGGACGTGGAGATCGCCCAACGGACGAGCGCTCAACGAGATCGATCACTTCCTGACGAGCAACCGCCTGCTACTCGCCGATGTCGACGTGGTCGCCCCCTTCTCTATAGGAGGCGACCACAGACTTCTTCGAGCTCGGCTACGTATCCCGCGACGACCTCTACGTCACAGCACCCGGCACCCGGCAACTCTATTTGCCCCTGATGCAGCGCACGCCTACATTGAACACCACGTTGGCCTAAACCCGACGTACGAGGAGCTGCTCAACACACTCAAGGAGGCCGCCGCCGTCGCAACTGCTCCCGGGCCGAACCACATGGAAAGGAGACTGTCGGAGAGGACGAGGGACCTGCTGAAGACAAGGGCGAAGCTCGCGCTAGACCCGAGTCGGCTGCTAGAACTCGTCATCATCTCCCGCCAGTGTCGCGCCGCCTTCAAACACGATCTGACGAAGTACCGCGAGGAGATACTCCGCGACACTGCTATGCATCGTCGGAGCATCAAAATCGCGAAGAGAGGACTCGCCACCGAGCGATCCCTGCTGGAGGCATTGCTGATCAACGACCAGATGATCACCGCGCGACCTGCCATCGAGGAGGCCACCGTCGACTTCTACAGTACTCTCTACGCTGACCGACTACTCATCCCGAGGAAGGTCTACACTCCTGGAAACGTGCCCCCCGTACTCCCATCTGAAGTGCGACACGCCCTCTCCCAGATGCCGAAAGGGCGAGCCCCCGGACCTGACAACATCACGGCCGATCTGCTGAAGGCGGGAGGAACTAACTTCCACCGCGCCCTCGCACGCCTGTTCTCGACTCACCTGGAAGGGACCCCCATCCCCGACAGCTGGAGAGAGGCGCGGCTCGTACTACTCCCGAAGAAAGGACCCCGTGAGAAGCTCTCCAACTGGCGCCCGATCGCTCTACTCAGCCTGCTCTACAAAACCTATTCCAAGGTGTTGTTGAACAGGCTGAAACGGACTCTGGAAGACGAACAACCACGAGAACAAGCCGGATTCCGGAGCGGCTACTGCTGCGCCGATCACCTCCAGACCGTCTCTCAGGTCGTGGAGAGAGCCCGCGAATACAAGACCCCGCTAGTGCTCACCTTTGTCGACTTCGAGAAGGCGTTCGACCGGCTCGACCACGGATTCCTTCTACGCGCTCTTGAGATGCTCAACGTCGAGGAGGGATACCTGGCTGCGCTATCCGACTGCTACGACAACAACCAGCTACTTCTGAAGCTCTTCTCCAACGAGCTGAAGATCCCTGTGCGATGCGGTGTGAAGCAAGGAGACACTGTCTCCCCGGTGCTCTTCACTGCTGCGCTGGAAGTCGTCTTCCGCCAACTTGACTGGAGTGACTACGGCCTTCGTGTGGACGGAGAGAAGCTGAACCATCTGCGCTTCGCTGACGACATTGTGCTGATCACCGAGACCACGGCAGATGCTGAACGGATGCTGAACGAGCTGAACACGGAGAGCGAGAAGGCCGGGCTGCGCATCAACATCGGCAAGACGCAGTTCATCCGAAACGAGCAGGCTGCCGCTGGGACTATCCATCTTTCCGGCCAGGCAATCGAAGAGGTGGAGGAGTACATCTACCTCGGACGGGCCATAAACGCAAAGAACACCCTCACTTCGGAGCTGGCAAGGAGAACGAGAGCAGGATGGGCGGCATTTGGCAACATCAAGGAGACACTGGGCACGCTGAACGACAAACACCTCAAAGCGAACCTCTTCAACACGTGCGTACTCCCCGCACTGTGTTACGGCTCGGAGACGTGGGCCTACACTACCACCACGCTCGGTCGCATCCAGACCGCACACCGCGCAATGGAGCGACAGATGCTGGGATACTCACTCTATCGGCAGCGAGACGAGGGACTGAGCAGCGAGGACATGCGGGCAAGATCCGCGTTGACCAACCCAACCTCCTACATGGCGCGCAGCAAACATAGATGGGCCGGACACATACAAAGGAGGACGGACGGGCGATGGACACGGGCGACTACCGATTGGAGGCCGCGCAACGTCACTCGAGAACCCGGACGGCCGCCAACCCGCTGGGCAGATTCTGTCCGCAATAATACAAAACTGTTCTATGGGCGCAGGAACGACTACAAGCAGTGGGCAACTGCAGCTCGAGACCGTTCACTGTGGCGAAAGATGGGCTCCGCGCTTGCAAGCTGAAGGAGCATTCAAGTATTCAAGTAAGTAAGTACTAGTTCCCGATTCGCTGCTGCGCCCTTGCCGGTCACATGGTATTTGTACAAGCAATACCCCCATCTCTCCCCCTCTCTCTCTCTTACACCAGATTGTGATCCTTTCTGCTCAAATCGCATCCCCATTCTCGTACTAGATTAGTCACCGCCAGTCACTGTTCAAACCATCTCTTTTTTTATTTCCGGATACATTTCGCGATTCCAATAAACCCTTATTCACGAGTTCACACAAATCACGCAGATCGTTTTTATCATCAGAAAGATTGGACAAAAACTGTGGGCAAATTGTCACACGAATACTAAAGCGGGAAGAGATTGTCAATCGAGTATGGTACAGGAACAATCAAATGAATCAATCGATTCACGAAAATGGTAAGTGCGTTGAGCAAAGTGAAAAAAAACATCAAAAGAAATAAATCGTCTGGCGTGCATTTTAGAAAGGTGATGAGAAGTATTCTGTCTCTGAGTAAGTAAAAGTAATGAGACCTAGAGGCACTGATACCTCTACACTGGAGGACTCCCCTCTTTTCTCTCCTCTCCTCTCCTCTCTCTCTCTCCTCTCTCTCATAGCAGCGTCTTGCCCATCTTCTCGTCAATCACTCGATCCATCGTCTTCTGCAGACACTGCGTATCCTCCTCGTCCATACCCATTATCAACACGGAGGTGAGCTGGAAAGATAATCAATGAAATCACTCATTTCAACACTATCAGCAGAGATAGATAAACAGAAAGCGATAGACTAGAACTAGAGAGAGAACAGAAAGACAGAGACAGGCACAGAGACACAAATACACAAAGACAGAGAGACACAGATACAGAGAAAGAGAGCCCGAAACCGACCTTGGTGTGGTTGTCGTGTCTGTTGAGTGTTTTGAATAGAGTCCGCACCAGTGCGTCCGCCGTCGTACTCGGCTCGTCCCCACTGCGGAACACGTGAGGGAGGAGCTGGAGACAAGGTGAGTTGACAAATTCGAAAAAAAAAAGTTTAAAAAAGCGACACAGGAGACGCGCAAGAGCGCAAGAGCGCATGCACCACAGAAGTCATTCATTAAACTTCTGTTTCTGATTCTGATTCTGATGCATATGTAAAGATCATCCACCATACCGGCAATTTCGCAAAAAAAAAACAATACGCATGTTGGTACAAAGAGTGTGTCGAATGACAGGTATCACAAAGTACGTGACAGGCGGGCAGACAGACAGCTCCACCCACCATGCTGCGGATGTCGGCGTGTTGGCAGCACAGCTCGACGGCCGCGTCGACCCCGGATCGGAGGGCGCGGCACGAGTCGTCGCCCCGAAGAGGCACCCACACAACGACTGCAACGGACACACGATACATACACGGCTGCGATCACCCCCAGCTACTCGACACAGGTACCCATACACATACAACGACTGCAACAACAGACGGATTCAGTCAAGTCTCCTTCACCTCTCACAGTGGTCATGGGTCATCGCTTCGTAACCTGTCCAGGCACGTAAGATACCAGGAAATACAACGACCCCCACACACCCACTACCCACACAACGGCGGAACGGATAGAGGCAGTGTCTGCCACCTTGTCGACAAATACACATGTTTACAGGATCACAGGTCACGTATATCAGGTACAGGTACAGGTACGTGGCACTCACACTTGCCCTCCTCCTCGTTCGGCCTGACGACGCCTGCCCTGGCAGACAGCTGCGCCAGCGCCGCCTCGTGCACCCCCGAAAGAGCCGACAGCTCTGCAAATCAATCGATAAATCGATTGACGGGAATATCTATTGAATGACTGAATCGAGAGGAAGGTAGATCGGGACGTGTATAGATTTTTAAAGATAATAATTCAATCGACTTTCCCGTCAATCTTCTTTCTATTCAAACCCTAACAAATGCGTTTCACGAAAAACTCACTTCGGAAAAATAAGATATGCGAACAATTGTACGATCGTGTGAAGTCTATGATATTAAATATAACAATCCCGGTCGAAGCAGGAAAAAAAGTTTTGGAGGCAAAGAGACAAGTGCAGAGTGCCCAACTCCATTCGAAATACAGAGAAGAAACGTGAAACAAAAAGGAATAAATCAATAAATCAATACCCTACCGTGCATCTTCGCCTCGGCCCACTCGCAATTCGGATCGCCGTTCGCCTTCACCTCAACTACCACCTGAAATCGGGGTAATTGAAACGATTGATTGATTGTGATAATTTATCAAGCTATAAGTTTTATAACAAAAAAAATCACCGAATCCGTGGCCGGCACTTGTCGGGGAGGGATCACAGACACGATAGACGTGAATCGGGTGCAGGCTTCTGGAACACGAAAGTCAATCAATTACATGCGACGACCGATCGATAAACCGATATAATCAATCAACAACACCCACCCGGATCCATGTGCCTTCTCGTCTCGTCCAATCCACCGCGCGACGGCGTGTCCTTCATAAACGAGATGTCCTTGTACGAGGTGACTGCAAAAAATTTATGATTTATTTTATATTATAAAATTCCCATTCTTCATCTACTCACTCTATATAATACCATGTAGTGATAAATTGTAGTGCGTAGGCAATCATATGACAATCGAGGAAAGACGTGGCACTCACTGTCGCTGCACCTCCTCTTGCTGTACATGTCGCGCTTCTTGCTCTTGTCCATGGTGGTTCGCCGGACGACGCTGGAGGAGGAGGGAGGGCCGAGGGGAGTGGTCGACACGGCAGACGGACCGGCACCGGCTAGAGAGCGGGAACCTGAACAATGCACTCTATACTATACTTATTCTTTTATCCTCTTCATACAGAAGAGAGGAAACAGGAGACAGGAGAGAGAGAGACAGAAGAGAGGAGAGGGAGACAGGAGAGGAGACAGTAGACAGGAAGAAGAAGATGAGAGAGAGACCACCCACGCACCCGAGCTGAATCCCCTCTTGATGGCCGAGCTGAACTTGCTGAGCGTGCCGGAGGGGGTAATGTTCCGCCTCAATACTCCACTCCCAGAAGGTCCTCCTTCCGGAGTCGCGCTCGCGCCGCCCTCCGTCGCAGAGGGAATGTCTGCAAATCAGTGATTATATAGAATCGCAAACAAAGCGATGAGCGGCAAGGAATAGCAAGGTGTTACGAGATGTGTTCTCCATGCGCGTTTCCCCTCCGCTCACCTCCGTGCGACGAGCTGTCGTGTTTCTTCGCGAACAGGAACGACGAGTGCTTTCCCCGAATGATGGACGACACGGCGGAGCGCGAGCGGTCCATCCTGGACAGCGACGAGGCAGACTGCTGCGTGGGCGTCACTGACGAGGCGCACAGGTTGACGGGCTAAAAAAACATTTAAAATTAGTGTAAACATGTTAGAACAATTGAAAATACGTTTTAATAGTGTGGAAGTAGTACATAACAACGATATAAATTAGGAAAAAAGTACTGGAGGTATGGGGATTCGAACCCCAGACTTCTCGCATGCAAAGCGAGCGCTCTACCCCTGAGCTATACCCCCACGCTGCTGAGAGCAGCTAGTTACCAGTGACCCGCTCGCGGCACGCAATCGTGTTCAAATAGACAAATTGGATGTTTGCAGATATAATCCACAATACACATACTAAAAGAAATTACGCAACATTAAATAGCACACAGACAAAGATGCGCTCACCAACTGCTGTGTAGCGAGTGGTTTGTCTCTCTTCCATAAGTGTGATTCATGTATATTACCGTATAAATTACAACCAGCGCGGCAGCGCTGGTTGGTTTGTGTTAACCCTAGTCGCGCGCTAGAATCGGCAAAAGGCGATTGAACGAAAGGTTCCTTAGAATCTTTACGAGAACAATGTGATGCTGATAAATGTTATCAGAATGTCAGAAAATGGTTAAGTTTCGATTTTGGTAACGCTAGCTGTTGTAGGAAGCGAGATACGCGCGCGCGCCCCCTGAGGGGCAGGCAATCCCCCGTGTACGGAACGTTTTCTCGGGGGGGGGGGGGTGGCGCGCACCGGCTGCCCCCAGCAGACAGGAGGTGCACTATCCGCACTGCCTGTGGTTTGCACTGATATCGTTTAGATCGCGGGCTCTGCCGTGCGCACAGTAGTGTTGTGGTTAGCGATTGCGCCCGTTGTGACACATGGCTCGAGTTCGGTTCCGGCTGGCGGCGAACCTTTTGTAATATATGATTTTACATAGAAATGACATTGGAATTGTAAATTTTCCCATCAGCATTACCTAAACTCTTTTTTGCAAGTTTTATACAATTTTGGACTCAACAAGGTGAGTGAACTGTTGGATTTCTTTAAAAAAAAATGTTTTGTGGTTCATGTTAATGTAGAAAGATTTATATGAAATCCAATAAAAGTACATTCATTATCTTTTAAAAGGACTTCCGTAAGAGAAGAGTTTGTGTTACTCAATGTAATGCAACAAAAGCTCATGCATTTTATCAATCGAAATAGTACACAAACCTGCTCCAATAGTTCAACAAGTTATATATATAATCGATCGGATACCGAAATTTCCCGACATACAACATTTGCTCGCATTAGTTTTTATTGCAGAAAGAGCAGGTTTGTTTACTATTTCGATTGATAAAATGCATGAGCTTTTGTTGCATTACATTGAGTAACACAAACTCTTCTCTTACGGAAGTCCTTTTAAAAGATAATTACTATTTGTATCTCCTCGCGCCATAGCTGCTTCCACATGAGGGTACTTCAGCGCCGCCTCACTGGTTACTCGGGAAGGATTCTTGTCGATGACCGAACATTCGGCGGCGTTAGTCCATGTATCTAGCATCTTAGGCACTACTGTATGCTTCATATCATTATGATTGTGTTGTCATATTCAGATATAACGATTCCGGATAAAAGAGTGATGTTGACTATTTGTATACCTCTTGTCTGGCGGGCTCTGCCGTCTCCTCCTCCTCCTGCAGGTCGCACATGTCCTTCCGCATGCGGACGCTCTTGCCGCGCAGCCAGTGACCGGGCGAGAAGGGGGAGGACGAGGCGGTCGAGTGGGCGCGACGCACGCTAGACAGCTGGAAACGATGGATACAATGCAATATATGACAACTAAGGCGAACAAATCATTGTCAATGAAAAACGTAGCAATCACACCCACATCGCCCCTGTCGCTGACGGGGCCGCCGGGCATGCTGCGGCTGCTGCCGCGCAGCTCGCTCAGACGGTCCAGGCCCCTGAATATCGATTATCGATTAGTTGATCAATCAATTATCGATTAGAACATCAATCAATGATCACTCACCTCCTCGGGGTGTTAAGCGAGGCGGCGCTGCCTATGGAGTCACCCGAGAGCGAGTCAGAGTCGGCGGTGAGCTGAAATTATATAGCAATGCAATGCAATTTAAAACAAATCGGGAGATTTTCTCGAAATCACAACGAGCTGGAGACAAAGATATCAAGCCACTGACGTCCACTACACTGCTGTTCGACTCGTCCTTCTTCGCCGCGTCGTCGTTGTTTGAGTCGAACGCCTTGCGCAGATCGGCGTTCTTTTTCCAGATAGGGATCGAGTCGACCGATGAATTGACACTCTGAACACGATTCAGTATATAAAATAGTAAACAGGAAAAAAGAAAATGACATCATATTGTAGTGTATTATCATAAAAATGTATAAACAAAACTATTATTATAATTCCACTCACCGCGGTGGAAAAGCTCTCGTCGTCCTTGCCGCTGGGATTGAGGCGCAGATCACTCGAGCTGACCGTGCCGAGCCGACTGCTGCTCTTCATCTTGGTCAGCAGCGAGCCTATGCCGAAGAAGCTGCGGCGGCGCTTTTCCCTCGGCGGGTTCTCCTTCTCCTTTCCCTTCTCCAGCTCCTGAATGAGGTGCTCATCAACGAAACATACCAAGAACTCACGTCGTGGTACCAAGGACGGTCCTTCTTGGCGGCCACATGATCCAGAACGTTGTCCTGCAAACGCAAAAGTGATAAAAAACGAGAAAACAACAACAATCAACAAAACAAACAAATGAAACACTAACAACAAACAACAAGCTTCAAATTGTGCATCATGCACTCACCGGATCGACGGACTTGCGTTTCTTGAGCGAAGACATGCGAAGCAACCCCAGGAGGGTGGTCTAAATATATTGTACATTATAATAACAATTTTAACAAACAACACAAACACAAACGAGCATAACACAAAGCAAAAATCGATAAAACAACGAAAAAGAAGAGAAACAGACACTTTCGCGCCAAAAAGTGGTATGACGCCATCGCCACTAAACACAGCAAGTTTGATGGTATTATTAGAAAGATACATTTAGTTCGTCAATTATTTCAATCAAAATTATTTCAAACAAATTTTATTCCATTTGTGAATATAAACATTATTTACACCATTGTCTTGACGATCTCATCAATCTTGATAGGGGCGGTTGGCTTCTTCTCCTGCTCTCCAGCCAACTCGTAACCTTTCACGAGACGGTCGCCTGAAATTGGAGTAATATCACTTTTCAAATCATTTCAAACAATAACCTATCCTTCCTATCATAAAATAGAAGAGCGACGCGGCCGCTATGGTGGCAGCCGAGAAGAGCGAGAGGTACAGACCGGGCCGCACGATCAGTATAGCACCCACCAGAGCGGTCGTCTGCGGAAATAACAACGTCTCTGCGAAACTGTTTTCACAACTGCTATCGAAACGTCTCGAACAACCGTGTTTCTAATGTGACGACCTATAAGATCTCACATTTGAGGAAAATTGCAATGCTGCCAAGACTTATAAATAGGAATGCAAGAGCCCGATTAGTGAACCACAATCACACTCGTTTGTTCGGTCAAGATGTGCTCACCTCCAGCACGTATATCAGAGCAGCCAGTGTCAATCGGTGCCAGTGGCTGCTCATGAGAGAGCCGAGAGGGGCGAACGTGACCACCACAGGGATGCACACAGCGAGGTACTCCCAAGCGAGCTGCAAGGGGGGATCCTGAGAGAGAGAGAGAGGGACGGAGGGAGAGAAAGAAATAAAGAAGGAGAGTAAGAACGAGAAAGAAAGAGAGTAAGAACGAGAAAGAAAGAGAGAAAGAGAGAAAGAGAGAAAGAGAGAAAGAGAGAAAGAGAGAAAGAAAGAAAGATCCTCCCTCACAGTGGAAATAGTGTGCTGCATGTGGTGCCTCCAGAAGAACGCGACGATCGAATTGATCGCCATGAGAGTGATCGTAGTGGGGGTGGCGACTTTCTCACTGAATGTGCTCTCTCTCGCTCTCTCTCTCTCTCTCTCTCTCTTTCTCTCACTCGCTCTCTCTCTCTCTCCCCCTCTCCCCCTCTCTCTCCCTCTCTGGTTGTAGATGGCCACTCACTTTATCCTGAACAGCAGCGTGAGAATGGAGAACGTGTACACGTCCAGACCCGATCCAGCGATGCCAGTGAACATGCCTAAACTCATTTCAATTATCGATAATCTGTTCATTTGTTGATGATCACTGAATTCATGTCTGAATAAGGAAATCCACTATCAAACTGACGATGAGTGAAGTTTTCACTTTTTCCAATAACTAGTCACTCACCTCCAATAAATCCATTCACGAGCAAAACGCACGCCTTGGAACCGTCGAAATCCTGACATAAGCTACAGAATGGTTCCATCATTATTGGGAAGACCTCATGAACTTGTTCTCAGAGAAGAAGATTGCAACAGAAGTTGTGAAACGATCGGTAAACGAGGATGAAGAGTAGAAAGATAACAAGAGATGGAAGAGAGAAAAAGAGTTAGAGAGAGAAAGAGATCCTTACCCGAATACTATCGAAAGCCACGCGGTGCTTTGTCCTGTTCAGTAGATACAGAGCCATCGCAAATGAGAAGAACACGGAAACGAACAACATCTTCTTCTGTGCGTTGTCCAACAGACCATCGATCACCTATTGATGTATTTATCGAGTTATCGATTGATTTTTTAGAGCAACTATTCATTCTCTCACCTCCAGACTAAGAATCAGCCCGGGAATGGCTCCCAGTGAGGAGAAGATGATTGAGTGCCATTCCACCTGAATTAATTGTCCAAGCTCCGCCCACTCACACTCCGCCTCCTCACCTGTAGCTGCATAAACATGATGGAGAAAGTGGTGGCGGAGAGACCTGAAATATTTTGTTTATAGAGAGAGAGAGAAAGAGAATGAGAGAGAGAGAGAGAGAAAAAGAGAGAGAGGGGGGGAAAGAGACTCACCGAACGCTTGTATCATGACAGAGAAGTCCCTGGCGACTTCTGGCGGAATGTTGAGTAGAAGTGTCATGACGGGAAAAGCGATCGCGCCACCGCCCTCCGCCGTCGCTCCTAGAACAAGACTCTCTCTCTCTCTCTCTCTCTCTCTCTCTCTCTCTCTCTCTCTCTCTCTCTTTCTCTCTTTCTCTCTTTCTTTCTCTCTCTCTCTCTCTCTCTCTCTTCTCTCTTCTCTCCCCCTCTCTCTCCTTCTCTCTCCTTCTCTCTCTCCTCCTCATCCCTCTCTCTCCTTCTCTCGCTCCTTCTCTCTCTCCCTCTCTCTCTTTCTCTCTTTCTCTCTCTCTCTCTCTCTCTCTCTCTCTCTCTCTATTCCTACCTCCCACAATCCCTCCGGCTATCATGACGAGGCTCATCTCATATCGCGTCTCGAAGAGTCGCCAGAATCCATACTCCCACGACAACAGCCAGTACACCGATTGGATCAGCACGAACGGGATCAGCGGACCTGTGTATTGATCGATTATTGATCGATTATCGATTTCATTGTTTGGTTGATGAATAAATGTAAAGGCGGGCAAAATATGATTACGTGTGATCAACACCGACTATCTGATTGTGAGTGAAAAGGTATACAAAGAACTGTGAAACTGGCGGTTCAAACTACATCGAATTACCCCTGATGAGCCTCGAACCACTTCAACACTTCAAATTGCCAAACAAGCGAACAAACAAGTCCTCTTATTAGCTAGGTCGACGACTGTATAACTTGAATCTGCTGATAAACAAACTTTTTTTCAAACAAGTCTCACCCAATATCTTGTGATGGTGGGTGATGGCCCTTTGGAGGAAGTCCATGTCTGCCGGGTCATCGTGGATGATCACCTCCGCATCCGTAGAGCGGATCTGGCCTAGAGTGTTATTGATTTATCGATTAATGTATTTATGGATTCATTGAATTACCGATTCATTGATGTTTTGGTTGCTAAGACTCACCTTGAAAGAAGTATTTCTTTATGAACCTCCAGACGGCAGACTTTTCCCGCATTGTTACTGAACGAGTCGTGAAATTTGAGAAAACGCGGGAAACAACATACGAATTTTATAAAACCCTGAATAAGATAAGGCAATATAACAATACCAGACGTAAAACATTGAATCAATACACAACTTTTTTCAAAAACAAATAAAATCCCGAAGTCGCAATAAAATCGAAATCGAAAGCAGGGTCCAGTGATATGATAATGGAATCATGCTTTTCTATGATATAAAAGAAAATCTCAATATACAACAAATAAATTAGGGAAAAAAAACAAAAAAAAGAAAGCTCTAAGTGATTGTATTAATAAACAATGAAAAGTGGTGGGCGGGAGAACAAAGTGTTAGCAACGCCTTTTCAGGTGAGAATGATAATCGCAAATGTGCGATCACTTTATCATCTCGATA
>CAWZYM010000105.1:0-112500 GCA_963966185.1 Rhabditoides inermis | reverse complement strand
ATGAACATGATTGCGAAGGTGCTGCAGGAGAGACCTGTAAAACACATACTCGTGTGAGAGAGAGAGAGAGGGGAAGAGGGAGAGGGAGAGGGAGAGAGAGAGAGAGAGAGAGAGAGAGAGAGAGAGAGAGATGCTCACCAAACGTTTGAATCATCACAGAAAAGTCTCTCGCGACAGAAGGCGGAATGTGCAGGAGAAGAGTCATGACGGGAAAAGCGATCGCGCCACCGCCCTCCGCTGTTGCACCTGCAGGAGTTCTCTCTCTCCCTCTCTCTCTCTCTCTCTCTCTCTCTCTCTCCCCCTCTCTCTCTCTCTCTCTCTCTCTCTCCCCCTCTCTCCTCCTACCTCCGACCATCGCTCCGAATATCATAACCAGCATCATTTCATATCGCACTGGGAACAGTTTCCAGTAGGAGTATTCATACGCCATCAGCCAGTAGAAAGACTGCACGATCAGAAAAGGGATTAGGGGACCTGTAAACAAGAAAACAAACATTGTAGACATTGTGTTGTGTGACATTGTAAACAAGTGCCCATGTGAACGCATCCTATTGTCATTAGGAAAAAATGCGAGGCTGATTGACTTAGCAACAACAACAAACTAATCAACAAACAAACAAACAAATACATAAACCAACATCACACTCACCCAACAATTTGGGGTGATGTGTGAGTGCTCGCTCGAAGAAGTCCATTTCCCTCTCGCCCTCCTTCTCTTCTATGACAGCTTGCGATGCCGGGGAGCGCAGCTGGCCTGAACGAGCGGTCAGTTCCTTCAAACAATATCCTTCAAACGTTGCAAATGCCTCAAATCACATCGGATTATTTCTGTTTATGTACTTTTTCGAAGACTAACCGTGTCTTGGACTAGATAAGTCGACGAGAACATGGGAGTGAAACAAATCACTAAAGGCTTTAGCTTTGTGTATTGTAGTGTTATAATAAACTTTATAGTGTTATAATAAACTTCTCCTTTCTCAAGAAAAAATTATTGTGACGATTGAAGTTGAGGGTCAATGTTTTTTTTCAAACATGCCTTGCATGAAGTATTTTCGCATAAATGCAATGAACCGCGAAGGCTCGTTTTGCTGGCCCATTGTCGAGCTGAAAATGATCATGAAACCATGCGAACCTCGAACAATGCCACTGAAAAAATGCATTGTTGAAAACAAACAGTTTGCAGGAAGTTACGCTCGTATAGAAATGGAGAGAGAGAGAGAGAGAGAGAGAAAGAGAGATTTGTAAGAGGAAGAACAAGCTTCGTCAAAGCGTTGGAAACGTGAAGAATAGCGCAGAACAGCGTATACAATCATTCCTGATCTAAATTCGGCAATACACAAACAGGCTGAAAGATGAAAGAAGAACGTGAGCGAGAGAGGGAGAGAGAGAGAAAGAGGGAGGAGAGATATTTACAAGAACAGCGATCGATCTGCGAAATCACTGTAAGGAAGATTTCTTTTTTTATTTTTAAAGACAGAAAGCAACAGCCTTTTTGCGAAGACGCATTTCTGCATTGAAATTGGAAATAATGCAAAGCTCGAAAAAAGAAAAAAAAACTCTAAAGAATTAGGAAAAAGCGGTATGCACGTGTCAGAAATGTGGTGTTTGCCGCAAAACGGTGTATAAATATCGTAATGCAACACATAAACAGGATCGAATGAGAGACGGAAAAAGGAAAAGAGAAAAAGATACACAATGCTTGGAAGAAGCATGCATCTAATTGTAAATAAGGAACAAGCATGAACGATATGTAAATCAATCAGTGCCAAGCCAACAACAACAACAACAACAAAAACAAAAACAAAAACAAAAATCAAAAATTCATATGGAATTTCTGGTGGAAGTAATTGAACAAAAACACCCACTTCTAAATTAAAATTTCAGAGCGTTGATTGGAAAATGTGAGCTGACTGCACACTGCTGTTAGTTCAGTTTCAAAAGTCTACGCATCAAATGAACTCAACAAGGAATTTGTGAACGGAGCCGATAACGGCTACCGTATTTATGCGATCTTTCAAGATCGAGCGACAGAAACAGAAGCGGAACGGGATAAGCGAATGAGGTTCGGCAAACATGGATCAACGATCTGCGATCACGGTTTCTACAGACGGCAAAGCCAAGTATCTCGTAAAAAGCTACACGGTACAGATTGCAAGATTTCCCCACCGAAGTTCGCGAAAACATGACTAATCGACGGTGATCTATTGATTTCCAAGGTTGGGCAAGAGAGAAAGGGAAACGATCGCGGTTTGCGGGCTAGCAATCGCCGCTTGTAATGGATGGTCGAAGCATGAAAGGTGGCCCGGCCACAAACCGCATCTCTCAATCCACTTCCAATGCGGTCTATGTGGAGAAGAGAGCGGCTAATTTGCGCGTAGACTACTTGAAAGATCCACTGGAAAGTAGTGATCTACGATCGGGGTTAATCAGCTTATTTTGGGAGTGCAGTCAGTGGATTAGGCGACAATGATGACCACTTGGCGACAATGATCCATGATCCACAATGGATCCACATGATCCACAATGATCCACAATGGCGACAATGATCCATAGATCATCGTTTAAAATTTATAAGTTTTTGTATATTTTTTCCATCAAATGTTGACTTCAGATTTTCTACTGGGGCAAACATTCGCGAACACGCTCGAACAATGATTGCCATTTTCAAACAATCACCCAACGGTTCTTGTGAAACTATATATGTATTTATCATTATCGCCGTCATACATAACTGAGAATTTTTTTTGATTGAAAAAAATCTTGACATTCGAATCTAAAATTGGAAACGGATGATCGTGTGATGAACCAAGACTCGTTAAAAACTGAAAGTTTTATGGCACATTTAAGAGCCCTATCAGGGAACTCCGAAAGCTTCGCAGCCGTACTCAGTGACAAAATGCTCGGGCTTGCTAGCATCCATTTCCCATCGGCTGAACAAATAAGCTGCGAAGACATTGAAGGTAGATTGAAGTTTCCGTAAACTATCTCGGCTTGGTTGTACTGAGAATTATTGCATTGCAAATGATAAGAGAGAAAAAAGTTGATAAAAACAACATAGATCATTGCTAACCTTGATGTAAATATCGTTGTTTTGCTTCCACCCCGTCGGGAAACTACAGGTAAATGTTAGTGTGACACATTCTCCCGATTTCTGAAAAAGGTTTTTATAACAACAAAAAAGGCTTTTTTTACTCTTTTGGCTGTTCTAAATTTTTAATCTCAACACGTTCTGTATTGTTGTCGCAGACTTTCTATACCTCATCTCACCTCCAAGACCTTTCATAGCACGTCGAACTTATCGTAATCCGAACTTATCGTAATCCCCCGTAAGCGATTTTGAAAACGCGCCAAAATGCCGCTCCCACGTGCCCCTCTTCCAAGCTGCCATGCCCCGCGGCTATAGCACTCCTCGAGATACGAGAGAGAGAGAGAGATAGATAGAGAGAGAGAGCCGCCGGCATAGAGGTCAGCCGGGAAAGGGAGGCGGGAGTGGGTCGGCACTCTCCAGAACACTTCCTCTACTATCCTGACTACTACTCATTGACGAGTACTTGGCTGCTTAGTACTCCAGCGCGCATCCCCCGCTACCCCCATGTCCTCCCCCATGCTGTCCCTGCTGTCTCTCGGTCGCTCCCCCTTCCTGTATGTCCGTCGGAACCCCCTGGAGGACGGGCACGACGCGGACGCCCTGCCCAGGAACGAGCTACTCGCTGCCAGGATAGAGAGGTGGGTGGCGGCAACCAGTGTTCATTGTAGTTGTTTGTTTAACAGCTTGTTTCCGACATGTTATTACAATGGTAGCATGATGGGTTATCTGGAAGCACACACAATCCTACAATGGGGTATTTGGGCTCCTTGGATGGAACAGTGCGGCGCGAATCGTGACTGTTCATGATAGATGGGCGTGAACATCTACCATGAACGTCGCAACCCCCTTTGGATAATTGTAGTCAGCTATGGTATCGTGTATCATGAAGTTGTTATTTGCGATCACGTGTTTTGTCCTAGACGCGCACTGGCGATTGAAGATTGTGACCAGATTGGTAGAACTATGATTGTCATCACTGTAACATAATCCGTTTACAGGGTGTACCACTGGAAGCTCCTCTCCTCGGTCACCGCCCCCGACTACGAGATACTACGAGAGGTGAGATGCGATTCCTATAATGACTAATATCTTAGTACTAGTAGAAGTGGTTGACTGACTACTTGATTCGAGTAAAACGGCAGAAATTATTTCATTTCAAACTTTCCAATCAGTCGTGTGCCAACAGTCTTGTCAGTATCGAAGGGAGTTTCGAAGAGACTGGACGCCACTTTATTATATGGCTATTCGACCACACCCTTTGCAGTTCTCCTTCTCCGCTTCCCTCTGTCTGTCCCTCCTCCTCACCACGCCCCATACTGAACACGCGGACGCGTTCGCCCGCGCCGCATGGATGGCCAAGGACCGGCGAGTGTTCCAGGAGGTGCGTTCAATGACGTCATCTGGATACATCTAAGTATAGCCTGTGTTAGAGTACACTGTTCCGCTTGTTTATATCTGATCTACCTAAAAGTGCGAAAATTTAAATACCTATTGTCCTATTGAGTTTGTAGAATTGATTTGATTCAAGCGCAGAAAAACGGTTATCTATCACACTCACTTCTCTTCGGAATAAAGTAGTCCGCGCCTTCCTAATGACATCGTCTTCCAGATGCTTCTGGACGACCCTCACTCCGTGCTTCACTCGATTCGCGCACTATCCGAGTACGCAGCCGATCAGCTGACCGAGTGGGTGGCGCTCAGGGAGAGAGGAGTGCCGGCTGCCTAGGTCTCTCTCTCTCCACTCTTTATTTCCCTCTTTCTCTTCACTATCTCTCCGCTTCCCACTGTAATGATCACCTATTGTCTCTACCTTGCTCATCAATGTTAGCTATCATTCTAGCGATTGTTATTTATCACACCGTACTTTACCGGTAGCGTATTTGGGTTTTTGATTTTTCACATGCTATGACTGACGGACTTGTTAATAATTGTGATTGAGGTAATGTTAACGTTTTAATAAAATAGTTTGTTTTCACTTCAAGCGAATACAAAAGAAATAGTCAAAGTAGTCACAGCCCCCATGGCTGTGAACATGAGCGGATCTCGTGGTGAAAAGTGGTTTGTTTTAATCTGATTCAACACAATCACATGCATAAAAACTCCCATAATTTGACAAGAGTTTATTTTGTTTTAGTTGTGAGTGAAGTAAAAAGTTTGGGCAACGTTTCAAAAAGCAATCGAGAACTCTGTGACATAATAAAAAAAACGCTTTCCGCTACCGTATACTTGAAATTGAAAAAAGTCGATCATGATCATTCTAGCTTCTAGCATTCGTGTGAAAAACTTTTAGAAAAATGAAGTTGGTTTCTTAATCTGGACGCGAAAAACTTTTCAGAAAATTACCTGCCGTTTTTTGTTCTCTTTGTCCAAACGCGTAGAGTACATTTCAATTCGAAGCTTAGCTTCTGTAACTCTGCCTCAATTATGAAATGGTAGGCGCTCTGCCTCAATTGTTCCCATCGCATGACAATGTGTACTCCATACAATAACCTCGATGGAAACCACTGTTCCAGTAAGGTCTTCATTGACGGACTGATCTCGAACAATCGTAGCAGGGCAATTTATAGGCGACGCGAGTATTCACAACATATCTCCCCCCTCTCACATGAGACGCGCTGTGAAGTCACAACATATTCCACTCTCAGTTACAAAACATGTGTATTCCATCGAACCCTCTCTATCCATTATATTACTCATACTCCATTCGTTCTGTTACTCGGCTCGATTCAATCAGGATTCGCATTTTGATTTTATGTTATCAATAATGCGAACATAGTCTCTCTCTCTCTCTCTCTCTCTCTCTCTCTCTCTCTCTGTAGAAGAGCAAATTAGTTAATTAGTTCCCTCGGCTGACATCACGATCGTCTATCGCAGGGAGACGTGAGGAAATGATCTGTTTACAACAACTCGACATTCTCCATTTACACGCTTTTGCTGGATCTCTTAAACCTTCAAACTACGTCGAGTTCCGTTTGAACTACTCTGTATTTGCGATACTTGCGTTAATGATTGCGAAAAATGAAAGCGGATTATGCTCACGGGACCAGCTCGTATAAAAATCAAACCACCGGATGTTTGATTCTGATTTGCGATATGCCTCTCGAGTTCCCTTCGTAAACTAAACACTACCGACTACGACAACATCATACGCATTACATCAGAATGTGTCGTGTTTTTGCGTGTTCGAAAAAGTTTAATAGCGTAATAATCTTTTGATATCATCATCTCGATGTATCGAATCATCTTTATCTCTCAGCATCAATCAGGAATGACTGTCAATGGATACACGCGAAAAAGTGGTTCCGAAATCAGCGGGAAGTCATACTTATTGGTAGAAATGTACAAAAAGTGATCACAGTGTGGAGGGAGATACGGACGGTGCACACGCGCCTGATTCAGGATGCCCGCGAAATTCAAATAGAATAATGAATGACGTCATCTGATTCCGGACACGTCCTGGTCAACGATGCGGAACGCCTCGAGAAGTTCGTTCAGGTCGATGAAACCGTCCTGGAAAAAAGGAATTTTGAATTCCCGCATTTATTCGAGATTTGGAAATGTTGTGAAATATACCTTGTTGAAATCGATGCTCTCCGCGATTTGCGCGATATAGTCGGCGGAGAGACTGTTTTTCGTGTATTTGCCGAGCACCTGAATGTTTTTTTTAAAAATAGTTTTGTCTTTGTTGTTTTTTTTCGTTTGTGAACATCACCCACCTCTATAGCTTCAATAAACTCCTTCATCGAGACTTGGCCAGAGTTGTCCTGAAATATGTAGCCTTCCTCATCTCTCCCTCTCTCTCTGTTCCCTCTCTCTCTCCCTACCTCTCTCCCTACCTCTCTCCCTCTCTCCCCCCTCTCCCTCTCTTCCCCCCTCTCTCTCCCTCTCTCTCCCTCTTTCTATTTCTCTCTCTCCCTCTCTCTCTTCTCTCTCCCTCTCTCTCTCCCTCTCTATCTCTCCCCCTTTCTCTCTCCCCCTCTCTCTCCCTCTCTCTCCCTCTCTCTCCCTCTCTCTCCCTCTCTCTCCCTCTATCTCCCTCTCTCTTCCTACTTCTCTCCCTACCACTCTCTCTCTCTCTCTCCCTCTCTCTCTCTCTCCCTCCCTCTCTCTCTCTCCCTATCCCCCAACCTTGTCCATGAACCGAAACAGCGTTTCCAACGTGTGCTTGTGTCGATACAACGATTCGACCACGTCACGATCCTAAAAAGAGTGAAACTGAAAAAGAGGGAGAGAGAGAGAGAAAGGGGAGGGGAAAGAAGAAGAAGAAAGAAAGAGGGAAAGAGAGAGACTGCCCACCTTGCTGCCCTGCCGCCCGACCTGCACCACCGCAGTGTTGTTATTGTACAACACGCAATTGCCGTCTAAAAATTATGTAATTATACGTATTGTTCAGAAGTTTATAACGAAACTTCCAGTTTTTTTTGTGAACAACAAATTTCAACTTTGTCATCAAAAAGTGTTCAGTCGTATTAGAGCTATGTTTTAGAGACTATAATTAAATAGTTTCAATGAAACAAAAAAAACAATAAAATCAATTTAAAAAAAAAACCTTCGCTGAGTGTGGTGAGCTTGGGAGCGAGTGCGCGCCAGGGGAGAGACAGACCGGTCACTCGATTGACTACGTCGCACCACTGCGGAATCGGGATGCGGCCTGTGAGAACGTCTCCCTCTCTCCCTCTCTCCCTCTCTCCCTCCCTCCCTCCCTCCCTCCCTCCCTCCCTCCCTCCCTCCCTCCCTCCCTCCCTCCCTCCCTCCCTCCCTCCCTCTCTCTCTCTCTCACCCGTATTTCCTGCATCTATCTTGGCTAGGGCTGCCTGTATCTGGGTGGAGTGAGAGGAGAGCTTCTCCCGCAGATCCCGTATCGCCGACTCTTCCACCACGGACAGGCTGCAATACGACACTCACTCTTACTTCAGCCACTTTTGCTCTCTCCTCTCTTTCTCTCTTCGCTTTCTATTCTCTTTCTTAACTAACTGTGCACATTTAACGAGCCAAAACAGTCAGTCTCTATTGTGAAAAGAAGGAAAACGATAAGATGCTCACCGTTCTCTGACCGTCGACTTTCGATGTGTCTTAGTGGCCATGTACTGCACGAAGTGCGCCTGTTTGTTCTGTAAACAAGGTGTAAAGAAGTAAACAAACTCAAACTAAAAAGGAAAAAAAGATCAAAAAAAAATAAATAAAAAAAAACATCACCCACCTTTCCTATGAACTTGACGTAGGCGCCGCGATTGCTGCCCACCTCGTAGTAGTTCGAGGCGGAGAAGACGGTGAGTACACTGCGAGAGGGAGAATCTCTTTCTTTCTCCCTCTGTCTCTCTCTCTCTTCCCCTCTCTCCCCCTCTCTCTCCCCTCTCTCTTCCTCCCTCTCCCTCTACTCACTTGTTATTATGCGTGTACTCGTATCCTTCGAATTTGCACTCGTGCGATCGAACAAGAAGGCGGTAACCATGTCTAGAACGTAAAATGTTTTAATTAATAATAAATAAAAAAGAACATCTCACTTTTCCAGAAACATGGCAGAGATATCGGCTCCGTAGTAGCTGCCGCCACCGCGGAAGACATTCGGCCAGCAGCCCTGGAGAGGCGATCGCTCTCTCTCTCTCTCTCTCTCTCTCTCTCTCTCTCTCTCTCTCTCTCTCTCTCTCTCTCTCTCGCTCTCTCTCTCTATCGCTCTCTCGCGCTCTCTCTCTCTTTTCTCTCTCTCTTACCTTGTTCTGCTTCGGGTCGCTCCACAACACGTCCAGCATCATCTTCCACTCCTCGCCGTTCACGCCCTGGAATGTTGCGATAGACCACGCCCCTGCAAACCACGCCCACCTTCTTTCCCTCTTCGGTGCGCACCGGCGGTCGCAACACGGAGACGTACTGAAAACGCGTGTTGGATAAATCCCGCCCATACAAGCCCCGCCCCCCTCACTCACTCTGTGTCGCGGAATCTTCTCCAACTGCTCCACTTCGGTCTTGTCCGAGATGCCACCGTGAACCACGAAAATGTCCTGGACAAAAACGAAAGCGATAGTCGATCAAGAAAGCGATAATCAGTCGATAATCCTCTACCTTGTCGATAACGGTGGCTATGGGGAGCCACGAGAACACCTCCTCGATCATCTTCGCGATGGGCGTCGCCATCTCCTGAATGGGCGTGGCTAAGGGAGGCGTGGTCTATCACTTGATTATTCAGAATGCTACGTACTTGTTTAGGCTAGATTTAGAAAAAAAGGGCGTACTCAAAGAGGGCGTGGCTACATACCTTGTACTTGGTCATCAGCTCCTTGATGAAGCCGTAGCGAAGGTTCATGATGTGGTCCTCGTGGTTGCCTCTGCAAGTAGTAACTAGATAACCTGTACTATAAACCAGAAGAGGGGAGAGAGAGAGAGAGAGAGAGAGAGAGAGAGAGAGAGTGTTCAATGGTTACCTGTTCAATGTGATCGAAGACGGATCCATAGCGAACATCATCAGAAGAGTGCACAACACCTAATATGCATTCATTGTTACAGATTATCGATTGATCGAGCACCGCGCGGTGTGCCGGTTTACCCGGCTAATCGGCATTCCTTTTGCGGACACTTACCGAGTTGATCAACCTTATCGATTGATCGCATCGATTCCACGCACCTCTATGCTCTGCCCTCCTCTATCCACAAAGTCTCCGTTGAAGATGTAGGGATTGTCCACGGATGGATAGCCGTTCTGGAAAACAACACATTTGAGAGATATCAAGTTGATAAAACAGAAGATATATTTTTTCAGGTAGATTTAAAATATCAAAATATTATTATAAAATAACAGAATAACAAAATGCAAGGCGCCCGATAAGTGAAAAGTGAACCTAACCTATATAACTTTCATTCAGAGTTAAACCATCTTTTGATCTTCCTAAGATTTACAACTTTTGACATTGAGCACTGTTGACGTACTCATCTCTCTGTCTCTCTCTGTCTCTTCTTGCATCAAAAATCATTTCCCTCGCTCACCTTATACAAAATGATGCACAAATCGTCAAACTTCCCGTGGAGGTCGCCACAAACTGTGATCTGAACGGGAGTGATTCGGTGAACAAGAAAGTAAACAAGTAAACAACAACTAAACAACGCCCACCTGATTCGAGATTGCGGTCGAGAGGTGTACAACTGTAGGGTAGTTGCGCAAATGTTTCCGCGCCTCGTGCAGAATCGTCAACACGTATTTCGGATGCAACACCTGGTTTCGAAATAATGATTTATTGATTTTCGTAATTCGATCACCTTATTCACTTTGAAGGCGTCGATCATTTCGATTAACTGTTTTCTATCGAGTGGAAGGGTGAGGACGGGGCCCTAGAGTCGATCGATAATTAATCAATAAAGTAATGGTAGATGTAGCCCTCCGATTAAAAAAAAACTCTGCGGATGGGTAATGCATTTTCTGATTAATTAATAATTTATATAATTTTTCCAATTTCTAGTGACTTTACCTTATAGTTCTTGTCGACATTGAATTTCGATGGCGCAGTTTCGTCGAGCAGCTTTTTACTAATCTCTTCTTCTGTTCCTAAACGTGATTATAATTTATTTTGATTTTTCCAAACTATTGCGAACGGAGCACGAAACGAAAGAACGCTACTCTCTGGTTCAGTTCTCCTAGAGATACAGATATAGGATGAGATTAGGAAGAAAGTGTTCGAGACTACTTGTTTTGTGCAGACGTTCCCACTCACTCTTTGCCTCCTTCTCCCTCCCTCTCTCCCTCCTCTCCCCCTCTCTCTCTCTCTCTCTCTCTCTCTCTTTCTCTCTCTTTCGTTTGTTCTTTCTATTCAAAAAAAGAGAAAAGCATGCCTAGCCTATACAATATAGTGGTTTCACAAAACACTAATGGAATAGGAGTGGAGTGGAATAAGATATGGAAAAACTCACCAGTAACGGTGTAGGTGCTGAGAGCTGAAATAAGAAATAATTACTATTACAGAACAATAGTTACTGATACACAACCATCATTAACTATAAATATCAAATAAATACAACGTTACAACAGCGCGAGCTCTATGCTAAACCAAAAAAGTAGCCCTCTCTAATGTATTAATTGTACCTAACACTAATCGAATAGTCTAGTTTCAGTCAGATCATTATCCCAGTGTTTAAAAAATTTCCTCCTTTTTTGTCGAATGTTCATTAGACGTCTCATTTAATCTTTCAGATTCTGATATTGAAATATTTTTTCTTCCAGGAAACTTTTTTCGAGTCCAGCGTATCCCTCGCTCATTTCAGTATACACATTGAATCTCGGCGTCTCACTGGCGTTATTGGACCCGCTGCCTTCCCTTTTAGTGCCCTGAGGGCCTGAGGCAGAAGAAATAGGATAGCCACATGTATCCCCCGCGTGATTTCATAGAGCCAATCAGCTGAACACCAGCTGATTCAATGCCTCAGGCATCAATCGATGATGCGCTCACTGGTTGTGGGAGCAATGAAAAGAGTGAGTGAGGGATGGCGCGAAAGACGCACTTCCGGTGTGGATTTAGATCCAGGAGAAATGAAAAGACACGGGTGAGAGAGAATACGTAGAAAAGCTGATTCATGTGAGTATATCCGTGTTTCTAGTGTTCTATATTCTACCAATAAACCAGAGTTCTACGTGAATCATTTTTCAAACACGGAAGAAGAAAACTAGGTGACACTAAAGAACATAAAGTGATCAAAAAAGAGAAGAGGAAAGCCTCAAATGATCGAATCAGAGAATCGGACTGCGAGGGAGTGCGAGGGTGGTATAAAAACCATCCAACGTGGTCACAAAACTAATGAGACGTATTCAATATCGAAAAAAAGCTTAACAAAAGAGTAATAATACTGTATATTATATTATCTATATTGTACTTTATACTATACTTCTTATTAGAATCACCATTCGCCAGCGGTCCTTCGCCGTTTTTCGTCTCCTCCGAACTCAACATCGTTTCGATCACATCCGAAAAGAAGTCGTAGAGCTGAAATGGAGTTTTGGAATTTTGGAATTTACAGTCTCCTGAAATAGAATAGACAAGCCGTCATGAACACTACTGGAAAAGCGAAAGTGTAAACAGGATGCAAATACGTGAAACGTGTAAACAAGCATGTAAACAACCTTCAACTGGTCCTGTTCTCCCGCGTATTCCAAGGCGGTAAAGATGCTCCAAGAAGCGCGTCTCCTGAAAACAACAAAGTAAAAGAATGCTATTTCAAGAAGGTACATAAATGGTGAATGTATGTATGGTGAAAAAGGTTTCTTTGTGGGAAATGGGCAACTAAAAAAAAACTGGGCAACCTTAAACCATTTACCCACCTCGCCTCCAATCTCGCTTGGGATCTCCGGAACCATTTCTGAATGAGGATAGCGGCCTTGATCGCTGAAACACCCAAGTACTTATTTTCATATCACAATCCTTGGCATTGCCAGTGGTGGACTGAGTGTGAATCGCGTCGTACACATATATTGCAAGTGGTCATTGATGTGAAAAGATTTTACTGCCGCTGTTTTTTTCATGATGAGTGCAAAGAAAAATGAAGCGAAATGAGCTGATTGTCATAGTAATAGCAGTAATGAGGGCGAAAGGTGGGGAAGAGATGAGAGAAAACTTGAAGCGAAGAGATATAGAAAGCATATAAAAGTGAGTGCATAGTGAGTGGCTGAATCTCTGCAGTGAGTGAGTAGTGCATCTCCAGAAATACGCACACATGTGTGGCTCGTGTCGCGGTGGAGAAGGAGAAGGAGAAGTGGTGGAGCAGTAGGAGGAGGAGGAGGAGGTGGAGGAGGAGCAGTCCTCACTCAGTTGCGGCTGCGGACTCGGCGCTCTCGGCGGTGTCTCGCGCTTCTTTCGCTCCGACCGCTTCTTCCCGCCGTTTCGCGACGTTCGCGAGGTTTGCGAAATCGAGGGTGGTTCTAATCATTGTTATTGATGTTTTTGATTCTCTGAAATTGTTAGCTGGAAGCGCGCAAAAACTACGCATTCTAATCATAGGGGATTATGGAAATGACGACGCCTGCGTCAAACATGATATCAGCTAAAGACTGTGACATCATGGTTTACGTGAAACTACACTCACTCAATTCCGTGGAGGGCGGGGGCTGGCCACAACTCGACTGTCCGCAACCCATGGTTGGGAAAGGAGGAGGAGGAGAAGGAGCAGGCGGCAGAGAAGGAGCAGCGAGCTTCGTGGAAAGAGATTTAGGTAGTGAGAGGGCGGGGCTAGAGTGAAGACGCACACACTCGTGCATCCGTGTTTTCCCCCCTCTCTCTCTCTCTCCTCCCTCACTCTCTCATTATCACACACTGCCTCGCTCTCGCTCTCTCGCAATGTCTTTTCGAAATGCAATCTCATCCCCCTAGATTGAGGGTGGGCCCGGCAATGTTTTAGTGGCTCATCTTACTTTTTGGCTTCCGCTCAACGAATCAATGTGGCACTCACTGGAACTCACCTGTCTAGAACGTGTCTCTAGACCACACAGTCATCCATCATTGTTCTCGGAGAGACGCGCGCCGGCAACAGTTGTCCTCCAATCACCTGTCTCCGCTGTCTCACCTGCGATCACACGTTTACTATGCTACATGTGGGATACACGCAAATGAGAGGGGATAGAGATGTGCGTCTGCGGATGACGTCAGCGGATGATGTTTCAATTCTAGACGTGTAGTGATAAAGTGGGAAGCTCGGCTCACGTAGATGGCACGCATCGTAATCATTGGAATATTCCGGAAGGATAGAGAGGGAGGGAGGAAGGGAGAGAGAGAGAGAGAGAGAGAGAGAGATGGGAAAGAGATGAGCCGTATTATTTCCTCGCGCACCGCGCATATGAATGTTACAAATTCGTTGAACAGCTGATTCGATGTGCATCTCAACTACAAACTACGATTTGAGTGACAGACCACACCACTTCATGTTTACTTCACGTTCTCACCTCATGATCAAACCTGCGATAAAATATTAATGATATATGGGAGTGGAGGAGTGCGGGTGAGACACACATGGGAGGGCTTTTGCCCGTCGCGTCTAGCGTCTTCTAGTTCCAGATATTACAGAGAGAGAGAGAGAGAGAGAGAGAGAGAGGGGGGGGGGAAAGAGGAGAGGGGAAGAGGGGAAGAGATGCACGCAAGGCTTTACTACTCATGCCACGCTTGACAGTTGATAAGCACGGAAGATAATTTCGAAAACGTATTATATATCACTTTGTAATTCGTCTTGCGACATAGAATGTAAGATATTCAAAAATCGAGCAATGTTATGGCGACAGAGAGAAAAGAAAAAAGAGAGGGAGAGAGGAGGAGAGAGGGTGAGGGAGAGAGAGGAGGGAGAGAACAGGGTGAGGAAAGGAGACTAGGGAGAGAGAGGAGGGAGAGAACAGGGTGAGGGTAGAATATCACAGGTGGTCACATTAGAATCGCAAGAGGCCATCTAATCACGCCGAATTGTGTGCGATTCGGGAAAAAAAGAAACGAAAAAGAACAGTTTCAAAGTTTGTTTTTGGAAAAATGCCAAAGCACGCGAAAAAGAGGATGGTTCCAGGAATGTGATCGGTCTGAAACTGGGAACCAGTTGTTGGAAAACGAGCCATTTGTTCAAAAGTATGAGTGTGTATTGTGTCGACGACTATACAGTATCTAGACAAAGAGGGAGAGAATACAAGGAAGAGGCGCGAATAACAGAAGCCATCCAGGGGCTGGGATAGTGGGCGAGGGGGGGGGGGATTATCTCTCCCTCTCTATCTCTCTCCCCGGTTATATTCACGGATAGAGGAAGAAAGAGATTCCTAGTATAGACTGCACTGATGTTTTGATTGTTTATTTAAAATATATATATATATATATATATATATATATATATATATATATATATATATATACCAATAAAATCAAGATTCAATTGTTGGAACGTGGAACAGAACGTGGCAACCGAAAACATGTGAAACTGCGAGGCGAACACTGGAGTGACCGAAAGAGGCTCACTCTCAGGGGCGTCTTCCCTCTTTCTCCCTCCTCCCTCTCACCCTCTCTCCTCCCTCTCTTACTCCTCTCCGAGTGTCATCTCTCACTCTGTTGCTATGGCATTTGGCATATGCGTCTCTTCCTCTCTCTCCCTGTCTCTCTCTAATGCACATCATTTGATGAACTCTTGCGCAAGCTCTCTTTCATTAGCAAATTTGAGATCCACTCACTACAACTTCCGGTCATGTTATGGGTGGTAGATCGAGGTGTGGTAGGCAATGTACAATACTGGATACTGGATAAATCTATAATTACAAAGAGGAGACAAGTGCAAAGTGAGGTCGTAGAGGAAATTGAAGGGAAACGATAGAGCGACTATCGAACCTCGCAACAGTCTGGGGGGAAGTTAGAAGCGGATCATGTCACAGTTCTAGTCTATCCAGGTACAAAGTCTATTCAACACATTTACATGAACATTTCGTATCGGCAAAAAACTGATTGAGTGGACTTCCGAAGATAACTCACATCTTCAAAGATTATGTTGAACCGTTTGAAGGATGTATCCAGACAATGAAGTATTCCCTGATCTTCAGGACAGAGTCGCTCGTTCTCTTCATTCAATGAAGATGATTTTGATGTTGACGCCGAAAAACTGATAAAAAAAATGAAATCAATTGTTTAACACTTATAAGTACTCAAATAAATCTTCATTGACGAGAAGCGACCCCAAAACCCCAATAGCAGAAACCAAAAGATTCTCATCGGCCGGGAATTGAACTGGGACAGACGCGGATACTAACCATGTGACAGACGCGAATACTAACCACTATACTACCGAAGACATGAACTCTGAAAGATGTACTGCGTCAGGGATAGCGCAGGACTCTCAAGGATTATAGTCGTAAATTCATCGCAAATTGGTTCTGTTCACGTTCTGGATGCGAACTCGCAAAAACGACGTTTCGGGGAAGGTTCGAAAAACCTTTGGGTTGACAGCGAGTGGCGTTGCTTCACTCCTCTATGAAATACGGCTGCTCACCACTTTTTTTCGAGTATATTTCAGATTTCTCGTGAAAATACACGGTAAACGGAAAGTGGGAGTTTTAGTGATGGCCGCAGCATGTCCATCACATTTTCATAGAATTACCCCCAACATCATTGTGCCCAAAAAGACAAGTAGGACAATAGTTTACATGTAGTAGAAGCAGACTTTTTTGATTGATGAAATGCATGATATTTTCTTGCATTCCGTCGCCGTCGCGTGAAACACTTTTTTTTGTTTTTATAAGATAATAAACATTGAAATATATCCATACTTTATTCATACAACGATCCAAAACATGACTAGATGATTTACAGAAGAAAAAACAATATACACACTGTACAAGTAGATTACAGCCTATCACATTCTACTAAACTATTCTGACGTCATCACTCTCGCCCGGGCGTCCAGACACCGCGTTGCTCAACAACCTGCAAAACAAAGAGGTAAACGAGTAAACACACAAGTGGACATGTAAACAAACAAGTAAACAAGTAACTAACAAGTAAACGAACAGGTAAACACACCTGTCCCCTGGTGGTGTGAATGGCTTCCCCGTAGCTGTCAGGGATGCGGCGCCACGACACAGAGTAGGTGGAGGTGAGGCCTGGAGATGGAGGGATTAGAGGGGAGAGAGAGAGAGAGAGAGAGAGAGAGAGAGAGAGAGAGAGATCTTCCCTCACCATCCGCATCTCTCTCCATCTGTGTGACCTGTTGTGGCGGGGGTGGTGCTGGGGCTGCCGTCTGCAGTGTCGCCCCCTCTTCCAGCAGGGCAGTGAGAGAGCGGATGTACTCGATAGCCTGCTTCAGAGTGTCGACCTGCAAGGGTTGATACAAATCGTGGGCAATATCGTATAGGTGAGGTTGAAGGTAGCTAGCTCCCGGTCGATGAGCGGTCATTGTGATCAGATTAAACCCGTATCAATGGAAGACAATATCTTGTACTTGTTCATTTAGATCATTTAGTATGGAAACGAGACTAGTTACAACATTCGGATAATCAATGGAAGACAATATCTTGTACTTGTTCACGTAAGATTTAGATCATTTACGGGTCATTGTTTAGTTTACGATTTTTTTGTGATTTCCATTCTCCCACCTTGGACAGCTTCTTCTCGTAGGGCATCGCGGGCAGTCGGTGCCGCAGACTGTCGAAACCCGCGTTGATGCTGTAAACAACAATGTAAACAAGTACATAAACAAGTACACAAAAACAATGCTGCATCTGCAGTCTGCTTCGAATAGCTTGTAATGTCACGCTCTGTGCGGGAAATGGAAAAGAGCGTTTTGTTGTACAGTGTGGGAAGAGAGCGTGCCGCGCATAATCAGAACAGAAACCTGAATTAATCAATAGTTCAATCGATACCTGTTCATTCGCTTCCGCTCGCGCTCATTAGCGGCGACGCGCTGTCGCTGATGCCTCGGACGCTTCTTGTACTTGCCGATCAGCTGTTCAGACAGCTGATCAGACAGCTGATCGCTCAGCTGATTCTCATCAGCTGACTCCTCGCTGTATTGGCTCGTTTCGGAGTAGGAGAAGGACGGGGCGCATTGGTAGTAAGAGGGATAGGAGTAGTAGGACATGATTGGTGGAAACGACTGATCGAGACCAGCTGATTCGGTTCACCCGCAGACTCCGCCCACTTCCGACCACGCCCCCGGATCTCAAGTAGGGATCATGTCAGTATGCGTGTGCGCAGAGGATTAATGGGTTGTGAGAGGTGCTATTCACACTTTGTTTGCTTGTTTACATGTTTACATAGCCGGACCTGGTGGCAGAGGGATGACACGTGGAGCGGTTATCAGTCAATGGAACATTTTATCATTACATACGTATCTGGTGGAGAGAGGATCAGCCCGATTAAAACGCAGTAAATTATCGCCTATCTGCCATTTGCGAGCGCTTCTCAATGGGGGCAGGATGTGCAAAGTAGAGTAGAAACCATAGTTATTCGTTGAAACAAAAAAAGACTACTAAGAAACAGTACTGTTTTCATTCGTTCATTCGATGTGATAGATGATATATGTGATGAATCCAGTCAGCAAGAGTAGGGCGAAAAAAGTGATTAAGATTGTATTGTCGCCCATTGATTATCCGGATAAGAGAGAAAGAGAGTAGTATAGGGTTACACGACTGCTTACAGCCGGCGGTGGGAGGGGATTGTATGCAGAGTATGCAGCTGTCCTTTATGATTTATGTGTACTGAGGGGATTTGTGATTGAGTAATCGAACATGATACCACGATACCACATGAACGGAAAAATTGGATTTGAACATACTAATAAGTGTAATTATGATTGTGTTAAAGATATGTTTCCATGGAGTTAGGGATTATCAAATTGATCCAAGATTCAGAGAGCAGCGCGTGATTAAGCTTACATGTTTACAAACTAGTAAGGTGCTACCGGTAAGCCCTTATTGCGTAACGCGAGCGTGTGCCGCGGGGATGAGCTACATTGAGTGGGGTCAGCTCATCTCTCTCTCTCTCTCTCTCTCTCTCTCTACCAAATCTCAAGTGGTTAACAGCTCTGCTCAATGCTCACTCGGGTCATATTGTGTTCATACAAAATACCGGGGTTATGGAAACATCTGTTTTCTTCGAGTGAGATGACCCAATAGGAAGAGGTGAATGGCAGTCACTTCAAGTGTCAGGTGACGCATTCACACGCAAGTACGCATTTGGAGTCGAATGTGAAGAACAAAACTCAATTATTAGCTTCATTATGAACAATAAAAAGTACTGTTTGTTTGTTTTGTACACAATATGCAGACATTTCAGATCACTCTTGATCATGAGTGATCGGCCGCCACTCGCGCGCTACAAGTCCATGGCGGGAAACGCGTTGATTCAAATTTCCGCGCGTGGCGTGCGCGCGCTGCGGTTGTTTTGAACCGGAAAATTGTTTTGTTTTTGTAGTTTGTGCACTTTCACTTGTTTTTTAATATATGTACACTACACTGTTTTATTTACAGAGTCAGCTAATCGATGGCTGACATCGAACCCGACAGCGGGCACCCAACACCCCGAGACGCCTTCGTGAGTGGTGTTGTTCATCTTCTTTGTTCACTCGTATTTGAATGATCACACATTGCATTTATTGGTCGAAAAAGTCTCTTCTTGCATTCTACAATACTGTACATTTACGTCATTAAATCATGCTGAACATGCAGGGCGACGACGACGAGTTCGCGTCGACGTCGTCGGGGGCGGGCAGTCCGGTGCTCACCTCCACTCCCATGTCCGTGCCGAGACCCGCGTCCCGCAGCCGGCGGTCCGACAGGTCCATCCGCTCCATCGCCGAGCACTTCAAGCAGGTCAGCGCATCTTTGTGGTTGCTTTGCTTTTTGATGTTTTTGTGCGTTTTATTAGTTGAGACATTTGCATCGCAGTCAGTGTTGTTAAATGCTGATTTATGGTTACTGGTTTTCGTTGAAACGCACGCGCAGGCACGATCCTCTCTCGAAACCGAACCGGTTGCGCTCGTCTATGTCAGGCAAAGTCATTGTTCTCTCCATCTCTTCTATCACGTTTAGCGCGTCACATCTTCCATGTTGGTTTATGGAGTACATAAGGTGAATTTGTAATTTGTAAAACACAGTTTCGTTAAATTAAAATACGTTTTCAGGCCGAGTCGTCGCTCTCGCATGCTGACACGCGCACATTAGATGAAAACGAGAGGGATGACGTGGGCGTGATTGGTGAGTGATCTATCGTTTTATTGATTGATTTATTGATTATCAATCGCTCGCAGACGCGGTTACGGCGGCGGTGCGGCTGGGTCGGATGAATCACCAGCTGATGCGGGAGAAGCAGCAGCAGCTCAACGAGAGCAGGCTGCTGGAGGGGGAGAAGGACCGGCTGGAGAGGATGGTGCGAGAAGGAGGGAGAAAATAACGAGAGAGAGAGAGAGAGAGAGAGAGAGAGAGAGAGAGAGAGAAACCTCCTCGATCCGTGTATTACAGCTCTCTGATCGCGAGCTCGAACTGCAGAACAAGGACGACGCGTTCGAGGTACGTCTTATTACTATTAAAATCGCTAATATGTGGTGATGTTATTGATTGGTATCGATCCATTTTCAGAAGCAGCAGCGCCGCATCTCGGAGCTGGAGCATCAGCTGGAGACGGCCACTCAGATGCAGCTCGAGATGAGCGTGCGACTCAACAGGGACACCACGGTAGGCGCACGTATCGTCCTCATCCATTCTCGACGTCGTGAAACTTGATTGAAATCATCTCTAAAAATACATCGTTTTTCCTCGATCAACGCCATCTGCAGGACGCGTCCACCCAGGAATCCGCCCTTCTCGATGAGCTCGCAGCGAGTGAGCGGGCGAGGGTCGAGCAGGAAAAGAGAGCAATGGAGGAGGTGCAGCAGCTACAGGTGGGTTGCGTTTGATAAAATTGATGTTGGTGTTTAACGCACAAGGTGTTACTTACTACTTTACTGAATATTTTACTCACTTCACTTAATTACATGACATCCAGGCCCGTCTCGCCTCGGAAACCACAGCCCGCACAGAGTTGCTGGCCGAGCGAGAACAACTCGTGGGAGAAGTTGCGAGGATGAGGGAGCAGATGACCGAGGTGGAGAACAAGGTGGGTTTATTGATTGATATCGATATCATGATTTATAATGGTATGAAGTATACAGTAGTGCCTAAGATGCTAGTTACATGCATAGTTACATATTCTTATTCTTCTTCTTTTCCCCGCGGCGTGCGGTCGGGTCCTCATTTTGCCCCACCGCTGCCGAATGACCGGTCATCGACAAGAATCCTTCCCGAGAAACCAATAAGGCGGCGGGAAGTATCCTCATGTGGAAGCAGCTATGGCGCGAGGAGATACTAATTGGCACGGAAGCAAAGGAAACCCCGGAGCTCTTCACGTCAAGAATGGTACTCTAATGGTCCAGGAATGATTATCGATCAAATATCGTTTTTCCACCACTAACCTCGTCGGCCTACCTGTCTTTCCCCGGCGTTAGCATATTATGTATCTAGCATCTTAGGCACTACTGTATGCTTCATATCATTATGATTGTGTTGTCATATTCAGATTAACGATTCCGGATAAACGATTGATTGATTGATTGATATCATGATTTATCGATTCAGTTGGCGCGCGCGGCGGACGCGGAGCGGCATCTGAAGGGCGAGCTGGACGGGGAGCGAGAAAGGAACAGGGTGGGTTACTTTCCTTATAATCATTCTCTGCCATTCCGATTGCGTTTGCTATACGTTTATCCATAATTGACCAAGATACGTGTGGATGTTCTATTGATTATTTGATTGGTTCCCCTTTGCAGAAGCACGACCTGAAAGAGCACGAGATCCACCGACTGGCGAGGGACCTCGACAAGATGAAAAACAACCACACGGTACGCTGGTTTTGTTGCGAAAATGAGGGTTACGGTAGGAGAATAATTCACCCTGCTTGCGAAAAAAAAGTAATCTGGATATGGTAGAAGAGTTGTTCACTCGGTTTGCGAGGGTACGGTTAAAAATAAGAGTCACGGGTTACGGTTAAAATGTTTAAAAGATTCACTCCAATGGGTTTAAGATAATAATTCATTTTCAATTTGTAGGTACTGGAGGAGAAGCTGCACCTGGTGCGGGAGGAGAAGAAGTGGGCGCAGGAAGCAGTGAAAGAGGCACAGGAAAAGGCCGAGGTCGATGCCATGGAGAAGGAGCAGGTGAGGAAGGGAGAGAGAGAGGAGAGAGATAGAGAGTGGAGGGGAAAGAGGGAATGAGAAAGTGTTGTTTGAAGGTTTGAACATTGAAAGAACACTACCTCACTACCGCTCATGCAGCGACATTGATTTCCATTGAGATCCCAGCTCTACACAGTTGATCTGAATCCGACCTTGCAGCTCGCGTCCGAGCTGCGGGATGCGCGCTGCGAGGTGTCGACCCTGGCCGAGTCTGTGACGCGACTGAGCGGCGAACTCGCGGCGGCAGAGGGACGGCGGGTCGCCATCGAGCAAGAGAAGGTGGGCAGTGTTGTTCGGGTACTGTAGCTTGTGTAAGCGTGGAGGTGGTTAATTGTGGTAGATGGTTGGCTAAAGTATGGAGAGGGACACAGGGTGGCAATGAAGTAGCAGAAGGTGGGTAGTGGGCACTGTCTGTATGGTTACACCTCGAAATTGGGAGGGAGACTGCGTGACTGATCACTCATTCAGTAATGTTTTATACATAAGTGTTACTGAGGTTACTGTATCCCCAAGCAGGACCGTCTCGAGGAGGCTGTCTCCGAGTGGAAGCGGGAGGCGGAGCAGCGTCCGCGGGAGAAGGAGGCGGTGATCGGGGAGCTGAACGGGCTGGTGGCAGGGCTGAAGGGGGAGTTGGAGGAGATGAAGAACAGGGCGGAGAGGAGCGAGAGGGACGGCAAGGTGGGGAACGAGTACTGTACTTGTGTACTTGTTATTATGTTTTTGTACAATTCACATTGTGTTGTGCAAAAAAAAAACCACGCTTATCACAACTTGATCATTGAGTGTTGGAGTTCACGTGTTTTCATCACGTTTATGGAGCTTTTATGATTATTGTGAAACTGGTGTTTGAGGACACTCGTTCCATGCTGGACCTGGAACTGGCGCAGAGTGAGCGCGAGAGGAACGAGGCGGCGCGGTGGAAGAGTGAAGGTTAGTCTATTTTTATTTTGATATTATTTATTGTGTATTGATTGATTGATTGTCAGCCGAGTCTGCTCGTCTGGACGCCGACGCCGCTGTTGCGAGGTGCCGCGAGATGGAGGAGAAGGTGCGGGAGGCGGACGTAGTTCGGAAGAGATTGGAGCAGGCACACGTGCAGGTGAGATTGACTTCTGTGCTTCTGGATTGATTCCATTGATTTTCGGTGCAAGTGCAATACGCTGAGTAATCATGGTGAGAATAGAGAAGTTTTTTTTCGAATTGTGGAGAGTGGTGAGTAGTGAGAGGAAGAGAGGGCAGAAGTATCAGCAGTCTGCATTCAGATTGCCGACTTGCGTCGCGCTGCAGATGAAGCCGCCAACAATGCCGACAAGTACAGGACGGAGGCCGAGTTCCTGCGCAAGGTTAGTGGATTGATTCATTGATTGATTCATAATCAATCGTTAAGTTTCTATTTATCGATTTATCGATTGATTGCAGTCCGCGTCCGAGGTGCCTGCGGACTGGCAGGCTAGGGAGCAGGAGCTGCGCGAGAAGGTGGCGGCTGTGGAGATGCTACTGGACAGACAGTCGGTGGGTGGTACTGTAGTTTGGGATACTGTAGCTTTCTGAATTACTGTACTTTTTACTGTTTTCTCTCTCTCGCTCCCCTCTCTTTCACCCCTCCTTCCCTCTCTCTCATTCTCTCTCTCTCCCTCTCTTTCTCATTACATCTATACCTGCAGCCGGTGTCGGACGAGCGTGTGTTGTCGTTGGAGCGGGAGCTGGCGGCGGCCAAGGAGCGAGTGAGATACGCGGAGGAGGAGCACAGGGGGGACAGGCAGAAGATGGTGGGTGGGAGAAGATCTGACAAATACTGACAGAAGAGAGAGAATGGCGTTTGGGGGGAGTAGGAGAAAAGTTTGAAGTGAAGTATACGATCAAGTTGGATTGAATATATCATTCTAGTTAGGAATCGTTTCGAAGAGTTTGACGGTTTGGCCACCTGTCACCCTTGTAGACGCGCGAGCTGCAGCATCGCGAGGAGTTCCGCGCGGAGCTGGACGAGTACAGGGTGCATCTGGAGAGGGTGCAGACAGAGTACGAGCAGTTCAAGGTGGGTCCATGTCCTCCTGAACGCGATATCCGATGTTGGAGAAGTATTGTTGCACGGCTTACGGGAGCAGTAGTTTAAAGTGATTGGACGCCAAGTCGGAAGGCGTTCATTTCGGCAGTAGTTGGAAGAGACCACTGAGATGTGACATAGTAGGAACGGAATTTAAGACGTCCGACGCCATCCCAACTCAACTTCCGTTGATGACGTTGCCGTCGTAATCCAATAACCAAAAAAAGTGACGTCATTGCAGTCGGACGCGGAGGCGCAGTACTGTGTGGAGTCGGCGCGATGGGCGGCCGAGCTGGAGGCGGAGCGGGCGAGGAACACGGCCATGCACGACAGACTCGTGCAGCTCGAGAAGTACCCCGGTCGGTGGGGAGGGGTGCTCCTCATCTCTCTCCCTCTCTCTCTCTCTCTCTCTCTCTCTCTCTCTCTCTCTCTCTCTCTCTCTCTCTCTCTCTCTCTCTCTCTCTCTCTCTCTCTGTTCTCTTTTCTCTCCGACGTCCGTCTCTCTTCTGCGCTCTCATCTTTTCATGCACTTTTGTTGTTCTAAAGATTTTACTCTGCGCAAAAATGTGATATGAAAAAGGCAAAAGAGAAGGTCCCGGGGAGATTTGAACTCCCGTCGCAGGATTCAGAGTCCTGAGTGCTAACCGCTACACCACGGGACCGGTGGAAGCTAGTGGTGAGAAAGAGAGTGCGTTCCCGCTGTTCGCTTTCGCTTGCGCGAAAGCTTATCTCTCAAGTGCGCATCCTTTCCTTTCTCTCGCACTCTCTCGCTTCTCGCTATAGTGCCGGTCAGTGCGAGTGAGCGAGAGAGAGAGTCTATCAGCGCAGATCGCCGCTGGCCCCGCGTGCGGTCCCGTGGTGTAGCGGTTAGCACTCAGGACTCTGAATCCTGCGACGGGAGTTCAAATCTCCCCGGGACCTGCTCTTTTGTCAAACATGGAAACATTTGTAGTTTTGTTATCACGCTCTGTAGTCCTTATTTTTAAACTCTTTTTCATTTTATACTTGTTTTAGGCCAGCTTCTATCGATGGAGAGTGTGGGATCGTGCAGGGGCGGAGCCGCGATGGGCGGGGTTTCGATGCTGAATCGTTCGCTGTATGACATGCTGCCGAGCAAGTTGAAGGAGCTGCTCGAACAGATTGGACAGGTAAACACTCACATTTAGCGATGTTTTGTATAGTTAATATGGCAGCAAGGAGATTAACCACTAACGCGTTTGTTGTGTTTTTCACCACTAAATAACGCTTTTGTTGTGTTTTCCTGTCGCGTGAAAGTTGCTAGAGTTTTTGGTGTTATACTAGACCAGTTCTAGCGAGAATGATTCGTTGATTGATTGTCGATTGGTCGATGGAATCGGCCACATACACATACGCTTGGTTGCTGTAGACATGTTTAGCGCTGATGGTTTTTTTCTATTAATTTTGATTCTGTTGGAACGGTTGCTGATTAAATGTATTGATATTGATTAATGAATCTACTGTTATATCGATTGATTTCAGCAAACGGCGGAGATCCGTGCGGACGTGGAGTTTATGAAGGAGGTGTACCCGCAGATGGGACTCACCGACGAGCAAGTGAGGAGCATCGACGGGAAGGGTGCGTGCACCGGTCTTTGCTTGTTCTTTTATTGATGGTTTGAGATGATCTATTGATTGATTGATTGATGGATTGATTGCTTCAGCCGCGGCTACCTTCGCTCCTGCTTCGCACTCTTCGGTGGAAATGGCGCGCAACGCCCAGCACGATGGTAAGGTTTCTCTCTCTCTTTCTCTCCCTCCCTCCCTCCCTCCCTCCCTCCCTCCCTCTCTCCCTCCCCCTCTCTCCCTCCCTCCCTCCCTCCCTCTCTCCCTCCCTCCCTCCCTCCCTCCCTCCCTTCGTTATTCTTTCCATTCAGGCACGTACTCTATCCGACCGACCAGTGGCACCGGCTCGCTGGCTGATAGTCAGGCAGAGAGTGGAGCAGGAGTTGAAGAAGGAGCAGGAGAAAGAGAAGGAGGAGAGAGGATCAAGGCTGCGGAGCGCGCGCTGAGGGAGTGCAACGTGAGTGGAGCTGTTATGTTATGCAGGATGTTCGGCCAAAGGATGTTTGGCCGGATTCTGCAACTCTTTTCCCTGTGAGCTTCCTGTTTTTGTCACTTCCTCATTGTTTGCAGAGATAGATGATATAGAGTTTGTAATTCGGGCATATTGATTTATCGATCGGCACAGGCCCCGGGCGTCTCGTCCAACATACGCGATCTGGTGGTGGGTCTTCTCCTGCGACTGCAGGCGGGAGGCGAGGAGTGCGAGGCGGCGGTGAGAGATTATGGATTGATCGATTGATTGAATATCGATTCTCAGGTGGTCCGCTTTGTGGCGGACGTGCAGTCCCTGCTACAGCAGTCGCGCACAGTGTGGGAAAAGCGGGTGGAGGAGGCAGCGGAGAAGAGGTGAGGGAGGAGTGACGTCATGCATCGATTCTTGGGCGTGTATGGAGTTTCGTGAGAATTGTGGCTGTGTTATTCGGCACTCATCGATGTGATCCGCAGACTGTCGGAGGAGCATCGTCGGTTCGACGCTGAGCTACGCGAGTGGGAGGAGCAGTTGGAGCAGGCCAAGCAGAGCGAGAGGGAGCAGGAGAGGGTAGTGGAGCAGTTGAGGTGGGTAGAGAGAGAGAGAGAGAGAGAGAGAGAGAGAGAGAGAGAGAGATTGTCCCTCTTGCAGATCCAACGTGGACGACCTTCGCGTCGCAGAGGTGGAAGCGAAGCGGCAAGTGTACACGGTAGGGATCTATTTTTTTTTTAAATTGAATTTGAACTGCGCTGATGCTGATCCGATAATGCCAAATGATTCTCTACAGTAGTGACGGAATTTTTCAATTTTCACCATGGTATGGTAGGATTGTAGCATTGCCGGGTTTTTGGTGCTAGCAATGACAGAATCTAAATAGTAGCTCATTCTGGAAGAATAAAATGAACGCTAAATGAACGTCTCCCGGAATCGAATAGGTGTGTACGTTGTACGTTCACGTATCACTCGCACTCCTCTTTTTCCAGCTGGAAAGGTGGGTTTTATGAACATGAACTGTTTTGCTTCAAAAGAAAAAATTGTATAATAAAGTTTTTTTTAAACATCAAGTCCGACCAATGCTTTGCAGCTGGAGAAGCGCGCGGTGGAGGCGGAGCAGGCGCTGGCCGGGAAGCACTCGCTGTGCGAGGAGTACAAGGCCGGGCTGGAGAGGGCGGTGCGGGAGCTGGAGGGCAGCGAGCAGGAGCTGGTACGCATCGAGAAGCAGTACGCGGAGGTGAGGGGGGGGGAGAGAAGTGATTTCGGGAAAGTACGGTAGAATGGTGTGGCGAGGAGAACGAGGGTGGATTGGTGGCATGTCCGGTGACGTCACGGTCTCTGTATGTATGACGCGTGGGGTGTGGGGAGAAGAAGGAAAGATAGTCACAGGGAGAGAGAATGGAATTATCAGAGATGGATTCGAGAGCATCGCTGAGTCACAGGGTTGATTGTTATAAAATGATTTTTGTATTTTGAGGCGACCGCCCGTGTGGTGTCGCTGTCTGCGCAGGCGGATGAGGAGAAGGACGGGCTGCGGAGGCGGCTGGAGGCGGCCAACGCCACGGTGGAGCAGCTGCGGAGGAGCGAGATTGAAAGGGAGACCGAGATGAGCCGGTGAGGGGAGGGGGATGGGAGAGTGAGTGAGAGAGAGAGAGAGAGAGAGAGAGAGAGAGAGAGAGAGAGTTTCAGACTGCGCGGCGATTTGGAGCGCATCGAGAGCGAGACTGAGCGGGAGCGACTTAGGGGTGAGTGTGATAGCTTCGATCAATGTATTGGTTTTCTATGACGTCATTTTTAGTGCGACAGCTGAAGGAGGAGGTGAGCAAGAGGGAGAAGGCGGAGATGAAGGCGGTCAAGAGGAAGGAGTACAACCAGGTGAGAGGGGGGTAGAGAGAGAGAAGAGAGGGGGTAGAGAGAGGGAGAGAGAGAGAGAGAGAGAGAGGGGGGGGGAGAAATAGAGAGTGGAGAGAAATAGAGAGAGGAGAGAGAGGAGAGAAATAGAGAGAGAGGAGAGAAATATATGGAGAGAGAGATTTTTCTTTTTAGGAGACGATGACGATAGTGATGGACAACTACGATCGGCTCAACGCGCACATTGCGTTCCTCAAAAAGCGCAACGGCGAAAGACAGGTGTGTCTTTTGAGTTTGATTCCTTATGTACGTTGTATTTTGTATCTTTTTTTCAGAAGCTGATCGATCAGGTGAAAAAGTTCATCGCACAGCACCGGCGGGGCGGATCGGTGGAGGCACTGGATGGGATCGCCAGCAGGTTAGCGAGCGTTGTGGGTGGTCTGGGAGCTTCGTGGGTGGTCTGTAACCGATCGATTTCAGGATCGAAGAGCGCTCGGCGGTGTGGATGCGTGAGGAGGAGGAGTTGGAGAGGGATCTGGAGCGGTCGGAGCGAGAGAGGAGAAGCAGGGAGGAGTCGGAGGGGGAGAAGGAGAACACGGAGAGCTACCGGCCGCGGGTGCGCAGACCGAGTGGCAGTGGCAGGGAGAGTGGGAGGATGTCCGACAGACTGCCCCCCTCGATCGCGTCCATTGCGAGCAGTGGTTGGAGGTGCGATTGAAACAGGGAGAAGAGATCTCATTCTCTGTAGTCGTTGGCATGTCTTTCGTTCGCTTTCGTTTCTTTAAACTGTTCCTGCTTGACTTTGAGGAAAGGAAAAGATTCAGTTACTCGCAGATTCACTTGAATATTGACTCTTACGTGTTTGTGAATCAACTCGATTTTTGTACTCGAATGCTATAGGCCTTTCCAAGGTGCTTGTATATGCTATGCGATAAAATATGGTTTTCCAAACTGGCTTTGTGCATGACAAATTGGTTCGAGACCATGGACATATTTCGTGTGTTTCGCAATTTGCCACCAACGGGCAATATTGCGAAAGTGTCTTTGGAAATCGAAAGGCTATGGTTTTGTCCATAGCCTTTCTTCGACCCTCTCCACTCTACAAAGCAATATCTTGAATCATGGGCTTGGGCATACCTTCACCTTCACTTTCGCATTTTATAGAGTTTGTCTTATATTTATTATCGCTGATTGAGATTAGTGTAACCCGTAGTAGGGCCAGTAGGGCTGGCTGATAGGCATCTGTGGGATGGGGTATTGCATGGGAAACTGCGGGTACTGGGGGAAGGATCGCATCGGGAGAGGCAGCGGGCCGGGAAGGGAGAGTGGAGTGGCGGCCGCCATTTGAGGGAACGCACCAGCGCCCGCCGGCAGACCCGTCATCAGACTAGCGAAGCGGATGTCGTCCTCTGGAAGCGGTACTGTAGTTAGGTACTGTACTAGTAGTTACAGTACCTGTGAGTGGCTGGTCAAACGCGGCGCGGGTGCGTCCGCCGGAGGAAGAGAACGGCGAGGGACGAGGCACGATGGAGAGAGTGCTGCGGGTAACCGTAACGTATTTATATCGTAACCTGGTACCACCGAACACGATTTGCCGTACCTTTGTGTAGGCAGCATCCCCGGCAAGCCGGGAATCGAGGCGCCGAGGTTGATACGCGAGCCGTCAGGCGTCGGGATGGAGGTTTGGAAGGTGTGCTAGATTCGCATTATCGATCGATTATCGATTGATCGTACCTGCGAGGGGAAGGGAATCTCGCCGGGCATGTGGTCGATGAGCGGGTCGCGGTTGGGCAGCGCCGGTCGCGAGGAGCCGGTGGCGCCGACGCTAGGGGAAGGAAAGGGGTTAGATGTTTAGGCAGCGGGCAGTCTATTCAAACCACTGCTTGCCAAAATGGTTTCCCAAAAGACTGACCACCCCATCGGGTAATTGGCAAGTGATCGGAAGGTTAGCCGAGAAGGTGCCGCGCAAATGTGAAACTTTGAGCATCAGAACATATTGAACAGTATTTGATTACTAGCGCACACATCCGGAGAGATTATGGTTTTGATCAGAGAGGGAGAGAGAGAGGGAGAGAGAGAGAGGGAGAGAGAGAGAGAGGGGGGGGGGGGAGAGAGTGTCTCACCTCGCGGGCAGCGTCTGTCCGCTGCTTCCCTGCAGGACGGTGTTGTGTGGTGGGAGGGGTGGGATGCCCGCCTGCCCCTCCTCCTTCCCGAATGAGGCGAGGGTGGACTTGTCGTGCTGCCGAATGAGAGAAGGTTGGTCGAGAAATACTACTATGCATTATGCATGAGCGGCTATGATTTGTGATGGTGGCGGTGAGACGGCGCCCGGCCAAATTACAGTGACGACGTGCGAATCAAGGAGGTCAGATGTATCGAAAAGCCATATGGGCGCGACAGCGAAGATCTTTGGTCTTGTGCCAGCAAAGAGTCTTGAGTGTACTAAAGTCACAATTCCTCGACCTAGAGGGACATATGAAACGCTAGAGGGACACATGATAGGTAGAGTGCAGATCCGTGGACCTGGTGGTAGAACAGAGCGTGCAGAGTGTGTGCACTCGCTCACCGGCATGTGCCTGTCCTCCACGTATCCCTTGCCGTCAGCGGTCAGGAATGGATAGGGAACAATGAACACGCCTGCAATTAATCCCCCCGAAATCATTTGTTTAAGGGACTCGAAGTCTCTATGTAGTAGTCGTAACGTTTTAGACGAGGAGTGCTGCCATTAAAATGAAGAGAGATTCTCACCGTTTGCAGCGTAGATGAGTAGTAGTAGTGATAGCAATAGACGATGGGTCAGCATTTCGTAAAATAAGAAAGACGAATCGGACTGTAAAGTGGAAGTTCGGCCAGCACAGTGTAGTAAGCCAAAGCGCCTCAAAAGAGTGACTCTGTGGATATGTAGGTTACACGGTCGCGGATTGAAAGGAGTGAAAGGGGGAGGCTGGGGTAGATCAGTGTATCGTCGGGTAGATCAGAGCGACTCAGGCTAGTGAAAGTGGCGGATTAGTATCCCCCGGTGACTATACGCAACCAACCGGTCAGGGGGTTTTGCATACCCGCCTAGTGTCTCTCTTTTTCTCCATGTCCCTCCCCTCATTTTACCTCGCGCGTATTTTGGACTTACCGGAAATCCGATACGGTTGTGTGTTCATAGCAAACCAGTTACTATGGTGTTGTTTTTGGTTCCGGGGGGGGGAGAGAGGAGATTTTCTCTCTGCAATGTGGGGAGACTAGGGAGAGATACATTGTGTTGGTGTTTTCACAAGGCAATCGAACTAATGAACTCGGCGACGGATTGGTTTTCTGTTGGGTACAAAAACTGGAAAAAGAGTAGATATATTGGAAATGAGGGAAAGAGAATTGCAAAGAGCAGAGCCTTCGTAATTATCCCAAACTCCTTGGTAACGCAACAATGTGCATCCATAATTTAGATGGAATACACTTTTTCACAAGTAGTTTGCTGCGCGACAGCTCTATTTGGCACCCATTTATCTCCCGTTTTTGGTCTCTGCTCGCCTATCTCTCTCTCTCTCCCTCTCTCTCTCCCCTCCCCTTCCCCCCCTCTCTCTCTCTCTTCCGGTCATCGACCCGGGGGTGCATGCTTTCTCCCTTATTTTGCATGTGCCCTCAGGAAGAGAGAGCGAAGAGCGAGAGAAAGAGACACAGAAAGAGGAAAGCGCAGCGAGTATCGGAGACACTGGCGACAGTCGAGTCTCTCTTCCACGCAGAGGCTCATTGACCGCCGCCTGCCTACCTCTCACTACCCAGTAAACAATAACAACAACAACTGCTGTCCCTCGGCTGGCAAAGAAGGGAGAGAGAGCGTGACTGCCGCGATTGATAGCCGACTCGACGATGGACTTGTTGAAGAGCTGCTGCACCGCCGGTGAGTGTTATGGCTCATTTGTTGGTTATGACGATGTGGAAGTTAATTGATCCACCTTTATTGATTTGGAGCAGATGAGTGACAGTGGTTTTATGGCGTAAGGTTTTTGTTTTGCAGGTGATTTGAGACGGAGAAGGAGTGAGGCTAGATAGTATGCATGGAGTTGTTTGTATCGATGTTCCATATGCATGCTAGTGTCACTTTGTATCGATTCTGGCAGCTATTCTTTTTAGCGGCTTTCTTTATCCAATAATAGCACTGAGAAGAGCAGTGGAACGCCTATACAAGTGACTGATGACTCTGAAATTAGAAACACGCAAACAAACGATATCGCAATTTTGTGACGTTCAAGTCGTTGTTTTTCTTTGCACGAGTGCACATCTGAGTAATCCATGTGAGTCATAGTGACTAGAGTTCAGGGATGCGAGGGAGAAGGGGAGATTTCATAGAGTGACGTGAGTCGCCTGAGGCTATCTCTGGCATTCTTGCAACACCCTCTCCACCCTCGCACAATTATGGAAATACGAGGCAGTGCCGTTGCGAAATTTTCGGGTATAAAAGCTCTACGATAGCTGAAGAAACTCTCGTCTGTTAATCCGTTTTCCACTCATTCAATAGTCTTCTCGTCCTCATTTCTCTTTCTCCATTCTGTGAGTGTTAGTAGTTGCAATCGTCATTCCTTGACTCTCCCGAATGACCCTTTTACGTAGCGCTTAAAAACTTGATGGGCAAGCGACTGGTAAATAGTTTCTCAAGGAAAATAGATTGCTTTTCTCGGCACTAACAGAGAAATGGAACTGGAGACTACAAGAAGGAGAGAAACGAGGGACTCGATTTGCTTCTTATCGATTTGTTTACGCTGTCTGGCAGTGAGTTGCGGCACTTCTCTCGCTCTCTCTTCGAACCACCCGCTCTCTCACATCTCTCACGTGCACTGCGGCAACTCTTTTTTATCGGTGCGTTAGACGTTTGTGTCGCGGTGGTGTTTCTCGTTCAGAAACCGCGCACATGATCCATTTCGATTTTGGAAGTTGTTAGATGACATTGTTTTGAAGTGGCCGCGACATCGATTGTTGTTTGAGTAACTGTTGTTTGTTCTGATTCTTGATAGAGAGAAGATGGTGGTGAATACCGGTTGAGCATGTTGTTTTCCACCATGTGTGTATTCTTTGATGTTCCCCTATCAGTGGTAGTCACTCTCTTATCATTCTTATCAGCCAGCAACTGAGTGGCTACGGCTCTCTCAGGATTTCCCGCACCAAAAAAATTTCTATTTTGCTTGCACTTCCTTGTCAGTTACTTTTGACTATTCCAAATTCTGCTTTGAAGGTTCGATGAAGGTTTCTGGTGTAATAATGATTGATATGTCTGTTGTGGGTTTTCTCTTTCTGAGTGTGACAGTGCAATTTGGTGTGGCCTTTTCTCATCTCTCTCACAATCAGCTATATTATTCCCGCATGCGGTTTGACTGGCCGCTTTTTCACGGCCTTGAGGTCTCTGCTGGCATAGACATCGATTCGCCTGTCTGGCAGTATAGCCGTGTTTTCAAGGTGTACCATTACTTATTAGCTCGCAATGTGCTGGGATTGCGTTTGATGTTCAGCTGGCTGTAGTGCGCGATCGATTATGTTGTGTTTTTGCTCTCTCTCTCTCTCTCACTCTCTCTCTCTATCTCTCTCTCTCTCTCCATGCTCACTAGCAATACACATGCAAGTAGTAGTGTTTGCGAGCGCACACACGCGTTTACAGAATGCCATCTTTTGTGAGGGGCTCGCCAGGTTTTTCACTGTGGGTGTGATGTCTTTTCTATTTATCACACACCTGTGAATCATAGAGGGTGGCATTTCAATTGGTGATACGCCCGTGTTCCTCTGTTCTCTCTCTCTCTCTCTCTCTCTCTCTCTCTCTCTCGGTTTTGTTATTGTGTAAGTGTCTCGTGGGAGAGCAGTGGCAGAGTGGTCTTTCCGTTTTCTTCCGGCTAGCATATTCGGCTTTCTACATTGTTGCCACACGCAGACTATAGGAAAGCCTTTGCTTACGTCTGGAGAGCTATAACAATTTATCTTTCAATCGTCTTCTCTGATAGTGTGATCGGCTGGAAACGCTATTTCCTTCTCCGTTTCACGTTTACGCGGGTTCTCTTATTTCGCCACAATCTCTCACTCTTCTCTCACTCGTGTTTTCGCCTAGCTTTTTGTTCTCTTTTCTCTCTCGCACAATTTTCGCAGACTCTCCAGTCTAATAAATTGAATGTGTGTAGGTTGTAACTTTTGTTGACTGGTCAAGACTCTGAGTACTCCTTGTGTAGTGGTTAACTTGTTACACCTTTCGTTTCCATGCGAACGCTGCTGTTTTATGGGCTACTATTCGCCTCACTAGAAGCAGTGTAATGAAGCGTTATTGAATTGGTTATTGATTGATTATTATGTTGTTTGTCTCCTCTTGCTACCCATAACAACAGGGTAGTGTATGCGTTCTAAGCATATGATCATAGCTATGCCGAGTAAATTATTATTATTGATTGATTATCGATTGATTATCGATCGGTTGCAGATCCAAACTTCACCGTCGGCGGTGAGGAGCGGGATCGATACGAGAAGGCGGGAACGAACCAACACAACGGCAACATGGGCGACGAGGACGAGATCAAGAAGGCCAGTATCGATTGATTGATTTATATATTGACTTATTGATTTTTAAAACTAGTTAGCTTTTCCCATTCATTTCCCAAACATTGTTTTAAAGTTTATTGATTTATCGATTTTCCAGATAGAGGTGAAACCCGACGAGTTCTCTGGACTCATCGGCAACATTGCCGGAAACCTCATCAGGGACAAGGTACCGTATTATTTTTGAGTACGGTATTATGAATTGTCAGCTGTGATTTGTGCTCTATTGGTGATGTTGTATGTTGTTTGTGTTTTTCCTGCCCAAACCAGATAGATTTCCATTACTGAACGATCGTTCACAAAAAAAACAACAGCGGTGAGATAAATTGTATGTGACAGTTTCGAATGGTAACCGCTATACAATTCGGTGTGGTTAGATTCGGCGGTGTGGGTGTGGTTTACGTTTTTAGTGCGCGAGGATGAGCTCGGTAAAGGATATGAAGAGAGATTTGAGTGGGCGTGGCTAATATGAGCGTGGTTTCAGTTCAAGGGCCCGGGAGGTGATATCCTCGCCGGACTGGCTGACAATGTCCTCGCCGGAGGAGGCGGCAACCGCGGCGGCGGCGGCGGCGGCATGGGAGGAGGAGGTATATCGATTGGTTATCGATTGATCACACCTCATTCACTCCACACTCACACTCTCTTTCACACACTAACACACACACAACACTGCATGCTGCTATATGGCTTGATGTGGTCTAATGCTTTGTTGACTAAAACAGTAATCGTAGTGTTTCGTTGTGTGCAGGCGGTGGCGGATACAACGACCCGTACAATGGCGGCGGCGGGTTCGGCGGACAGTCGTATGGCGGCGGCGGAATGGGAGGCGGGGGCGGAGCTATGGGAGGCGGAGCCAGCGGCCCTCGCAAAAGGGACCAGGCCATGGATCTGATTGGCGGCTTGATAGGAAATGTGATCGACGCCAAGAACCGAGGAAACAACAGCGGAGGTGGAGGCAACATGGGAGGAGGAGGAGGTGTCGTCGTTTCATTCTTTGCTATTACCCCTTTTTTGTTATTATCAATCACGGTGGCGGTAGCCATTCCCATTAGTAGTAGCACTCCCCCCTCGCTTTGCGCTTCCGCACATCGTAGTGTTTCGTAGTGTCGTAGTGTTTGGTGGTGTAGTGTGTATTGTGGTGTTTGTTAGGCGGCGGGAACGATATGATGGGCAACATGATCGGCTCGCTGATCGGCGGAGGAGGAGGGAACAACAGTGGAGGAGGCGGAGGAGGTTGACCCCCTAGTTGTTTACACATTGTTCACTTGTTTACGCTTGACGTCATCTAGTGGTAGTGGCATGGATCCATGTGTTCTTCTATATAGCCTAGTTGTGTACCATGAAATGAACTTTCAGGGTGGTCTGGATTTCGGGAGGTGTTGACGAAATGTGTTTAGGCAATCGTGGAATGGGCGGTGGCGACGGCGGCGGCGGAGGAGGAGGATTCAACTTCAACGATATCGGAGGCGTGATCAACTCGCTGAGCGGAGGCGGCGGGAGGGTGAGCGCACGCTCCGCCCTTTTTGACCACGCCCACGTTTTCAGGGCGGCGGCGACTTTGGAAGTATTATCGGCAGTCTGATTGGTGGAGGAGGAGGCGGAGGAGGAGGAGGTGGACAGTACCAGGGAGGAGGTGAGTGGGAGAGAGAGGGGGGAGAGAGAGGGATAGAGAGGAGAGAGAGAGAGAGGAGAGAGAGAGAGGAGGGGGGGGGGAAGAGAGAAGAGTTTTTTTCTATTACAGGTGGCAACATCAATCCGAACCGCCTCAACGGTGGTATGGTGAACATCATCGGAAACCTGATCGGAGAGGCTGCTCATAGATTCCTCGGCGTCGACCCGGCCACCGGAAGGATCATCGGTAAGGAGAAAGAGGAGAGAGAGAGAGAGAGAGAGATAGAGAGATAGAGAGAGAGAGAGAGAGACGGAGAAATACCTCTTTCAGGAGCCGTCGCCGGTAACGTCATCTTCCAGCTCGGAGGAAAGGACAACTCGCTCGGCAGCATCGGAAAGGTGAGTTTGAATCTGGCCACGCCCCCACTAACCCCGCCTATTTCAGGTCATCCTCGACAACATCATCTCCGGAAAGTTCCGCAGGGATGTGAGTCGTTTTCTTTTACGGAAAAAAATCTCAATTCGATGATATCGAAGAGTGACGAGTACGATTTCTCTCTAGGTCGATCCGTTCGTTCGTCCGACCACTGGAGGCGGCGGCGGCGGAGGCGGCGGCGGTTTCGGAGGTGGCGGCGGAGGTTCGTATTTTGTTATTGTTCTGTAGTTGTCGACTTTTTCGGACTTTTCATATTTCTATCTATCAGCCAGAATGGCCATTGCTAACTATTAGTCTTTTCCACCCTTCCTATCCCTTCTCTCTATAGGTGGCGGCGGCGGCGGCGGAGGTAAAGAGAGATTGAACTAACAGAGTGCTAATCTTTCAATCGTACTGAACCCGGCTAAAACAAACTGATTAATGGTGTGATTTGAAATTACCGTAACCCTGTGACCCATTCTACCGTACCCCCGGTGTTTCAGGCCTTGTCCGCCCGTCGGACCAGGTGCCCATCGACTTCTACGAGATGCGCGACAAGTGCATCGCGGTGAGTGAGGGCGGGGCGTGAAGGGGCGGGGCCTATGACGTCATCTGCAGGAGAAGCGTCTGTTCGAGGACCCCAACTTCCCGGCCAACGACCGCTCGCTCTACTTCTCGCGCTCGCCGCCCAAGCGCGTCACCTGGCTGCGTCCTGGTGTGAGTAAAGAGGCGGGGCTTGAGGGGCGGAGCCTATCACGTCTTTCTAGGAGATTGCTCGCGACCCGCAGCTCATCTGCGAGGGCCACTCGCGCTTCGACGTCATCCAGGTGAGTTGGAGGAGTTAGTGAGCATCCGATCTGTATGTGTGTGGGCGTGGCCTGAGTGGGCGGAGTCTAGGGCGAGCTGGGTGACTGCTGGCTGCTGGCCGCGGCTGCGAACCTCACCCTCCGCGACGAGCTCTTCTACCGTGTCGTGCCGCCCGATCAGTCCTTCACCGAGAACTACTGTGGTGGGTGATTATCGATTGATTATCGATTTTCTATAGCTTTTAGATTATTGATTGATGCGAGTTGCAGGAATCTTCCACTTCCAGTTCTGGCAGTACGGCAAGTGGGTCGATGTGGTGAGTCTTTTTTCACGAACTATTGTCCCTTTATGAAACAAGTGCACTCTCTTCCGAACACCGAACAAAAACAATAAGCTGAACGATTTCGATAAATCAATGTGCCAATCGATAAATCTATAAAGGTCATCGATGACCGTCTCCCGACTTCGAACGGTGAGCTGCTCTACATGCACTCGGCCTCCAACAACGAGTTCTGGTCGGCGCTGCTCGAGAAGGCGTACGCCAAGTGAGTGGGGGCGGGACTGGAAGGGGCGGAGCTTTCATTATTGTATGGCAAAGAAGTGGGTCTGTGAAGGATGTATCTGTGGATTGTAATGAGTAGAGAGATGGATTGGACACATTCGTTGCAGGCTGCACGGCTCGTACGAGTCGCTCAAGGGAGGAACCACCTCGGAGGCGCTGGAGGTAGGGAGGGAGAGAGGGAGGGAGAGAAAGAGAGAGAGAGAGAGAGAGATAAAGAGAGAGAGGAGAAACTCTTGTTCAGGACATGACCGGCGGTCTCACCGAGTTCATCGACCTCAACAACCCGCCCAAGAACCTCATGCAGGTGAGCGAGAGTGGGCGTGTTCTCAGGGGGCGGGTCGTATGTTTTATTGGAATACGCACGTTGCAAAACCTTTTTCAAACTCCATTCTTGCAATGTCGAGGATATGTTCTGTGCTTACTCTATCTTGTTTGCAGATGATGATGCGCGGTTTCGAGATGGGTTCGCTGTTCGGTTGCTCGATCGAGGCCGACCCCAACCAGTGGGAAGCCAAGATGAGCAACGGACTCGTCAAGGTGAGGGGCGGGGCGTGCGTGGGCGGGGCTTACGATCAATTCAGGGTCACGCCTACTCGATCACCGGTATGCGTATGGTCGACGGTCCCGACGGCCAGACGTGCATCCTGCGTATCCGCAACCCGTGGGGCAACGAGCAGGTGAGTGGGCGGGACTGGAGTGGGCGGAGTTTGTTCTTCTCTACGTGTATATATGCACTTAACTTGAAGGCACTTGCAACACTGTCTGATATAGGATTGGTGACTGGATTGAAATTGAAATTGCTATTTCGTTTTGATTTTAGGAGTTGTATTTCGAATGAGTGGGCGGAGCTTAATGGGCGGGGCTCATTGTCCTCTCTTTTCAGGAGTGGAACGGCCCGTGGTCCGACGGCTCCCGCGAGTGGCGCTCAGTGCCCGATTCGGTCAAACAGGACATGGGACTCAAGTTCGACCACGACGGAGAGTTCTGGATGAACTTCCAGGTGAGGAGGAGAGGGAGAGAGAGAAGGGAGAGGGAGATAGAGAAAGAGAGAGAAAGAGAGAGGGAGAGAGGGAGAGAGAGAGAGATGACTCTTCTATTTCAGGACTACATGCGCAACTTCGAGAAGATGGAGATCTGCAACCTGGGTCCGGACGTCATGGACGAGGCGAGTTGAGGGGCCGGGGCGGGGCTAGAGTGGGCGTGGCTAATAGTCAAGCTTGTCGAGTGAAATGGTCTTTGTTCGAGGGTGGGACTAGCGTGGGCGGGGCCTAATCGTCAGATTGCAGGTGTACCAGATGACTGGCGTGCGCGCCGCTGCCAACACGTGGGCTACGAACACACACGATGGAGCGTGGGTGGCGAACCGAACGGCCGGAGGGTGCAGGAACTACATCAGTGAGTGGGGGGAGAGGAGGGAGGGAGAGAGAGAGAGAGAGAGAGAGAGAGGAGGGAGAGAGGGATGATCTGAATCTGGGATGGCGAGGCTAGGAAGAATGCATAACGGGTGTGAGGGATTACTGTAAGATGTGATGTTTGTTCGTACAACACCGCATAAGGCTGAACTAGTGAACAAATGAGGGTAATAGGCGGGGCCTAATTGGGCGTGGCTTGCAGACACGTTCGCCAACAACCCGCAGTTCCGCGTGCAGCTCACCGACTCGGACCCCGACGACGACGACGAGCTCTGCACCGTCATATTCGCCGTCATGCAAAAGTGGAGGAGGTAGGAGGGGCGGGGTCAGAGGGGGCGGAGTTTGTGTCTCGTAGATTGAATGCAGAGATGGGCGGAGCTTAGATTGGCGGGCCACATGTCATTGTATTTCAGGAATCTCAAGCAGGAGGGACTTGACAACGTCCCTATCGGATTCGCCGTCTATGACGTTGGTTTTGGATTTTGGGGTTTCCTTGCATTTTGTTTTGTACACATGTTGTAAAATTTTACTATCAGTGCATTCCTACTGTTGTATTGTGATTTCTATCCCTCCACTATTGCAGGTTTCGGTAAGCTGCCTCCCGTGTTGGTATTGTGTTTGTGTGTGCTTTTGTAGTGTTGGTATCGGTTAGAGATAACTAATGCTTTCTCTGGGAGCGACGGTTGATGTGCTTTTGTTTTTTTGTATCGTGATCAAGCAGCGGACAGTCTCTTCAAAACTATTCGAAGGCGCATTCGAAGACTCTTTCGAAGAGACTGACCACGCATTATTAGTATTAAATTAACATAGTCGATGTGTATGGACAACGGTTTCGTTTGCATCTCGATTTTTTTGCGCTCTCTCGCCACCTACAATATCCCTTTCAGGCCGGAGGCCAGCGCGGTCGCCTCACCAAGCAGTTCTTCCAGGCGAACAAGTCTGCGATGCGCAGCTCGGCATTCATCAATCTGCGAGAGGTGTGAGAGAGAGAGGGAGAGAGAGGGAGAAGGAGAAGGAGAAAGAGAGAAAGGGGGGAGAGAGACTGGTCCCTCTCTAGATGACTGGTCGCTTCCGCGTGCCTCCCGGCAACTACGTCATCGTTCCGTCGACTTTCGAGCCCAACGAGGAGTCCGAGTTCATGCTCCGCTGCTTCACCAACGGATTCATCGAGAGCGAGTCAGTGGGCGGGGCCACACTGGGCGGAGATTGGGTTTCAAACGCGGGTTGTTGATCATGACCGTTTCAGGGAGATGTAATTGTTCTACAAGCCACTGCAGCATTCTGTATCCGAAGATTTCATGTAGTGTGTTTTGTAGTTTGCACCCATGTAGTCCCGGCCTCTTGTACATGTTCCGTCCACACACCGCCAGAAGAAGATTAAGATATGAAATATGAAGTTATTTGATTTCGCTTGTGTTACCCGGTCTAGAGAAATCCACTCTCTCTCAATCCGCTATAATAAACTTGTCTGTATCTATTGCGTTTCATAATGAATAGAAAAGGTACGGGAAGACTCGACAAAAAGAGACAATTGCCATATGATAATTGCACAATAACAACAATATGTTTCTTCGCAGGAGGTAAATGGCAGACGGACGTAGTCGGCTGTTCATTCGTCGGGGGGAGAGGGGGGATGTAGAAGGGAATGTTCCTCTCGTATGTCTCTGTCAGTCGACGAAGATACCTCGTCCGGGGCTGGGACGCAACCTGTCACTGTCTTGTACAAGACATCCACGTACCGCGAACTGGTTGAAGGTCTTGCCGAGAGTGTCCCGCTTCACGGCTCCGTAATTCACAGTTTAAGTATATCGATCGATCGCAATTATCGATTGGTTCCGTCGTACCCGGATAGAATCAATCGATTGACCCAGTATGTGGACGTGTGCTTGACGTCGCTCTCGAGCATTTCCACGATAGTGGCCCTTGTCAGTTCGCTGTTGAATGTATACCTGAATATGAAACACATTGATCTGAACGAGTCGTTGTCTCCAAAAGTTTCCGTGTTTTTTGAGTGAGTTTATGAGTGGAGACCGACAGATTCAGTAACGTCTCCCTCTCCCTCTCCCTTTCTCTCTCCCTCGAAGTAGAACCCACTGGGCAAGTGTCTCTTCCTCTCTCCTCCTCTTCCTCCTCCTCCTCCCCTCTCTCTCTTCTATTCTGTCAACCCGTGATGTGTTGGATGGTCTGCTGAATGTGGATGGTATGGATTGTGTGATGGAAGGAACATGAGAAGAAGACGCTACAAAGACAGCCGACTGAGGAACACAACGAGAAGTAGAACCCACTGCCAAGCAAGTGGGTTCTACTGTAACATAGTCGTCTGACTAGATTGAGTTCAGACTGAGACCACAACCCGAACGTCATATTCGTATAGTTCAATCAGAAGCAACATATATACGTAACACAGTTATACAAAAAATATATCAATACATGTAAGGAGAGCATATGATAACATCCGCTAAAAAGCTATCACGGATTAGAGAACAGTATGTAGATACAGTGTTCACGTGTGGTTGCACAGAGTAGTGATGAGGTCTCTCACATGCACATCTTCTTTCGATGAGCAGGAACTCCACAAGCAAATCGTACAGCTTCTCAACTGTCTCCGTCTCGGTGGTACGAAATCGAGAGCTGCAAAAGAATTATATACCTAGAAGCCAGTGCGAGCGTTTTACCGTTTTTGAGCTTGTTTCCTATAACTTCGCGTTTCTTTATGTCTTAACTCGTCTCGATGTCATATTTCGAGTCGAGAATCTTGGGAGAGAGCAGGCGAGCGGATACGATCGTCGTCACTCCTAGCTTAGAGATATCGTGGGTTGGGTCGCCCATCCCAAATCTGACTGGCCGAACTCCACATAAAGGGTCTGCGAATAGTGCACTTGTGAGAGCGAGACCTGCCTGGAGCAGATTCTGGCAGCAGCGAGGTCGCCGTGGCATTGGCGTGCACGGAGACGTGCGCGACGCGCAGTTCACCCACGCAGCACAGTTGTACAACACGCAGCAGCTGCGGCCGATCGGCCAATGTTTGTGCGACATTTCGTGGTGAGACCAAAAAAAGCACGTTGATAGGTACGCACGTTGGTGAATAGGCGGCTTGACGAAGCAAGTGGTCGTCACTGGTCTCAGCGATTCAGCCGGCTGAGGACGTCAGCGTCCAGACAATGTCAAACCGATAAGTGAGTGAGTGAGTGTTCCTTTGTACAATGTGGGCGCGGCCTATTCAAGAGGGGCGGGGCTTAACCACAACTTTTTTTCTCAAAAAAAATACGGAAGGTAGTCTTGCAGGATGCGGAAGGTACTGTCCCGATCACAAGACCATTCGGACGTGACATATTTTATTTTATTGTTATCTGATAAAACTAAAAACAAACCAAAAACACCAATATCATTTTTTTTAAATTTTGGATTCGTACGTATTTACAAAATAACACATTAAAGTTTCTTTCACTTTTCGAGAAAATTCGATGAATTAGTACATATATGATGTGAGAACTTGAGGAAGCTGACGGAACATTCAAGTATGTATGCAAGTAATCATTTCATAACATTTTTTGAGGTCAGTACGTACCATTCTCCTTTGCCGTTCGCGTGATCGCATTTGAAAAAAAATAAATGTGATTTCGAAATTTTGAAGACGCGTCCCAGGCCCAGGGGCGGGCCCATCGACTGAGCAGCTCATAGCGCTTATCAGAAACCATTACTTACTCTTCTATAGCGTGCGCCAGAGCGATAGTTTTCGATCTACCTCGCTTGCAGTTTGAAATACGGTTCCATAACCGTCTGCCTCCTTTGTTTTGCGAGCTATTGCTGAGAACTGACTCTCCGTCTTTCTCTGATCTACCCCACCGCGCGCCACTTATTGCGAGCACAGAACTATATTTGTTCTATTATGTCGCGGAAAGAGGAGCGACTACGCAAGTACAAGGACTACGAAAAGGAGAACGTCATCCAAGTTGGATCTGGAAAGACAATAAATGTGAGTCAAGAGTACCAGCAAGATGTAGTGCTCTCTCCTGGAGCATCTGTGAAATACTGAAGATGTTATCTAGAGACCCCAATCGATAAATGTGATTTCGAAATGTCGATATCATTTTATGATGATAATATTACTTCAGTTATGTAGTTTCTAAAATATATTAATGGTTAGTTGATACGTGCGCCACTAATCCACTAATCCACGCCAAGCGCTGCGCTCTCCACGGTTCAACGTGACAGAGAGGGCGGCGAGATCAGAGCGAATGATGACGTCATCGACCACGTTCAGTGACTTTTCGGGTGTTAGCACAGTATCTTCAGCTGCAAACAAAGTATGTCTGAGTGTGAGTCTACAATCAGCTTGTCGAATGATATCTAACTTTAATTGTGATCGCGAAAAACTGTGTGTTGAAATGTTGCGAAATATTTTTTATCAGATCAGAGCCATGAGGTTATGTGTGTTTCCAGAAAAAAAAGGGTCTGCAAGTGGAATCTTGAGTTTTTACGCATGTGAACTACGCGTGATGCTTATCAACCCGCTCGGGACAGCGCGCCGACCGACCGGTGTGCCAAATCACTGCGTATGTAGCTTCACTCCACACAATATTCAATAGACTTACGTCACGCATGCGCACTTTGTGTGGGCTCACTTTATGCGCTCATCAGGCAACTACTGTGCACTTTTGTAAACGCGCAAAATGCGATTGTTTCTGAGCGATTTGAATTTAAAAAATGCTAGAAACTATTCCTTTGATCGAGCGTCTGAGCGTGACTGCCACAAAGATACAGGGGCTGAACTAACTTTTGTTCTATTTCAGAGGTCTCATGAACATCAGACGTCTACCGCGCGTCGTTTCGAGAACTTTGGAGAGGCAAAAGTGGTCGCCAAACAGCTCTCCGATGAAAGCCGCGAGACGCAAAAACGAGCGGAAAGAGCAGCTGAAGAAAACAGGAGAAGACGATTTTCGCCAAACGAGTACTACGAGAGGGTGAGTTATGTTTATTCAAATTTTGACATGGCAAAACAGATCGCACTCTCACTCTCCGCCCCTATCTCTACTTCCCCCCCATTTTCCTTTCTTCTGCCACCTTCTCTCTTCTGTTCTTTTATCTTTTATCTCTTCTCTTTCTCCTTCTCCTTCTCCTCCTCCTCTCTATTCCCCCTATCCAATCTTCTTCTTTCTTTACCACTCTCTTCTACCTCTATCGCTCCCCTACACTATTTTTTCTCTCTCCTCTTTCTCTCCTTCTCCTTCAGGCTTTGATGGCTTTCTCAAAGTCCAATGCTTCAGTCATCGTCTTTTCTTCTTGCTCCTTCTCACCTCCTCTCCTCTCACACACAAACGCCGTCTTTCTTCTGCCACTTTCTCTACACTGTGGCTCCATTTCAGGTCACGACATGCTTTCGCCAAGCTGAAGCTCTACGCAAGGAATTGAACGATATTCTCATTCGTGCGAATCGGTGAGCTGATTCAGCTGATTTTCTGATTTAAGGCACAGGAACGTTTAGCGTTACCAAGGTTTATCGAAATTTACTCATGAGAACTTGGCAAAACTGATTGCACTTACACGGGCAGCCCACGCACTTGTGGTTTTGATGTAATTAAGCACCTACACACAACTTTTTACGCTGAATCCGAATATGACCATAACTTTCCCAAAATAGCACTTTGAAGGGGTTTTGGCCACGCACCGAATAGACTATCCTCGAAAACGACCTGTCAAACAACAGCGGGGCGGCGGAATGGTTAGTGAGATAGGAAATCGAAAATGACGTCAGTGGTTCTATCCTCGCTGCTGCCAGTGTTTTTGCAGTGTAATATGTGGAAAGTAAAGTCGTTTCCGCCGCGCCGCTGTTGCTTGATATGTAGGTCGTTTTCAAGAAGTGTCTATTCGGTGCGTGGCCAAATCCCCTTCAAAGTGCTATTTTGGGAAAGTTATAGTAATATTTCGGGAAAGTTATGGTAATACGGTATCAGCGTAAAAAGTTGTGTATAGGTGCTTAATTACATCAAAATCGGCCACCACAAGTGCGTGGGCTGCCCGTGTTAGCGGGAATCGAACCGGCGTAACATGGTCCGTGAACCATGAGCGTTACCACAACACTATAACGACATGCACTATCGAACTCATATCGATGAGATGCGCACAGAGCTCAACTTTCCGATAAGCATTTTGGCGCGAAGTTCGAAATCGCCTCACCAAGCTTCACACGTGCACATGTTGGTAAGCGTGTAGGTAACGCAGAAACGCCGTTCTTTCGCGTTTTCTTTGATTGTTTCGTGGTTATATGGATCAAGCAATGTTCGAAAATCAAAACTAAGCGCCAATGTGCCTTTAATATTTATTTGACATTCGAATGACGCAAGACATTTAGGGAATTGCTCGATGTTCACATGCTTGATGTGCACTACCTTGAAGTGACGAATACGCGCATGCTTGTGGAGGAAAGAGTCGAGCAGATCGGGCGCCGCAGGGTCGATCTCCACGTCGTCACTGGTAAAGGAAACGGATCCCCCGAACCTCCTGTGCTCAAGTTTGCGGTGGAGTGTTACGCCAAGCGGAACAACGTCGGCTATTATTGGTCCAACCCCGGAGAGATCGTACTCTTTTTGAATGAGTGGAGCGACCAGTGATACCATTAGATGAGAACGCAAGAAAACAGGACAAGAAGTTGTGACGGTAGCGTACCCTCTGACCCTCTGATTCTCGTGGCTAGTTGACCCTATTCACAAAGTAAGAAGTAAGAAATGAGAAGTAAGCACATAATGAATACAGAGGGTGCGCTACCTTTAAGGAGTTTAATTTATTATTGATTGTAGAAAATAATGAAATATGTATGATGCATGTGATTCGAATTATGTGATTTCAGTAAGGCAGAGTATATTGTTGAAATTTTTAATAATCGTACTGCTCCCACCTATGTAAGTATATATATATATATATATTGTATATACGCGCTCTCTCCCTCGTGTCTCATCTGACTCCTCTCGCAGCGTACTCCCTACGTTGTGTCTTCCGTTCATTGACGACTCTCTCTCTTCAGCTCTCAGACACTGCGTGCGCAAGTCGGGTCTGGAGATCGCCATCGTCGACAAGCCGGGTCCGTCTCTTCGCTCGCTTCTGTGCAACAACAGACGATACGACACGTCATGCAACACCAGGTCATGTCTAGTCTGTCCATTTGGTAGAGAGGGGGACTGTCAGAAGAAGGGTACGATCTACCGTATCTCTTGCGATCTTTGCAGTGAACACTACATCGGTCAGACGGGTCGCCCACTGAAGACGAGGATCGCGGAGCACAAGCGAGCTGGCGGAGTCATCGGCCGACACATCATGGATTCGCACCCTCGGAAGAAGACGTCTTTCACTGTCACCATAATCGCAGTCGAACCCTATCCCAAGCGACGGTGTACTGTAGAAGCCCTTGAGATCAAGAATACCAACCCCATCTTGAATAGGAAATACGAGCTAGACTCGCACACTTCTACTGTCTCTCTAGTTCCTATTAATCTCGACTTCCGGTGTAGCCGTATCGATTGATCACTGGTGTATGAGTCTTGCCGCGGGCCACGCCGCGCGTTACCCCGCCCTATGATCACACGTTACCCATACCACTTATTCATTTCCGTTTTACCGCATAACTTGTGACCTATTGCTTGTGTTTTTCATTGCTTATCTGTGATTGTAGGTGTGTTCTGTCCATCCCTGATGAAGGCCTAGTGCCGAAACGTTGGATAAAAAGGTGATACTTTTTCGTGGTTTCCGGCTGTGATATCAATTCTCATTTGAATATTGTATATAAGTATGTATATATTGTATTAACAGTATTTTTTAATGCAGTTGTGCTACTTATTACTTATACGATATTGATTTTGTTAAATTATTTGTTCGTGTGGTTGATTGGTATAAAAATATGTTCACTTATGTGTGCGTGTGCGTGTGCGTGTGTGCGTGTGTATGTGTGTGTGCGCGCTCGATCGCGAAGAGACGTCTCCGAGAGTTTCATCGTCTTCGAGAATTCCTCTCCAGTCTCAATGCCGTAGATGTAGAGAGTAGCAAAATCGAGTACCAGTCCGGTTAGTGTCCTCCGCCGCACAGCATTGTTCAGGGGTCGGGGGAATAACAGCGGAAGGCACGCGACCGCGCGCTAGCAGAGAAGGGAGAGGTACTGTAGTAGAAGATTATGAAACTCGCCACAACATGAAAATCAAGGATAATGAACGAATAATTCGTTTACCCTCCCCCCTCATGTGTACTTGTATCCTTCCAACTATCCACAGATATTCCTTGCCGTCACTATGATTGTTATGACACTAAGAATATGTTTTATGTGTTGCATTTGTCTCGTGAGGTCATTTTTGGGCGGTTGCGCCTTCTCGACTCTCACTCACAGCCAGTGCAGTGAGATCATTTCCGCTCACCAGCGAAAACGCGCGGGAAACACAAATAACTTTTGAGAGACATTTTGGAATTTCAGAAATTGGGGCAATGAACCTTTGGAATGCAGCGGGCGGTGGACACATGTCACTTTTTCCGGCGTTGTTGTTGTATGAGAGTACATGCGATTCGAAGGTATTAAAACATCCGCTCCTAAATCGGATTGTGAGATTAGCGTGGAAACGCGAGGCTACCGAATCCGCCAGTCAAAATATTTCCGTGCGCATTCGGCTCCGCAGCGTTTTATGACATTATTTTCGCTTTTGCTGTACATTTGAGAGCGGAAGGAACGTTATGGCCCAAGTCACTTGTGACTCAGTCAGTTCATTTTCTTATCAACACGAGTGAAACTGATAGGGAGACACTGCTGGAGTGTACTTTTCGGACCTAGGAATTGTGCGGCATATGGCAATGCCTTTACGGAGTCCGTGTATTACGTCTTGTTACAATTTGGTTTCTGTGCTCGCTAAAAATAGCTGTACTGTCTGGTGTGAAAAGGAACGCTACGCGACCTTGACTCGTTTCTGCTAAAAAGAGTACGTAGAAACGCGAGAAGATACTAGTTCGCGCGCAGGTGTGGGCTGTACAGTTGAACTATTCGCATGAACCCCCTCTCATCTTCCCTCCCTCTCTCTCTCTCCCACCCGCGCACTCTCTGATGTGTGCCGAGTATACAATGCATCCAGGCGCGCCGAGTGAGTATCTCTTTGCCCGCCTGCGCACTCTCAACTTTTGCTGATCTTTAGAGTCCCTCTTTTTAACTTGGGAGATGAGAGAGGGGGCTCTACAGTTGTAGACATGTAGTGTTCAGTTCATCTGTAGTCTGTGCATGTTGTATGTTTGCCAGTAAACTCGCAGTCACATTGCTCTCCTCTCTGCAGCACTCGTGGTTTACCGGAGCAAAGGGACCGCGCTCATTCTCATATCTACTCCCGTCTACTAGTACGTTTTGTCGTTGTGACCGTTGTCTAAACTCGTTTTGGTTGTGACCCTCTCTCTAGCAATCACAAATCAAGCAAAGTACAGTTGTTGTTATGCGCGTGTGTTTACCTAAAAGAGTACTAAGAAGTGTTTGACTGGCGCGTTTCAAATGTGAATGTTCTTCATCATGTTCATCATGTTTCTTCACCAACTCGGTTTCTTTGCATTTCATGTTTTCGCGTGTTTCTCCATGGAACGGAAACGCAATTATGCCAGGATGCAAGAAATTAATAGTTGTGCAGAGATCACTAGCCTCATATTTGTTGTGTGAGGAGATTTTTTCGCAATGTTTCATATATGATTTTTGTGCACCCGTTATCGCAACCATTCTTTTATGTGAATCTCATTCACAGAAGGATTTGCGCTTTGCCTTTTTTGATAAACTGATAACCTCTTCGCGTGTGAATGTTGATTTCTCGAATTTTCATCTTATCAGCGCCAGTCAGCTGATCCATTCACTGTACTCGTGTCGCTTTCACTTCCGGATGAAAATCGACTAGTATTGATCGATATCGATTGCAGTCGATCCGCGCTCAGACTTCCCTATATATACCTCTGAAGCGAGCTCTTTTGCGAGAGTGCATAAGAAGAGGAACGACAAAAGAACGAACGATGCCGGTGGGCTTTGTTGATGGTGAGTGCTTCTTCTTCTCCTTCTTTTCCTTCTCCTCCTTCTCCTTCTTCTTCATCTCCTCCTCCCACTCCTCCTATTCTTTCTTTTCCAGACGTCACCGCGTCGACGTCGCGCGACGACGACGTGCCCGGTCCTTCTGGTCCTTCTGGCCCCGCAACCACACCCGCATCCGGTCATCTACACCACTATAAGAAGCACCACCGACGAACTTCATCACTATGGGTGCCGCCGAGCAGGTACACACAGTTTGAGTATTGATTGATTATCGATCGGCTCCAGGCCGACGCTGGAAGTGGCTGGCGACGCGATGCGCACGCATGTGGAGTCGAGTCAGAAAGTGAGGTGTATCAGCCAAATAGCACAACGTATTCGTCTTTTCAGGTGATTCGCAAGCTGCTTCCGGGAAAGAAGACAGAACCCGAGGCGCCGCTACGAAAAGTCATACCCAATAGCACATGGAGCGGACCACGGTTTGTTTTCATTGTTTGTTCACTTGTTTACTTACGCTTCTTTTTTAGATTTGGGTTTTTCCGCTTAGTTCACTTACTTGTTTGTTCACGTGGTTTACACTTTCAGATATTTACACCAAAATCGAAGTTACAAGAACAACAAAATTTCTACTACAAAATACTCTGTGCTCACGTTTATACCGAAGAATCTCTTCGAGCAGGTGAGCAGTTAGTGACGTCATTATGACGTCATAAGTCATACACATCATGACGTCATCCTCGCAGTTGCATCGACTCGCCAACCTCTATTTCATCTTCATTGTCGTACTGAATCTGGTGATAGAAGCATATGGTCGCTACGTCTCCATCTTCCCAATCTCATTCGTGATGGCTATCACAGCTATCAAGGACGCCGTTGAGGTGAGGGCATTCGCATATCACGTGCTATAGTCATCTCGCAATTGGCATATTCCACGTCTATATAGCCCTAGTATGCCTGTCGTTCTCTCGTTTCTCACGTGGTCTCCATGATTTGGACATTCTCTGGACACCATGGTTTCCTCTCTGCACGCATTGATCTTACAGATGTTTGCGCCTCTTTTACTGTTTGAGTGAGAGAGAAAACTCGGATGCGTTTTTTTGTACACGGGAAGTAGTGTTTGTACACTGTTTCGCGCGGGGTTAAATGCGGCACCTGACGAGAGGGGGTGACCGGGGGATTAGGAGACATGCTGCGCGGGTGGCAGGGAGAGAGAGAGAGAGAGAGAGAGAGAGAGAGAGAGAGAGAGAGTTCCTTGCAGGACTATCGACGCTACATGTCCGACCGCAAGATGAACCACAGAAAGTGCAGGGTGTGGGATCCCGTGGAAAAGAGGTTGTTTACCTGGTTGTTTACTTGTTTACTTGTTGTTCATTCAGGTACCGCAAGTTGGAGTGGCAGAATGTGGTCGTTGGCGACTTTGTTCACTTGGCTCACGATGAGGTGAGGAGATAGAGATAGAGATAGAGATAGAGATAGAGATAGAGATAGAGATAGAGATAGAGATAGAGATAGAGATAGAGATAGAGATAGAGATAGAGATAGAGAGAGACAGAGAGAGAGAGAGAGAGAGAGATAAAAGTATAACACACCCTAAAATCCACGACACTTTACGGATGTTTTGCGTTTGTGTTTCCGCTTTTGCATCGAAGACGAACTCTTGTTTGCTCCGGTCTGACTGATACACACTTTATTTGAAATCGAAACCGTACGTGCGATAAATCGGGACACAAACAAACGACAAGAGAGAGAGAGCTGTTTCAAGATTATTCCCGCCGATGTGCTCTTCCTGCGGTCATCTGACCCATCTGGAGTGTGCTACGTCGAGACGTCGAATCTGGACGGAGAGAGCAACTTGAAACAGCGACAGGCCGTCCGGGCAATGGACAGGTGGCGGGAAAAAATTGAAAAAAATAACGATGCTTTCAGATGGCATGCTCTGAAACCCACCGACGACGAGTTTGAACCAAAATATTTCAAGTACCACGTGGGTGGTCTCTCTTTCTCTCTCTCTCCCTCTCTCCCTCTCTCTCTCTATATCCCTTACACTTCCACCTTGATAGGTGATGTGCGAAGAACCCTCGACAGATGTCTATCGATTTGAAGGCAGACTGGAAGCTGCAGAAGAAGGTTAGTAATGGAAAAACTTCATAAAATCAATAAATTTTCAGGAGAAACTATTTCACCGGAAATGGCTGCGCTACGCAAAGAGAACGTCTTATTGAGAGGATGCGTCATCAAGAACACGGATTTCGTAGAGGGAATCGTCATGTATGCAGGTGTGTTCATTTGTTCATTTGTTTGTTTCGCGTTTGTTTACTTGTTAACCACCAGGTCACGACACCAAGGCTATGCTGAACAACTCGGGTCCTCGCTACAAGCGCAGTTCGCTCGAGAAAGCCGTCAACTGGGATATCATCTGGTGAGTTGTGTGTTTGTTATGTTAATTCACTCGTTTATTGTTTACATTTAGGTGCTGCTTCCTCCTCCTGCTCCTGTGCTCTATCGGAGCGATTTTCTGCACCGTCTATTTGCGTCGCTACACCAATCACTTGGAGGTCCGTAACTTTTTGGCAGACAGTTTGAATACAGAATAACAAAACATTTTTTTTCTCTCAGATTCCTTTCATTGTTGTTGGCGAAGTGTCAGAGAATATCAACACGCAAGGCTTCAGAACATTCTGGGATTACATCATCGTCCTGCAGGTGTGACGTGTTGCCAATGACGTCGTCAATCAATAATGTTCCATTCCTCAGGTTCTCATCCCCATCTCCCTCTACGTCTCAGTCGAATTTGTCAAGATCGGACAAATCTACTTCATTTCGAACGACCAGAGTGGGTTTTATCGCGGCGGGACTCATTTCCTTGTTCGCGGCGGGACCCAAAACGTTGCAGGGATGTACTACGCGCCGGCCGACAAGCGCATCCAGTGTCGCGCGCTAAATATCACAGAAGAACTCGGACAGATCAGTTACGTGATGAGTGACAAGACCGGCACGCTGACCGAGAACCAGGTGTGTTTGTTTACTCATTTGTTTGTTGACGTGTTTACCTCTTCCTTTAGATGGTGTTCCGGCGGTGTGCGATCGCAGGCCGGGACTATGGCGGGTCTGGGAGAACAAGCGAGAACCAGGAGACTGTGACAGAAGGATCCGGAAGACCCAAACCGACGGTCGACCACGAGTTGAGAGAAGAGCTGGAGGCCAGCACAAAGTGAGTCAACCAATGAATCGATAATCAAAAGGATCAATCAATAAATCGATAATGCAGGCTGTGCGACATCGACGACCCCGTCTACGGGCTCTTCATCAACATGGCGATCTGCAACACCGTAGTCGTGACGGCCAAGCCACACGAGGTATGTTTCGTGTTTTGATCAGGGGAAATGTGTGTTTTGATCATTGGTATTTCAGGATTTGCTCGACGATTTCGGAGACAGAATCGCGGGTCGAGATGTGACGACACTGGCTGAGACGCCGACTGTGTTGAGAGGTGCGCGGAATCTCTGTCTCTCTTTCTCTCTCTCACTCTCTCACTCTCTCACTCTCTTTCGTTGTCCCTTCCTCCCCCTCTCTCTTTCTCTGTATCTTTTCTCTATCCCGCTTATACATACTCCAGAATCGATGCGCAAGACTCTCGACAGTCCGACTACTACCGCAACACTAGGCAGTCCCACCACTTCGGCAGAAACTGATTTCGTCGAAATCGATCTGATTGGCTTTGAAGTAGGACGATGACGTTGTGATGACGTTACAAACTGTAATTACAGAGCGACAAGCGCTCGTCGACGTCATCTAAGGATTTCAAGAAGGAGGAGGAGAAGAAGCCGGAGGAGGGACAGGAGGGGAAGGATGTGGTGAGGAGGAGGAGCATCGTCAGCGGACTCGTCCCAAACCGACCCTCCATCCTCGGACTCAACCTCGCCAAGCTCAGGGAGCTCAAGCCGTTCAAGAGGTGCGTGCGTGACGTCATAGTGATGTCATCACACAGAATCGATGTCATACTCATGACGTCATCAATCTGACATCATAATGAGGGAATGATTCAGGCACTCTACAAAGAGAATCGAGGAGGAGCCGGAGCAGCCTGCTCCCTCCTACTACGATGCGGAATCGCCCGATGAACTGGCATTGGTGGAGGCTGCGGGGGAGTATGGGGTGGGTAGGGAGAGAGAGGGGGGAGAGAGTGAGAAAGATGAAGAGAGAAAGAGAGAAAGAGAGAAAGAGAGATAGATAGAGAGAGAGAGAGAGAGATAGAGAGAGGACCTCTCCATTTCAGGTCCGTCTATTGCGTCGCCACTTCGACGAAGTACTCGTGCATCTGAAACATAAGAACATCAGCATGCGCTACAAGGTACTGACTCCCTTTCTCTTTCATCTCTCTCCCACTCTCCCTCTCCCACTCTTCCTCTCTTTCTCCTTCTCTATTTCCCTCTCTTTCTCTCTTTCTCTCATTCTCCCTCTCTCTCTCCCACATCTTTCTTTCTCTCTCCCTCTCTCCCTCTCTCCCTCTCTCTCTCTCTCTCTCCCTCTCCCTTACTCTCTCTCTCAGGTCCTGCACACCCTCCCCTTTGACTCGGACCGCAAACGCATGTCAGTGGTGGTGCGTGAGAGCACCGAAGGAGCCGACGACAGGTGAGAAAACGGAAACGGTGTTCGTATCTCAAACCAATTCAAGCACGATCAGACCAAGGCTTGATCGATGATTGCCATCACCCACGGACACACGCAAACAATACGATTAACTAACGTGACTAGATGCTTGGCAATGACGTCTTGAACTATATAGAAAAGACTAGAAAAAAGTCTTGTGGCAAGTCCGCTACCTGGGAGATACGGTCTAAACAACCCAGTCAGTGCAGTCAGGTGGCAGGAGCCGAAACTGAGTTGTTCACCATCACTTTCGTATCACTACTTTTCTCTCTCTGTATTGGTTATTAATTACCAATCGATTGCAGGGTGTTCGTTCTGACCAAGGGCGCGGACGCGTCGATCATGCCCCTCATCGACCTGCGATGGGCAGAGACCGAGCTGGGGGCAGAGCGAGTGGCGAGGTAACCCCCCACCCTCTCTCTCTCTCTCTCTCTCTCTCTCTCTCTCTCTCTCTCTCTCTCTTTTCCCCCTCTCCCTCTGTTTTCCACGTTCTATTTCTATTTCTTTTCTCTCTTTCCTTTCCACTTAGTCTACCGTCCGGTTATGACACTCATGGTCATGAGAAACTGAAAATCGTGGCGGGACCGAACACTCATTTGCAGCGCCGAGAAGCAGCTCACCGAGTACGCCAAGGAGGGACTGCGCACGCTCGTGCTGGCATGCAAGCAGCTCGATGAGGTGTGTGTGTTTTGAACCCAGTTGTGTATTATGATCATGTTTCTATGCCGTGACATAACAAACACGAATATGTGAAAATAACGAACAGGATATGGCAAATATGAAATAGGAAGCTGGCCCTAGGCTAATTGGTTTTTCGGCTTTTATGTTTTGTGAGTTACAGATCGATTACGAAAAGTGGCGTGTGCAGCATGTGGAAGCCGAGCTGGACCCGCACCACAGGTACATATGTATCGATCGGTTGGCTCATTTATCGATTGATTCTCACAGGGAAAACCTGATTCGCGAGTCTGCGCTGCGCATCGAGAAAGACTTTGTGCTGACGGGGGTGACGGCGATCGAAGATAGGCTGCAGGTAAACAAACAAACAATCAAACAAACAAACAAGTAAACAAACAAGTAAACAACTGCAGGACGGTGTGCCGGAGACGATCGCATCTCTGCGAGCGGCTGGCCTGCGGGTGTGGGTGCTGACTGGTGATAAAGTGGAGACGGCAGTCAACATCGCCTACTCCAGCAAGTGAGACCTCTCTCTCTCTTTCTCTCGCTCTTTCTCTCTCTCTCTCTCTCTCTCTCTCTCTCTCTCTGTCTCTCTCTCTCACCCTCTCTCTATCTCTCTTTTTTGCATTCTGGTTCATTATCTAGCTATTATTTATCAATGCTTGTTCATCAATGCGACATGTAAGAAAAGCCCACACAATGTGCCAGCACACCAGCACTACATGACGTCACTTCCCCTTTCCAGGCTCTTCTCTCCGGGCATGGATCTGGTGAACATCGGGACTGCGACGCAAACGGCGACGGCCGACGTGGTCAGCGAGCTGCTCGATGAACATCTGGACAGAGTGGCCAGGTGGGCGGGCCGTCTCTCTCTCTCTCTCTCTCTCTCTCTCTCTCTCTCTCTTCCTCTCTCTCTTTCTATCTCTTCCTCGAAACACTTCGGAAGCGCTTTCCAAGAGACTGCGCCTCTATAGTGAACAGGATCTACCACCGCTCATGTGTTTGCATCTGCAGGGCGCAAACCGTGACGGACGAGGCGCGATTCGGCCTCGTCCTCAACGGGGCGTGCTTCGACGCGTGCGTGGAGGGAGCGAACAAGGACAAGTTCGTGCGGCTGCTGCAGGGGTGCGTCTCTCTCTCCCTCTCTCTCTCCCCCCTCTCTCTCCATCCCTCCCTCCCCCCCCCCCCTCTCTCTAACACATGTCCAGCTCCCACTCCGTCCTCTGCTGTCGCGCGACTCCCCTCCAGAAGGCGGCGCTCGTTCGCCTGGCGAAGGAGGGTCTCAAGGGACGCGTGCTGGCTATCGGAGACGGCGCCAACGACGTCAGCATGATACAGGTGTGTATAGAATTTTTTAATTGCACCTCAAGGATACTTTGCACGTGAAATGTCCACAATGACAATGGGCTGTAGAGTAGTCTTCTGGCTGGCAATGTCTGATTATATGTTTTCTTTAGTTTTCACGCTGCAGTGTGTGGAGACGGAGTTAAATAAACGCGAAAAAGGGGAAAAAGACAAAAAATCGACTCTCTTTCAGAACGCCGACGTGGGAGTGGGTCTGTCGGGTCAGGAGGGTATGCAGGCTGTCATGGCAAGTGACTTCGCCCTAGCGAGGTTCCGGTTCCTGGTGAGTGGAAAGAGAGGAAGGGCGAGGACGAAGGAGCGGGAGAGGAAAGGACGGAGAGAGAGAGAGAGAGAGAGAGAGAGAACAGGGAGGGAGAGGTCGTTCTCTAGGCACCCCTGCTTCTCGTGCACGGTCACTGGTGCTACAATCGGCTCGCCAAGACGATTCTATACTTTTTCTACAAAAACGCGGTAAGATGCTGCACACCACATGATTCCTCTTTTCACTGTCTCTGTCTTTCTTCGTCTCTCTCTCTCTCTCTCTCCCTCTTTCTCTCTCTACCCTCTCTCCCTCTCTCTCTCTCTCTCTCTCTCTCTCTCTCTCTCTCTCTCTCTACTCTCCCTCCCTCCCCATCAACCTCCCCTTTCAGACCATGGTTTTCGTCATCTTCTGGTACCAGATCTTCTGCGCCTTCTCCGCCCAGATAGCCATGGACGCCATCTATCTCATGTTCTTCAACCTACTCTTCACTTCCTGTAAGTGAGAGATATCGATTTACCGATTATTAATCAATAATTGCAGTGCCGCCACTCGTCTACGGGATTCTGGAACAGGACGCGCCGGCCAAGGTGCTGCTGGAGAACCCGATACTCTACGATCAGGGACGGATGGCCAAGGTATGCGTCTCCTCCTTCTTCTGCTCACTCTACTGCTTCTTCTATTCTAGAACATTCTCCTTCCTGTTTCTTTCATAATAAACATTTTTTTAGAGAGAAAGAGAGGGAGTGAGAGAGTGAGTGAGAGAGAGAGAGAGAGAGAGAGAGATGGAATCATGGAATGCGAACCACCATTTCAGAACTACCGCTGGTACTCGTACTGGCTGAACATGATCGACGCGATCTACCAGTCCGCTGTCATGTTCTTCATCGCCTACCTCGTAAGTTCGCGGCGATCAATAAATCGATAATCAATGTGTCCCGCAGACGTTCATGAACTCGACGACGACCATCTGGCAATTTGGCTACGTCAACTTTGCTGTCATGATCGTCGTCAACAGCCTTCACCTCGCGATCACTGTGCAGTTCTGGGTGAGTTGTTCACGTTGTTTGTTTGTTCACATGTTTGTTTAGAACATTGCTATGGCGTTGTCTCTCATCGTCTCGGTGGTCGGATTCTTTGTTTTCGCGATGGTATACAGGTACCGTGCTCTCTCTCTCTCTCTTTTTCTCTTTCTTTCTCTCTCTCTCTTTCTCTCTCTCAAATCCTCATTTTCAGTGCAACGGCCACTCCATCCATGAACCTTGACGACGCGCCTTACATGATCGCCGAAGCCGCGTGGTGTGATCCCAAGTTCTGGAGTGTGAGTTCATCTCCTATGTTTTATTTGTGTCCTCATGTGTATCCTCATATGCTAATACTACCGTAAGTTCCCACATATTTTAGGTCATATGTATCATTTCTCGTGCCTGAATGTGAAACAATTGCTGGCGAACACGGGGTAACTTAAAAAAATTGTAATGCAAGTAGTAGGTAATAAAATACACCTACAAGGGGCGTGGATCCATTCGGGCCCACACCGGGGGCAGACTTTTGCTATTGCATGTGGCGAGTAGCGTACATGTCGATGTTCTCATGTTCACCGATCCCTCTCTCGCAGTGCGTGCTTCTCTCAGTCGTCATCTGCGCCCTGCCGCGCTTCCTCTGGACAGTCACGCGCAACACCCTCAAGACCAGTCGCACCATTCGGTGAGTGGATTCGTTCACCTGTTTGTTTACATGCTCGTTTACATGTTTGTTTACAGCGCGCGTCGCGTGATGAAACGCGCGAAGAAGGCTGCCGGCGTGTCGAAGCAATCCAACTGGCGATGCTGGCCCGTGAAGCGAGTGCATGTGAGTCTCTTCCCCATCTTTCCTGTGTCCTGTGTGCTCTGTTGTTCACATGTTGGATTGTCATTTTCAGGCCAAGGAAGACCCGATCCCGCAAGGCCCTCGGATCAACCCGCCGCCGGTATAAGCGCCACTTCTTCTTCTATCTTTACTTTAGGTGTAGATTCTACTGGTTACTCCACAGGGTGCGACTCATTCTTGTTTTCTTCTCATTTTGATTGTGTTGCAATACGACTTTTCTGTTGCTTACTTTGCTCTCGTGTGTGTACAGGTTCTTGAATCGTCTCGGTGAATTTCAGTTTTTTCAAGTTTTCGTGTATAAAGATTACTGTCCCGATCACAAGCTTTGACCATTCGGCCGTGACGTCCCGGCCCGGGCCGTGACATATCGTGACATTGATTATATATCGTTATCTGATCAAACTAAAAGTAAACCAAGAACACCACCATTGAATTCAGAAGGCATGATTTGCCCGGAAAGCATATTGCAATCTCATTTTCATCATTCAAACTGAAACCCGGTTGCCCATGTGAGAAACACGGTTCATCATGAAAAGAAGCCGCTGTGATGTAAGTCACATTGAGTATAGATAAACGAACTTTAGGATTTATACATAATTATGTGTTGTTGATCTATATACAAAACAATACAGTAAATATTATTTCACTCGTCGAGAAATATCGATGCAAAGTGGCTGTTTCAAACTGACATTATTTGATCTAGACGCTTTTCAAAGTCTCAATGACGTCCGATCGAAATGAGAAGTGCACCACTAAACTTTCCATCTTTCACTTCATCTTATGATAATGTTGTCACAGTATTTCGTTTTCATGATTTTCACTATGTTTTCACACTCGAGTCTTGTTTCGAGAACCCGGTGCGAGAGGCGAGGTGGCGGGGCGTTTAGAGGAATCGCGTCCTTCTGGCTGTGCCCTGCCACAGAGGGGGTACTGCGACGCGATAACATGTCTGACTTCTCCCCATAAATATCCATAAAAACAAAAATAATCAATCTGAAGTTGTTTTCAGTGTGTCACAAACATTTCGAGCGTCAGAGAAAGGTCTCATAAGGACCTGCCGCAACACGCTGTCTTCAAAAGAAAAACATGGCTGCATGTCGCGGTTAGAGCTTCTTCTCTTACTTTACACAGGCTCGATACGAGCCGGGTAAGTAGTCTAGTGGCCAGAGGCGAGCGAGCAGATCCTGATCCGGAGGCGCTGGATCAATCCCTGCCGGCGCCAAATGTTTTGCCAAATTGTAAATTCAAATGAAATGTTTGAGTTTGACATCGACTATTTCACAGAAATGGTGTATTTCCAACACATATTTTTAAAACTTGGCAATTGACAGATGCGCACATGTACAACAACAACAACAAAGAAAACGGTTTTCAGCAATGTTCATTCTAGAATTCGAACGGTACAGTTTTCATCCGAATCACCGAGTGTGTCTTGAAATAGTACCCAAGTTAAACGCAAAGATGTTCTTTTGCCTAACTAAAAAGTAATACGAAAAAAAATCATCCAGTTTCGAATCTGGTTCGTATAGCACGTTACATCACACTTCACATTGAATGCATTGAATCTCCCAAATCCACGTTTCACAATTGTTAACATATGAAAATGAAACTCAGTGTCTGATTTCTGATTTTGATCGAAACGTTCGCCTGGTATTTTTTCATTGCAGACTTTTACGTGTACTCTCGCCACGTTTCATTCAAAACGGCAAAAATGGCTGCATAAAAGCAGAGCGCCGGAGTCAGTCATCACATCAACATCCTTTACGGCTTTCATTCACATCAATCCGCTATGCTCTTCCACATTCTTTCCTCGATTATGTGTTCATACTGACTCGTTCAGGATGAAGATCGTCCTCGTTCTCTCCCTCCTGGTGGCGGGCGCGTCTGCGGCGTGCAATCCTGACTACACCAGGGGAGGCGTGGCATGGTTCTTCTGCAACCAACAGTCGATGAGTGTCCCGTCCACATACAACCTTCGGTGGCACAAGCACTTCGAGCAACGCTTCCAACTGCTGGGAGCTGCGTGTGAAGAGCTTGAGGCCAAGATCACAGAGATTCGCGCCATGAACTTCAACCTGAATGCGAATGTGAAGTGGACCTTCTCCAACACTCCCGAAGGAGTCTTCTTCGATTGGTTCTATGGAGCCCAGTTCTCCAGCACTCTTCGCGAGCAAATCATCGCCCGTCCCGAGCTTCAATTCTTCTTCAACGTCTCTGCCAGTGAGTATCATATGCGACAGCATGTTATTCGTGAAACTAATGTACGAATTTGCAGTCAGCAGGATCATTCCGAATGAGAACGCCAACCCCGCAGTTCCTTACACCATCGACGTCGCCACGTGTGAACCTGCTGCATCCAGTTAGTTTGGATTCAGGTACCCCTCATAGTTTGTATTTCGCAGTGTTCTTGGACGAAGAACTCGCTGCTATTTTCAACGCTCTTCCCAACAACAACGACACTAAGCAAGCTCAGTCACATCTCCATTTTCTTTTCAACAACTCTATCTCGTTCACCAGCGAGAACAAGTATAAGGTAGAAATTCCTATTCATGAATGGTTCACTATTAGGCATTTTCGTATTTCAGTATTACGCGGTAGTGTACGATGTGCTGACCAGCTATGGACTCGCTTCTCCGATGTTGTCGAATGTGACTGATTCTGCAGTGATGGAGGAGAATGGAGTGACAGCCGGAAGCAAGATTGACGAGTTCCTCCAGCTGCCGATTGCCTTCTACTGTGACATTTTCATGACTTACTCCAGCGGAAAAGTGATCACTGCTGCTCAGAGCAGCGCGTTTTTCACTCAAATCGACATAGAGTGGAACTTCCTGTATGCTGAAGACAAGAAGAAAGTCAAGCAGTCTTGCCCTGATTTCACGGACAAGTGTGAGAAAAAGGGAAAGAAGCTGAAGGGAGGCAGTGGAAGCAAGAACAAGAAGGCATCGCACGGCTCCAAGTCCAAGTCTGGTTCGAGCGAAAAGTCCGCTTCAAAGGAGTGGGATGGAACGTGCAACACCGAAGATCAAAGCAACATTGCATACGTAAGTAGACTAAAACTGAAACATCATCGAACATAAGATACCATTTTTACAGTACATCTACCAAACGTTCTGTGCCGGACCTCAAGTGTTCAAGAGCTACACCCAGTACTTTATCTCCATTCAAACACAGCTCATCCTTCTTGCTGGACCTGACAACGGACATCACTTGGAAACTATCTTTGCTACGGTAACACTATCAGACTCGCCTGCCATTTCAATCGTTGATTCAGCTCAATGGAATGACTTTCACCAACGCTGACATCTCCACTACATACGTCTATGCATTCCTTCAAGAAGTCGCGAAACTCGACGTGTCTGTGAGGTCTGAAATTGTCGCTGATTGTGACATCTTTTTCAACCCGCACAAGTGTGAGTTCACTGATTTTTATTTGCCAAAGCAACAAATAATAGTATTATGGCAAATTTCAGTCCAAACGATCATCGCTGTGATAGGACGCGTCAACGAGACAGTAGAGTTCACTGATATTCCCGAGGTCTTCCAAGGTACATTGGACTGCGAGCTATTGCAACTCAACATATCACATTTAGCCCTCATCTCCGTGGATGTGTTCGATGCGTACATGGAGTTGACTTTCGAGCAGAAGTGCCAACTGTTTGTGGTGTTCTCGTGCCACTCGCACAAGTACTTCGATGCTGCATCCATCTCCCAGGCTATTGCTAGCATCTCTGTCGAATTCTCCGCAGTTTTCGCGCTCAACCTCTTCACTTCCCTCAGCAGTGACGTCCAGGACAACACTACTTTCACAGCTACGGTGTGTTTATTATGAATGATTTCAAGTGACATTTGATCCTAATCGTTTGCAGATTGAATCCGCGCAGTACTACGCATTCTCGCAACTGGCTCTGTTTGACTTCTTCATGGAGTCTGAGGTGCTGGCTGCTGTTGACTCGTGTCTTCGCGAGCTCGATTTCGAGACCCACGAGCGTCTCGCTCACTGTGCTCCCACCATCTTCTATAGTGTTGAGGAATGTGCCAAGAAGAGCCTCGTCACATTCTACAACCCGTTCCCCTACAACACGATCGGCTGGAGTCTGATGAACAACATTGCAATGGGAACTCCGGGATACTACAAAAAGTGGAATGCTGTGTTCGAGCCACGCGCACAACTCCTAGCAGCTCTCTGTCCCGAACTGAGCGACACAATTACTAACATTCTCAAAAACACCACGATCACTGATTTCTCCGTCAAGGTTGATTTCGAGATGACCCCGGAGTACGCCATTTTGTATGAATTCTTCTTCAAACTTGACTGGGAGCTCCGCATCGAACTCTTCTACAAGATGGACTTCATGTTTGCTTACGACGAATGTGAGCGACGAACGATTGAAAACACATCAAAGTTGTTTGTGTTTTAGTCAACGCGCTGATCAGGGAGCAAGCTAAGAACCCCATCGAATTCCATCCCATCGATGTTGATTCGTGTGAATCGTCTGTTCAGAGTGAGTTATCATTTGTCAGGAACAAACTACATGTGTTTGCCTTCTTTTTAGTGCTCATCGATATCCAACTGAACGAGACGTGGAACAGTTTGTCCACTGACCAACAGTATCAGCTCATTTTCCTGTCCGGCAAAAGCCACTACTTCAAGTTCGAGTTCGAGGTATAATGGTTTTCAATGATCTTCTGATAACCGATTTCAGTACTACACTTACGTGAACAGTGTTCTGATCCAGCTTGGACTGATGAATCCTATGCTAGCCAACGTGACCAACACTTCGTTCATGGAGGAGATTGGAGCGACCAACGGAACCGCTGTCGGCTCTTTTTTCTATACCCTAACCAAATACAACTGCGACATGTGGATCAAGTTTGCGTGTGGAGAGAGCATTACTGTGGAGGCCGACTTGGCATTCAACACCCAGATCTACATTGGATGGAAGTTCCTCACACCTTCTGAGAAAAAGGTGGCCAAGGAGAACTGCCACGGATTCTTCGATCAATACCATGGTTACCATCTTTTGAATGCTGAAAATAGTGTTTGTTCTAGACAAGAAGAAGAAGAAGCTTCACGGAGGTAGCAAGAGCGGCTCGCACGGAAAGGGATCCAAGTCGGGTTCGAACGAAAAGTCAGAGTCAAAGGAGTGGGATGGATCTTGCAACGAAGACGACTCCAAGTCTATCGTCTATGTACGCATTTCAGCAAGGGTCTCACATAAACATTTTTGTTCAGTACGCAAAGCAAGCGTTCTACTGTGGAGAGATGGTCTTCAAGAAATACACCTCTTACATCCTCTCGTTCGAGCTTATCTTCGTGAACTCTGTTGATGTGCAGTACGTTAGCCAAGTTCAAGCGTTGTTCAATGAGGTAACATCAAGTTTTATAATCAGGTACAACGTTTGAATTGCAGCTAAAGTCAAAGAAGTGTGACGACTCCAAATGGGAGTCTTCCACCGTTCTGGAGTTCTTCACTCTTTTCGAGGCACTTGACGTTTCTGTTAAGACAGAGCTCATTTCCAAGTGCAAGGGATGTTTCAGTGTGTCGCAATGTATGTCTCACATGCGTTTCCAAAATATGAATCCACTTTATAGTCTCGACTTCTATCCAGCTGCTCGGACGCCAGGAGGCTGGAGAAATTGTTGACATCACAGTTCTTCCGCCCGTTTTCCAAGGTATATCAGATCCATACAATGTGTAATTGAGTTTTGTGTTTGCAGAAATGATTTCTGTGGAGTGCAACAATGTGTTCCTGGATATGACTGCTGAACAACAAAGCCAGATCTATATTGCCTTTGAAATGCGTTCGCAGTTCTCGCTTACCGCATTCAAAGCGCTTCTGGAACAGATCTCTTCCGAGTTTGCTGCCGCTTACGTTGAGGTGTTCGAGTCATGCCAGTCGCTCTCGGTTGAAGCTTCTTCTTTCGTCACCATGGTAAGCACTGTTCTGATGGAACGAGACACACTTTGAACTACGTTTCAGGTGGTCGAGGTGCAAGCGTATTCGTATTCGGAGTGCAGCGTGGGCGATTTCTACGAGGAGTCCACTTCTCTGGAGTACATCGCCACTGCCACTTCTACTCTCACGTCGTCTGCTCGTGCTGAGCTCAAGTCGTGCGATTCCAACAAGTTCCAGGCGATTCTTCGTCTCATCGGAGAAGAGGACTTCGAAGACGAAAACACTACTCCTGCTCTGTGAACTTTAAACCATATCTTGAAAAAATAAAGTGTGCATTCTAAGCCAAGTTTTCTTATGATTCACTGTGAACGGTTGAAGCGGTTTTATATCAGCGTATGTATGTAGCGTATGTATGCACATCCAGGAATGGCCACCCTGAATACCAGTTCAAGATGAGTGACTGTGTGGCGGCGTGGCTTGATGCCAAGACTCGGCATTTTTCCAAAGGGAGAGAGCCATAAAAGAGGGAGTTGGAGGTAGATTTGCGCAATCACTCATCTTCAACTGGCAATTAGTCCGGGTGGCAATTTCTGGATGTGTTCAAAATGGTTCAAATTTCAAAAATATGATGTCATTTTATATGTTTCAACGAGACAAAAACAGTGCAACAAAAATCGTATCTGGTTTCTCAAATAACGTCGTGCGCAAACGAGACTGGTCTGAAAGCGTGGACTTCATGGTGTTAGTTGCTCTTGTTCTTAGGAGATCTCTTTTTGAAGCTATAAATGTTGGTGACAAACTGAGAACAATTTCAGATTGATAAATTTCGACATATTTTAAAACTTGGCATATGTACAACAACAACAACAACAACAAAGAAAACGGTTTTCAGCATTGTTTATCCTAGAATTCGAACAGTACAGTTTTCATCCGAATCACCGAGTGTGTGTTGAAATAGTAACCATGTTAAACGCAAAGAACGGTATGTTTCTTTATTCAACTAAAAAAGTAATACGAAAAAGATTCATCCAGTTTTGAATCTGGTTTGTATAGCACGTTACATCACACTTCACATTGAATCTCCCGAATCCACGTTTTACAATTGCTCACATTTCAAAAGAGTGGTAGATAAAATGATTAACAGTATTTGATTTCTGATTTTGATCGAAACGTTCGCCTGGTATTTTTTCAGTGCAGACTTTTACGTGTACTTTCGCCACGTTTCATTCAAAACGGCAAAAATGGCTGCATAAAAGCAGAGCGCCGGAGTCAGTCATCACATCAACATCCTCTACGGCTTGCATTCACATCATTCCGCTATGCTCTTCCACATTCTTTTCTCGAATTTGTGTTCATACTGACTCGTTCAGGATGAAGATCGTCCTCGTTCTCTCCCTCCTGGTGGCGGGCGCGTCTGCGGCGTGCAATCCTGACTACACCAGGGGAGGCGTGGCATGGTTCTTCTGCAACCAACAGTCGATGAGTGTCCCGTCCACATACAACCTTCGGTGGCACAAGCACTTCGAGCAACGCTTCCAACTGCTGGGAGCTGCGTGTGAAGAGCTGGAGGCCAAGATCACAGAGATTCGCGCCATGGACTTCAACCTGAATGTGAATGTGAAGTGGACCTTCTCCAACACACCCGAAGGAGTCTTTTTCGATTGGTTCTATGGAGCCCAGGTCTCCAGCACTCTTCGCGAGCAAATCATCGCCCGTCCCGAGCTTCAATTCTTCTTCAACGTCTCTGCCAGTGAGTATCATATGCGACAGCATGTTATTCGTGAAACTAATGTACGATTTTGCAGTCAGCAGGATCATTCCGAATGAGAACGCCAACCCCGCAGTTCCTTACACCATCGACGTCGCCACGTGTGAACCTGCTGCATCCAGTTAGTTTGGATTCAGGTACCCCTCATAGTTTGTATTTTGCAGTGTTCTTGGACGAAGAACTCGCTGCCATTTTCAACGCTCTTCCCAACAACAACGACACTAAGCTAGCTCAGTCACATCTCCATTTTCTTTTCAACAACTCTATCTCGTTCACCAGCGAGAACAAGTATAAGGTAGGAATTCCTATTCATGAGTGGTTCACTATTAGGCATTTTCGTATTTCAGTATTACGCGGTAGTGTACGATGTGCTGACCAGCTATGGACTCGCTTCTCCGATGTTGTCGAATGTGACTGATTCTGCAGTGATGGAGGAGAATGGAGTGACAGCCGGAAGCAAGATTGACGAGTTCCTCCAGCTGCCGATTGCCTTCTACTGTGACATTTTCATGACTTACTCCAGCGGAAAAGTGATCACTGCTGCTCAGAGCAGCGCGTTTTTCACTCAAATCGACATCGAGTGGAACTTCCTGTATGCTGAAGACAAGAAGAAAGTCAAGCAGTCTTGCCCTGATTTCACGGACAAGTGTGAGAAAAAGGGAAAGAAGCTGAAGGGAGGCAGTGGAAGCAAGAACAAGAAGGCATCGCACGGCTCCAAGTCCAAGTCTGGTTCGAGCGAAAAGTCCGCTTCAAAGGAGTGGGATGGAACGTGCAACACCGAAGATCAAAGCAACATTGCATACGTAAGTAGACTAAAACTGAAACATCATCGAACATAAGATACCATTTTTACAGTACATCTACCAAACGTTCTGTGCCGGACCTCAAGTGTTCAAGAGCTACACCCAGTACTTTATCTCCATTCAAACACAGCTCATCCTTCTTGCTGGACCTGACAACGGACATCACTTGGAAACTATCTTTGCTACGGTAACACTATCAGACTCGCCTGCCATTTCAATCGTTGATTCAGCTCAATGGAATGACTTTCACCAACGCTGACATCTCCACTACATACGTCTATGCATTCCTTCAAGAAGTCGCGAAACTCGACGTGTCTGTGAGGTCTGAAATTGTCGCTGATTGTGACATCTTTTTCAACCCGCACAAGTGTGAGTTCACTGATTTTTATTTGCCAAAGCAACAAATAATAGTATTATGGCAAATTTCAGTCCAAACGATCATCGCTGTGATAGGACGCGTCAACGAGACAGTAGAGTTCACTGATATTCCCGAGGTCTTCCAAGGTACATTGGACTGCGAGCTATTGCAACTCAACATATCACATTTAGCCCTCATCTCCGTGGATGTGTTCGATGCGTACATGGAGTTGACTTTCGAGCAGAAGTGCCAACTGTTTGTGGTGTTCTCGTGCCACTCGCACAAGTACTTCGATGCTGCATCCATCTCCCAGGCTATTGCTAGCATCTCTGTCGAATTCTCCGCAGTTTTCGCGCTCAACCTCTTCACTTCCCTCAGCAGTGACGTCCAGGACAACACTACTTTCACAGCTACGGTGTGTTTATTATGAATGATTTCAAGTGACATTTGATCCTAATCGTTTGCAGATTGAATCCGCGCAGTACTACGCATTCTCGCAACTGGCTCTGTTTGACTTCTTCATGGAGTCTGAGGTGCTGGCTGCTGTTGACTCGTGTCTTCGCGAGCTCGATTTCGAGACCCACGAGCGTCTCGCTCACTGTGCTCCCACCATCTTCTATAGTGTTGAGGAATGTGCCAAGAAGAGCCTCGTCACATTCTACAACCCGTTCCCCTACAACACGATCGGCTGGAGTCTGATGAACAACATTGCAATGGGAACTCCGGGATACTACAAAAAGTGGAATGCTGTGTTCGAGCCACGCGCACAACTCCTAGCAGCTCTCTGTCCCGAACTGAGCGACACAATTACTAACATTCTCAAAAACACCACGATCACTGATTTCTCCGTCAAGGTTGATTTCGAGATGACCCCGGAGTACGCCATTTTGTATGAATTCTTCTTCAAACTTGACTGGGAGCTCCGCATCGAACTCTTCTACAAGATGGACTTCATGTTTGCTTACGACGAATGTGAGCGACGAACGATTGAAAACACATCAAAGTTGTTTGTGTTTTAGTCAACGCGCTGATCAGGGAGCAAGCTAAGAACCCCATCGAATTCCATCCCATCGATGTTGATTCGTGTGAATCGTCTGTTCAGAGTGAGTTATCATTTGTCAGGAACAAACTACATGTGTTTGCCTTCTTTTTAGTGCTCATCGATATCCAACTGAACGAGACGTGGAACAGTTTGTCCACTGACCAACAGTATCAGCTCATTTTCCTGTCCGGCAAAAGCCACTACTTCAAGTTCGAGTTCGAGGTATAATGGTTTTCAATGATCTTCTGATAACCGATTTCAGTACTACACTTACGTGAACAGTGTTCTGATCCAGCTTGGACTGATGAATCCTATGCTAGCCAACGTGACCAACACTTCGTTCATGGAGGAGATTGGAGCGACCAACGGAACCGCTGTCGGCTCTTTTTTCTATACCCTAACCAAATACAACTGCGACATGTGGATCAAGTTTGCGTGTGGAGAGAGCATTACTGTGGAGGCCGACTTGGCATTCAACACCCAGATCTACATTGGATGGAAGTTCCTCACACCTTCTGAGAAAAAGGTGGCCAAGGAGAACTGCCACGGATTCTTCGATCAATACCATGGTTACCATCTTTTGAATGCTGAAAATAGTGTTTGTTCTAGACAAGAAGAAGAAGAAGCTTCACGGAGGTAGCAAGAGCGGCTCGCACGGAAAGGGATCCAAGTCGGGTTCGAACGAAAAGTCAGAGTCAAAGGAGTGGGATGGATCTTGCAACGAAGACGACTCCAAGTCTATCGTCTATGTACGCATTTCAGCAAGGGTCTCACATAAACATTTTTGTTCAGTACGCAAAGCAAGCGTTCTACTGTGGAGAGATGGTCTTCAAGAAATACACCTCTTACATCCTCTCGTTCGAGCTTATCTTCGTGAACTCTGTTGATGTGCAGTACGTTAGCCAAGTTCAAGCGTTGTTCAATGAGGTAACATCAAGTTTTATAATCAGGTACAACGTTTGAATTGCAGCTAAAGTCAAAGAAGTGTGACGACTCCAAATGGGAGTCTTCCACCGTTCTGGAGTTCTTCACTCTTTTCGAGGCACTTGACGTTTCTGTTAAGACAGAGCTCATTTCCAAGTGCAAGGGATGTTTCAGTGTGTCGCAATGTATGTCTCACATGCGTTTCCAAAATATGAATCCACTTTATAGTCTCGACTTCTATCCAGCTGCTCGGACGCCAGGAGGCTGGAGAAATTGTTGACATCACAGTTCTTCCGCCCGTTTTCCAAGGTATATCAGATCCATACAATGTGTAATTGAGTTTTGTGTTTGCAGAAATGATTTCTGTGGAGTGCAACAATGTGTTCCTGGATATGACTGCTGAACAACAAAGCCAGATCTATATTGCCTTTGAAATGCGTTCGCAGTTCTCGCTTACCGCATTCAAAGCGCTTCTGGAACAGATCTCTTCCGAGTTTGCTGCCGCTTACGTTGAGGTGTTCGAGTCATGCCAGTCGCTCTCGGTTGAAGCTTCTTCTTTCGTCACCATGGTAAGCACTGTTCTGATGGAACGAGACACACTTTGAACTACGTTTCAGGTGGTCGAGGTGCAAGCGTATTCGTATTCGGAGTGCAGCGTGGGCGATTTCTACGAGGAGTCCACTTCTCTGGAGTACATCGCCACTGCCACTTCTACTCTCACGTCGTCTGCTCGTGCTGAGCTCAAGTCGTGCGATTCCAACAAGTTCCAGGCGATTCTTCGTCTCATCGGAGAAGAGGACTTCGAAGACGAAAACACTACTCCTGCTCTGTGAACTCTAAACCATATCTTGAAAAAATAAAGTGTGCATTCTAAGCCAAGTTTTCTTATGATTCACTGTGAACGGTTGAAGCGGTTTTATATCAGCGTATGTATGTAGCGTATGTATGCACATCCAGGAATGGCCACCCTGAATACCAGTTCAAGATAAGTGACTGTGTGGCGGCGTGGCTTGATGCCAAGACTCGGCATTTTTCCAAAGGGAGAGAGCCATAAAAGAGGGAGTTGGAGGTAGATTTGCGCAATCACTCATCTTCAACTGGCAATTAGTCCGGGTGGCAATTTCTGGATGTGTTCAAAATGGTTCAAATTTCAAAAATATGATGTCATTTTATATGTTTCAACGAGACAAAAACAGTGCAACAAAAATCGTATCTGGTTTCTCAAATAACGTCGTGCGCAAACGAGACTGGTCTGAAAGCGTGGACTTCATGGTGTTAGTTGCTCTTGTTCTTAGGAGATCTCTTTTTGAAGCTATAAATGTTGGTGACAAACTGAGAACAATTTCAGATTGATAAATTTCGACATATTTTAAAACTTGGCATATGTACAACAACAACAACAACAACAAAGAAAACGGTTTTCAGCATTGTTTATCCTAGAATTCGAACAGTACAGTTTTCATCCGAATCACCGAGTGTGTGTTGAAATAGTAACCATGTTAAACGCAAAGAACGGTATGTTTCTTTATTCAACTAAAAAAGTAATACGAAAAAGATTCATCCAGTTTTGAATCTGGTTTGTATAGCACGTTACATCACACTTCACATTGAATCTCCCGAATCCACGTTTTACAATTGCTCACATTTCAAAAGAGTGGTAGATAAAATGATTAACAGTATTTGATTTCTGATTTTGATCGAAACGTTCGCCTGGTATTTTTTCAGTGCAGACTTTTACGTGTACTTTCGCCACGTTTCATTCAAAACGGCAAAAATGGCTGCATAAAAGCAGAGCGCCGGAGTCAGTCATCACATCAACATCCTCTACGGCTTGCATTCACATCATTCCGCTATGCTCTTCCACATTCTTTTCTCGAATTTGTGTTCATACTGACTCGTTCAGGATGAAGATCGTCCTCGTTCTCTCCCTCCTGGTGGCGGGCGCGTCTGCGGCGTGCAATCCTGACTACACCAGGGGAGGCGTGGCATGGTTCTTCTGCAACCAACAGTCGATGAGTGTCCCGTCCACATACAACCTTCGGTGGCACAAGCACTTCGAGCAACGCTTCCAACTGCTGGGAGCTGCGTGTGAAGAGCTGGAGGCCAAGATCACAGAGATTCGCGCCATGGACTTCAACCTGAATGTGAATGTGAAGTGGACCTTCTCCAACACACCCGAAGGAGTCTTTTTCGATTGGTTCTATGGAGCCCAGTTCTCCAGCACTCTTCGCGAGCAAATCATCGCCCGTCTCGAGCTTCAATTCTTCTTCAACGTCTCTGCCAGTGAGTATCATATGCGACAGCATGTTATTCGTGAAACTAATGTACGATTTTGCAGTCAGCAGGATCATTCCGAATGAGAACGCCAACCCCGCAGTTCCTTACACCATCGACGTCGCCACGTGTGAACCTGCTGCATCCAGTTAGTTTGGATTCAGGTACCCCTCATAGTTTGTATTTTGCAGTGTTCTTGGACGAAGAACTCGCTGCCATTTTCAACGCTCTTCCCAACAACAACGACACTAAGCTAGCTCAGTCACATCTCCATTTTCTTTTCAACAACTCTATCTCGTTCACCAGCGAGAACAAGTATAAGGTAGGAATTCCTATTCATGAATGGTTCACTATTAGGCATTTTCGTATTTCAGTATTACGCGGTAGTGTACGATGTGCTGACCAGCTATGGACTCGCTTCTCCGATGTTGTCGAATGTGACTGATTCTGCAGTGATGGAGGAGAATGGAGTGACAGCCGGAAGCAAGATTGACGAGTTCCTCCAGCTGCCGATTGCCTTCTACTGTGACATTTTCATGACTTACTCCAGCGGAAAAGTGATCACTGCTGCTCAGAGCAGCGCGTTTTTCACTCAAATCGACATCGAGTGGAACTTCCTGTATGCTGAAGACAAGAAGAAAGTCAAGCAGTCTTGCCCTGATTTCACGGACAAGTGTGAGAAAAAGGGAAAGAAGCTGAAGGGAGGCAGTGGAAGCAAGAACAAGAAGGCATCGCACGGCTCCAAGTCCAAGTCTGGTTCGAGCGAAAAGTCCGCTTCAAAGGAGTGGGATGGAACGTGCAACACCGAAGATCAAAGCAACATTGCATACGTGAGTAGACTAACACAGAAACATCATCGAAAATATGATACCATATTTACAGTACATCTACCAAACGTTCTGTGCCGGACCTCAAGTGTTCAAGAGCTACACCCAGTACTTTATCTCCATTCAAACACAGCTCATTCTTCTTGCTGGACCTGACAACGGACATCACTTGGAAACTATCTTTGCTACGGTAACACTATCAGACTCACCTGCCATTTCGATCGTTGATTCAGCTCAACGGAATGACTTTCACAAACGCTGACATCTCCACTACATACGTCTATGCATTCCTTCAAGAAGTCGCGAAACTCGACGTGTCTGTGAGGTCTGAAATTGTCGCTGACTGTGACATCTTTTTCAACCCGCACAAGTGTGAGTTCACTGATTTTTAATAGCCAAAGGAACAAATCATAGTGTTATGGCAAATTTCAGTCCAAACGATCATCGCTGTGATAGGACGCGTCAACGAGACAGTGGAGTTCACTGATATTCCCGAGGTCTTCCAAGGTACATTGAACATTGGACTGCAAGCTATTGCAACTCAACATATCACATTTAGCCCTCATCTCCGTGGATGTGTTTGATGCGTACCTGGAGTTGACTTTCGAGCAGAAGTGCCAACTGTTTGTGGTGTTCTCGTGCCACTCGCACAAGTACTTCGATGCTGCATCCATCTCCCAGGCTATCGCTAGCATCTCTGTCGAATTCTCCGCAGTTTTCGAGCTCAACCTCTTCACTTCCCTCAGCAGTGACGTCCAGGACAACACTACTTTCACAGCTACGGTATGTTTATTATGAATAATTTCAACTGACATTTGATTCTAATCGTTTGCAGATTGAATCCGCGCAGTACTACGCATTCTCGCAACTGGCTCTGTTTGACTTCTTCATGGAGTCTGAGGTGCTGGCTGCTGTTGACTCGTGTCTTCGCGAGCTCGATTTCGAGACCCACGAGCGTCTCGCTCACTGTGCTCCCACCATCTTCTATAGTGTTGAGGAATGTGCCAAGAAGAGCCTCGTCACATTCTACAACCCGTTCCCCTACAACACGATCGGCTGGAGTCTGATGAACAACATTGCAATGGGAACTCCGGGATACTACAAAAAGTGGAATGCTGTGTTCGAGCCACGCGCACAACTCCTAGCAGCTCTCTGTCCCGAACTGAGCGACACAATTACTAACATTCTCAAAAACACCACGATCACTGATTTCTCCGTCAAGGTTGATTTCGAGATGACCCCGGAGTACGCCATTTTGTATGAATTCTTCTTCAAACTTGACTGGGAGCTCCGCATCGAACTCTTCTACAAGATGGACTTCATGTTTGCTTACGACGAATGTGAGCGACGAACGATTGAAAACACATCAAAGTTGTTTGTGTTTTAGTCAACGCGCTGATCAGGGAGCAAGCTAAGAACCCCATCGAATTCCATCCCATCGATGTTGATTCGTGTGAATCGTCTGTTCAGAGTGAGTTATCATTTGTCAGGAACAAACTACATGTGTTTGCCTTCTTTTTAGTGCTCATCGATATCCAACTGAACGAGACGTGGAACAGTTTGTCCACTGACCAACAGTATCAGCTCATTTTCCTGTCCGGCAAAAGCCACTACTTCAAGTTCGAGTTCGAGGTATAATGGTTTTCAATGATCTTCTGATAACCGATTTCAGTACTACACTTACGTGAACAGTGTTCTGATCCAGCTTGGACTGATGAATCCTATGCTAGCCAACGTGACCAACACTTCGTTCATGGAGGAGATCGGAGCGACCAACGGAACCGCTGTCGGCTCTTTTTTCTATACCCTAACCAAATACAACTGCGACATGTGGATCAAGTTTGCGTGTGGAGAGAGCATTACTGTGGAGGCCGACTTGGCATTCAACACCCAGATCTACATTGGATGGAAGTTCCTCACACCTTCTGAGAAAAAGGTGGCCAAGGAGAACTGCCACGGATTCTTCGATCAATACCATGGTTACCATCTTTTGAATGCTGAAAATAGTGTTTGTTCTAGACAAGAAGAAGAAGAAGCTTCACGGAGGTAGCAAGAGCGGCTCGCACGGAAAGGGATCCAAGTCGGGTTCGAACGAAAAGTCAGAGTCAAAGGAGTGGGATGGATCTTGCAACGAAGACGACTCCAAGTCCATCGTCTATGTAAGCATTTCACCAAGGGTCTCGCATTAACATTTTTGTTCAGTACGCAAAGCAAGCGTTCTACTGTGGAGAGATGGTCTTCAAGAAATACACCTCTTACATCCTCTCGTTCGAGCTTATCTTCGTCAACTCTGTTGATGTGCAGTACGTTAGCCAAGTTCAAGCGTTGTTCAATGAGGCAACATCAAGTTTTATAATCAGGTACAACGTTTGAATTGCAGCTAAAGTCAAAGAAGTGTGACGACTCCAAATGGGAGTCTTCCACCGTTCTGGAGTTCTTCACTCTTTTCGAGGCACTTGACGTTTCTGTTAAGACAGAGCTCATTTCCAAGTGCAAGGGATGTTTCAGTGTGTCGCAATGTATGTCTCACATGCGTTTCCAAAATATGAATCCACTTTATAGTCTCGACTTCTATCCAGCTGCTCGGACGCCAGGAGGCTGGAGAAATTGTTGACATCACAGTTCTTCCGCCCGTTTTCCAAGGTATATCAGATCCATACAATGTGTAATTGAGTTTTGTGTTTGCAGAAATGATTTCTGTGGAGTGCAACAATGTGTTCCTGGATATGACTGCTGAACAACAAAGCCAGATCTATATTGCCTTTGAAATGCGTTCGCAGTTCTCGCTTACCGCATTCAAAGCGCTTCTGGAACAGATCTCTTCCGAGTTTGCTGCCGCTTACGTTGAGGTGTTCGAGTCATGCCAGTCGCTCTCGGTTGAAGCTTCTTCTTTCGTCACCATGGTAAGCACTGTTCTGATGGAACGAGACACACTTTGAACTACGTTTCAGGTGGTCGAGGTGCAAGCGTATTCGTATTCGGAGTGCAGCGTGGGCGATTTCTACGAGGAGTCCACTTCTCTGGAGTACATCGCCACTGCCACTTCTACTCTCACGTCGTCTGCTCGTGCTGAGCTCAAGTCGTGCGATTCCAACAAGTTCCAGGCGATTCTTCGTCTCATCGGAGAAGAGGACTTCGAAGACGAAAACACTACTCCTGCTCTGTGAACTCTAAACCATATCTTGAAAAAATAAAGTGTGCATTCTAAGCCAAGTTTTCTTATGATTCACTGTGAACGGTTGAAGCGGTTTTATATCAGCGTATGTATGTAGCGTATGTATGCACATCCAGGAATGGCCACCCTGAATACCAGTTCAAGATGAGTGACTGTGTGGCGGCGTGGCTTGATGCCAAGACTCGGCATTTTTCCAAAGGGAGAGAGCCATAAAAGAGGGAGTTGGAGGTAGATTTGCGCAATCACTCATCTTCAACTGGCAATTAGTCCGGGTGGCAATTCCTGGATGTGTTCAAAATGGTTCAAATTTCAAAAATATGATGTCATTTTATATGTTTCAACGAGACAAAAACAGTGCAACAAAAATCGTATCTGGTTTCTCAAATAACGTCGTGCGCAAACGAGACTGGTCTGAAAGCGTGGACTTCATTGTGTTAGTTGCTTATGTTCTTAGGAGATCTCTTTTTGAAGCTATAAATGTTGGTGACAAACTGAGAACAATTTCAGATTGATAAATTTCGACATATTTTAAAACTTGGCATAGGTACAACAACAACAACAAAGAAAACGGTTTTCAGCATTGTTTATCCTAGAATTCGAACAGTACAGTTTTCATCCGAATCACCGAGTGTGTGTTGAAATAGTAACCATGTTAAACGCAAAGAACCGTATGTTTCTTTATTTAACTAAAAAAGTAATACGAAAAAGATTCATCCAGTTTTGAATCTGGTTCGTATAGCACGTTACATCACACTTCACATTGAATCTCCCGAATCCACGTTTTACAATTGCTCACATTTCAAAAGAGTGGTAGATAAAATGATTAACAGTATTTGATTTCTGATTTTGATCGAAACGTTCGCCTGGTATTTTTTCAGTGCAGACTTTTACGTGTACTTTCGCCACGTTCATTCAAAACGGCAAAAAATGGCTGCATAAAAGCAGAGCGCCGGAGTCAGTCATCACATCAACATCCTCTACGGCTTGCATTCACATCATTCCGCTATGCTCTTTCACATTCTTTTCTCGAATTTGTGTTCATACTGACTCGTTCAGGATGAAGATCGTCCTCGTTCTCTCCCTCCTGGTGGCGGGCGCGTCTGCGGCGTGCAATCCTGACTACACCAGGGGAGGCGTGGCATAGTTCTTCTGCAACCAACAGTCGATGAGTGTCCCGTCCACATACAACCTTCGGTGGCACAAGCACTTCGAGCAACGCTTCCAACTGCTGGGAGCTGCGTGTGAAGAGCTGGAGGCCAAGATCACAGAGATTCGCGCCATGGACTTCAACCTGAATGTGAATGTGAAGTGGACCTTCTCCAACACACCCGAAGGAGTCTTTTTCGATTGGTTCTATGGAGCCCAGGTCTCCAGCACTCTTCGCGAGCAAATCATCGCCCGTCCCGAGCTTCAATTCTTCTTCAACGTCTCTGCCAGTGAGTATCATATGCGACAGCATGTTATTCGTGAAACTAATGTACGATTTTGCAGTCAGCAGGATCATTCCGAATGAGAACGCCAACCCCGCAGTTCCTTACACCATCGACGTCGCCACGTGTGAACCTGCTGCATCCAGTTAGTTTGGATTCAGGTACCCCTCATAGTTTGTATTTTGCAGTGTTCTTGGACGAAGAACTCGCTGCCATTTTCAACGCTCTTCCCAACAACAACGACACTAAGCTAGCTCAGTCACATCTCCATTTTCTTTTCAACAACTCTATCTCGTTCACCAGCGAGAACAAGTATAAGGTAGGAATTCCTATTCATGAATGGTTCACTATTAGGCATTTTCGTATTTCAGTATTACGCGGTAGTGTACGATGTGCTGACCAGCTATGGACTCGCTTCTCCGATGTTGTCGAATGTGACTGATTCTGCAGTGATGGAGGAGAATGGAGTGACAGCCGGAAGCAAGATTGACGAGTTCCTCCAGCTGCCGATTGTCTTCTACTGTGACATTTTCATGACTTACTCCAGCGGAAAAGTGATCACTGCTGCTCAGAGCAGCGCGTTTTTCACTCAAATCGACATCGAGTGGAACTTCCTGTATGCTGAAGACAAGAAGAAAGTCAAGCAGTCTTGCCCTGATTTCACGGACAAGTGTGAGAAAAAGGGAAAGAAGCTGAAGGGAGGCAGTGGAAGCAAGAACAAGAAGGCATCGCACGGCTCCAAGTCCAAGTCTGGTTCGAGCGAAAAGTCCGCTTCAAAGGAGTGGGATGGAACGTGCAACACCGAAGATCAAAGCAACATTGCATACGTGAGTAGACTAACACAGAAATATCATCGAAAATATGATACCATATTTACAGTACATCTACCAAACGTTCTGTGCCGGACCTCAAGTGTTCAAGAGCTACACCCAGTACTTTATCTCCATTCAAACACAGCTCATTCTTCTTGCTGGACCTGACAACGGACATCACTTGGAAACTATCTTTGCTACGGTAACACTATCAGACTCACCTGCCATTTCGATCGTTGATTCAGCTCAACGGAATGACTTTCACAAACGCTGACATCTCCACTACATACGTCTATGCATTCCTTCAAGAAGTCGCGAAACTCGACGTGTCTGTGAGGTCTGAAATTGTCGCTGACTGTGACATCTTTTTCAACCCGCACAAGTGTGAGTTCACTGATTTTTAATAGCCAAAGGAACAAATCATAGTGTTATGGCAAATTTCAGTCCAAACGATCATCGCTGTGATAGGACGCGTCAACGAGACAGTGGAGTTCACTGATATTCCCGAGGTCTTCCAAGGTACACTGAACATTGGACTGCAAGCTATTGCAACTCAACATATCACATTTAGCCCTCATCTCCGTGGATGTGTTTGATGCGTACATGGTGTTGACTTTCGAGCAGAAGTGCCAACTGTTTGTGGTGTTCTCGTGCCACTCGCACAAGTACTTCGATGCTGCATCCATCTCCCAGGCTATCGCTAGCATCTCTGTCGAATTCTCCGCAGTTTTCGAGCTCAACCTCTTCACTTCCCTCAGCAGTGACGTCCAGGACAACACTACTTTCACAGCTACGGTATGTTTATTATGAATAATTTCAACTGACATTTGATTCTAATCGTTTGCAGATTGAATCCGCGCAGTACTACGCATTCTCGCAACTGGCTCTGTTTGACTTCTTCATGGAGTCTGAGGTGCTGGCTGCTGTTGACTCGTGTCTTCGCGAGCTCGATTTCGAGACCCACGAGCGTCTCGCTCACTGTGCTCCCACCATCTTCTATAGTGTTGAGGAATGTGCCAAGAAGAGCCTCGTCACATTCTACAACCCGTTCCCCTACAACACGATCGGCTGGAGTCTGATGAACAACATTGCAATGGGAACTCCGGGATACTACAAAAAGTGGAATGCTGTGTTCGAGCCACGCGCACAACTCCTAGCAGCTCTCTGTCCCGAACTGAGCGACACAATTACTAACATTCTCAAAAACACCACGATCACTGATTTCTCCGTCAAGGTTGATTTCGAGATGACCCCGGAGTACGCCATTTTGTATGAATTCTTCTTCAAACTTGACTGGGAGCTCCGCATCGAACTCTTCTACAAGATGGACTTCATGTTTGCTTACGACGAATGTGAGCGACGAACGATTGAAAACACATCAAAGTTGTTTGTGTTTTAGTCAACGCGCTGATCAGGGAGCAAGCTAAGAACCCCATCGAATTCCATCCCATCGATGTTGATTCGTGTGAATCGTCTGTTCAGAGTGAGTTATCATTTGTCAGGAACAAACTACATGTGTTTGCCTTCTTTTTAGTGCTCATCGATATCCAACTGAACGAGACGTGGAACAGTTTGTCCACTGACCAACAGTATCAGCTCATTTTCCTGTCCGGCAAAAGCCACTACTTCAAGTTCGAGTTCGAGGTATAATGGTTTTCAATGATCTTCTGATAACCGATTTCAGTACTACACTTACGTGAACAGTGTTCTGATCCAGCTTGGACTGATGAATCCTATGCTAGCCAACGTGACCAACACTTCGTTCATGGAGGAGATCGGAGCGACCAACGGAACCGCTGTCGGCTCTTTTTTCTATACCCTAACCAAATACAACTGCGACATGTGGATCAAGTTTGCGTGTGGAGAGAGCATTACTGTGGAGGCCGACTTGGCATTCAACACCCAGATCTACATTGGATGGAAGTTCCTCACACCTTCTGAGAAAAAGGTGGCCAAGGAGAACTGCCACGGATTCTTCGATCAATACCATGGTTACCATCTTTTGAATGCTGAAAATAGTGTTTGTTCTAGACAAGAAGAAGAAGAAGCTTCACGGAGGTAGCAAGAGCGGCTCGCACGGAAAGGGATCCAAGTCGGGTTCGAACGAAAAGTCAGAGTCAAAGGAGTGGGATGGATCTTGCAACGAAGACGACTCCAAGTCCATCGTCTATGTAAGCATTTCACCAAGGGTCTCGCATTAACATTTTTGTTCAGTACGCAAAGCAAGCGTTCTACTGTGGAGAGATGGTCTTCAAGAAATACACCTCTTACATCCTCTCGTTCGAGCTTATCTTCGTCAACTCTGTTGATGTGCAGTACGTTAGCCAAGTTCAAGCGTTGTTCGATGAGGTAACATCAAGTTTTATAATCAGGTACAACGTTTGAATTGCAGCTGAAGTCAAAGAAGTGTGACGACTCCAAATGGGAGTCTTCCACCGTTCTGGAGTTCTTCACTCTTTTCGAGGCACTTGACGTTTCTGTTAAGACAGAGCTCATTTCCAAGTGCAAGGGATGTTTCAGTGTGTCGCAATGTATGTCTCACATGCGTTTCCAAAATATGAATCCACTTTATAGTCTCGACTTCTATCCAGCTGCTCGGACGCCAGGAGGCTGGAGAAATTGTTGACATCACAGTTCTTCCGCCCGTTTTCCAAGGTATATCAGATCCATACAATGTGTAATTGAGTTTTGTGTTTGCAGAAATGATTTCTGTGGAGTGCAACAATGTGTTCCTGGATATGACTGCTGAACAACAAAGCCAGATCTATATTGCCTTTGAAATGCGTTCGCAGTTCTCGCTTACCGCATTCAAAGCGCTTCTGGAACAGATCTCTTCCGAGTTTGCTGCCGCTTACGTTGAGGTGTTCGAGTCATGCCAGTCGCTCTCGGTTGAAGCTTCTTCTTTCGTCACCATGGTAAGCACTGTTCTGATGGAACGAGACACACTTTGAACTACGTTTCAGGTGGTCGAGGTGCAAGCGTATTCGTATTCGGAGTGCAGCGTGGGCGATTTCTACGAGGAGTCCACTTCTCTGGAGTACATCGCCACTGCCACTTCTACTCTCACGTCGTCTGCTCGTGCTGAGCTCAAGTCGTGCGATTCCAACAAGTTCCAGGCGATTCTTCGTCTCATCGGAGAAGAGGACTTCGAAGACGAAAACACTACTCCTGCTCTGTGAACTCTAAACCATATCTTGAAAAAATAAAGTGTGCATTCTAAGCCAAGTTTTCTTATGATTCACTGTGAACGGTTGAAGCGGTTTTATATCAGCGTATGTATGTAGCGTATGTATGCACATCCAGGAATGGCCACCCTGAATACCAGTTCAAGATGAGTGACTGTGTGGCGGCGTGGCTTGATGCCAAGACTCGGCATTTTTCCAAAGGGAGAGAGCCATAAAAGAGGGAGTTGGAGGTAGATTTGCGCAATCACTCATCTTCAACTGGCAATTAGTCCGGGTGGCAATTTCTGGATGTGTTCAAAATGGTTCAAATTTCAAAAATATGATGTCATTTTATATGTTTCAACGAGACAAAAACAGTGCAACAAAAATCGTATCTGGTTTCTCAAATAACGTCGTGCGCAAACGAGACTGGTCTGAAAGCGTGGACTTCATGGTGTTAGTTGCTCATGTTCTTAGGAGATCTCTTTTTGAAGCTATAAATGTTGGTGACAAACTGAGAACAATTTCAGATTGATAAATTTCGACATATTTTAAAACTTGGCATATGTACAACAACAACAACAAAGAAAACGGTTTTCAGCATTGTTTATCCTAGAATTCGAACAGTACAGTTTTCATCCGAATCACCGAGTGTGTGTTGAAATAGTAACCATGTTAAACGCAAAGAACGGTATGTTTCTTTATTCAACTAAAAAAGTAATACGAAAAAGATTCATCCAGTTTTGAATCTGGTTTGTATAGCACGTTACATCACACTTCACATTGAATCTCCCGAATCCACGTTTTACAATTGCTCACATTTCAAAAGAGTGGTAGATAAAATGATTAACAGTATTTGATTTCTGATTTTGATCGAAACGTTCGCCTGGTATTTTTTCAGTGCAGACTTTTACGTGTACTTTCGCCACGTTTCATTCAAAACGGCAAAAATGGCTGCATAAAAGCAGAGCGCCGGAGTCAGTCATCACATCAACATCCTCTACGGCTTGCATTCACATCAATTCCGCTATGCTCTTCCACATTCTTTTCTCGAATTTGTGTTCATACTGACTCGTTCAGGATGAAGATCGTCCTCGTTCTCTCCCTCCTGGTGGCGGGCGCGTCTGCGGCGTGCAATCCTGACTACACCAGGGGAGGCGTGGCATGGTTCTTCTGCAACCAACAGTCGATGAGTGTCCCGTCCACATACAACCTTCGGTGGCACAAGCACTTCGAGCAACGCTTCCAACTGCTGGGAGCTGCGTGTGAAGAGCTGGAGGCCAAGATCACAGAGATTCGCGCCATGGACTTCAACCTGAATGTGAATGTGAAGTGGACCTTCTCCAACACACCCGAAGGAGTCTTTTTCGATTGGTTCTATGGAGCCCAGTTCTCCAGCACTCTTCGCGAGCAAATCATCGCCCGTCCCGAGCTTCAATTCTTCTTCAACGTCTCTGCCAGTGAGTATCATATGCGACAGCATGTTATTCGTGAAACTAATGTACGATTTTGCAGTCAGCAGGATCATTCCGAATGAGAACGCCAACCCCGCAGTTCCTTACACCATCGACGTCGCCACGTGTGAACCTGCTGCATCCAGTTAGTTTGGATTCAGGTACCCCTCATAGTTTGTATTTTGCAGTGTTCTTGGACGAAGAACTCGCTGCCATTTTCAACGCTCTTCCCAACAACAACGACACTAAGCTAGCTCAGTCACATCTCCATTTTCTTTTCAACAACTCTATCTCGTTCACCAGCGAGAACAAGTATAAGGTAGGAATTCCTATTCATGAATGGTTCACTATTAGGCATTTTCGTATTTCAGTATTACGCGGTAGTGTACGATGTGCTGACCAGCTATGGACTCGCTTCTCCGATGTTGTCGAATGTGACTGATTCTGCAGTGATGGAGGAGAATGGAGTGACAGCCGGAAGCAAGATTGACGAGTTCCTCCAGCTGCCGATTGCCTTCTACTGTGACATTTTCATGACTTACTCCAGCGGAAAAGTGATCACTGCTGCTCAGAGCAGCGCGTTTTTCACTCAAATCGACATCGAGTGGAACTTCCTGTATGCTGAAGACAAGAAGAAAGTCAAGCAGTCTTGCCCTGATTTCACGGACAAGTGTGAGAAAAAGGGAAAGAAGCTGAAGGGAGGCAGTGGAAGCAAGAACAAGAAGGCATCGCACGGCTCCAAGTCCAAGTCTGGTTCGAGCGAAAAGTCCGCTTCAAAGGAGTGGGATGGAACGTGCAACACCGAAGATCAAAGCAACATTGCATACGTGAGTAGACTAACACAGAAACATCATCGAAAATATGATACCATATTTACAGTACATCTACCAAACGTTCTGTGCCGGACCTCAAGTGTTCAAGAGCTACACCCAGTACTTTATCTCCATTCAAACACAGCTCATTCTTCTTGCTGGACCTGACAACGGACATCACTTGGAAACTATCTTTGCTACGGTAACACTATCAGACTCACCTGCCATTTCGATCGTTGATTCAGCTCAACGGAATGACTTTCACAAACGCTGACATCTCCACTACATACGTCTATGCATTCCTTCAAGAAGTCGCGAAACTCGACGTGTCTGTGAGGTCTGAAATTGTCGCTGACTGTGACATCTTTTTCAACCCGCACAAGTGTGAGTTCACTGATTTTTAATAGCCAAAGGAACAAATCATAGTGTTATGGCAAATTTCAGTCCAAACGATCATCGCTGTGATAGGACGCGTCAACGAGACAGTGGAGTTCACTGATATTCCCGAGGTCTTCCAAGGTACATTGAACATTGGACTGCAAGCTATTGCAACTCAACATATCACATTTAGCCCTCATCTCCGTGGATGTGTTTGATGCGTACATGGAGTTGACTTTCGAGCAGAAGTGCCAACTGTTTGTGGTGTTCTCGTGCCACTCGCACAAGTACTTCGATGCTGCATCCATCTCCCAGGCTATTGCTAGCATCTCTGTCGAATTCTCCGCAGTTTTCGAGCTCAACCTCTTCACTTCCCTCAGCAGTGACGTCCAGGACAACACTACTTTCACAGCTACGGTATGTTTATTATGAATAATTTCAACTGACATTTGATTCTAATCGTTTGCAGATTGAATCCGCGCAGTACTACGCATTCTCGCAACTGGCTCTGTTTGACTTCTTCATGGAGTCTGAGGTGCTGGCTGCTGTTGACTCGTGTCTTCGCGAGCTCGATTTCGAGACCCACGAGCGTCTCGCTCACTGTGCTCCCACCATCTTCTATAGTGTTGAGGAATGTGCCAAGAAGAGCCTCGTCACATTCTACAACCCGTTCCCCTACAACACGATCGGCTGGAGTCTGATGAACAACATTGCAATGGGAACTCCGGGATACTACAAAAAGTGGAATGCTGTGTTCGAGCCACGCGCACAACTCCTAGCAGCTCTCTGTCCCGAACTGAGCGACACAATTACTAACATTCTCAAAAACACCACGATCACTGATTTCTCCGTCAAGGTTGATTTCGAGATGACCCCGGAGTACGCCATTTTGTATGAATTCTTCTTCAAACTTGACTGGGAGCTCCGCATCGAACTCTTCTACAAGATGGACTTCATGTTTGCTTACGACGAATGTGAGCGACGAACGATTGAAAACACATCAAAGTTGTTTGTGTTTTAGTCAACGCGCTGATCAGGGAGCAAGCTAAGAACCCCATCGAATTCCATCCCATCGATGTTGATTCGTGTGAATCGTCTGTTCAGAGTGAGTTATCATTTGTCAGGAACAAACTACATGTGTTTGCCTTCTTTTTAGTGCTCATCGATATCCAACTGAACGAGACGTGGAACAGTTTGTCCACTGACCAACAGTATCAGCTCATTTTCCTGTCCGGCAAAAGCCACTACTTCAAGTTCGAGTTCGAGGTATAATGGTTTTCAATGATCTTCTGATAACCGATTTCAGTACTACACTTACGTGAACAGTGTTCTGATCCAGCTTGGACTGATGAATCCTATGCTAGCCAACGTGACCAACACTTCGTTCATGGAGGAGATCGGAGCGACCAACGGAACCGCTGTCGGCTCTTTTTTCTATACCCTAACCAAATACAACTGCGACATGTGGATCAAGTTTGCGTGTGGAGAGAGCATTACTGTGGAGGCCGACTTGGCATTCAACACCCAGATCTACATTGGATGGAAGTTCCTCACACCTTCTGAGAAAAAGGTGGCCAAGGAGAACTGCCACGGATTCTTCGATCAATACCATGGTTACCATCTTTTGAATGCTGAAAATAGTGTTTGTTCTAGACAAGAAGAAGAAGAAGCTTCACGGAGGTAGCAAGAGCGGCTCGCACGGAAAGGGATCCAAGTCGGGTTCGAACGAAAAGTCAGAGTCAAAGGAGTGGGATGGATCTTGCAACGAAGACGACTCCAAGTCCATCGTCTATGTACGCATTTCAGCAAGGGTCCTCACATTAACATTTTTGTTCAGTACGCAAAGCAAGCGTTCTACTGTGGAGAGATGGTCTTCAAGAAATACACCTCTTACATCCTCTCGTTCGAGCTTATCTTCGTGAACTCTGTTGATGTGCAGTACGTTAGCCAAGTTCAAGCGTTGTTCGATGAGGTAACATCAAGTTTTATAATCAGGTACAACGTTTGAATTGCAGCTAAGTCAAAGAAGTGTGACGACTCCAAATGGGAGTCTTCCACCGTTCTGGAGTTCTTCACTCTTTTCGAGGCACTTGACGTTTCTGTTAAGACAGAGCTCATTTCCAAGTGCAAGGGATGTTTCAGTGTGTCGCAATGTATGTCTCACATGCGTTTCCAAAATATGAATCCACTTTATAGTCTCGACTTCTATCCAGCTGCTCGGACGCCAGGAGGCTGGAGAAATTGTTGACATCACAGTTCTTCCGCCCGTTTTCCAAGGTATATCAGATCCATACAATGTGTAATTGAGTTTTGTGTTTGCAGAAATGATTTCTGTGGAGTGCAACAATGTGTTCCTGGATATGACTGCTGAACAACAAAGCCAGATCTATATTGCCTTTGAAATGCGTTCGCAGTTCTCGCTTACCGCATTCAAAGCGCTTCTGGAACAGATCTCTTCCGAGTTTGCTGCCGCTTACGTTGAGGTGTTCGAGTCATGCCAGTCGCTCTCGGTTGAAGCTTCTTCTTTCGTCACCATGGTAAGCACTGTTCTGATGGAACGAGACACACTTTGAACTACGTTTCAGGTGGTCGAGGTGCAAGCGTATTCGTATTCGGAGTGCAGCGTGGGCGATTTCTACGAGGAGTCCACTTCTCTGGAGTACATCGCCACTGCCACTTCTACTCTCACGTCGTCTGCTCGTGCTGAGCTCAAGTCGTGCGATTCCAACAAGTTCCAGGCGATTCTTCGTCTCATCGGAGAAGAGGACTTCGAAGACGAAAACACTACTCCTGCTCTGTGAACTCTAAACCATATCTTGAAAAAATAAAGTGTGCATTCTAAGCCAAGTTTTCTTATGATTCACTGTGAACGGTTGAAGCGGTTTTATATCAGCGTATGTATGTAGCGTATGTATGCACATCCAGGAATGGCCACCCTGAATACCAGTTCAAGATAAGTGACTGTGTGGCGGCGTGGCTTGATGCCAAGACTCGGCATTTTTCCAAAGGGAGAGAGCCATAAAAGAGGGAGTTGGAGGTAGATTTGCGCAATCACTCATCTTCAACTGGCAATTAGTCCGGGTGGCAATTTCTGGATGTGTTCAAAATGGTTCAAATTTCAAAAATATGATGTCATTTTATATGTTTCAACGAGACAAAAACAGTGCAACAAAAATCGTATCTGGTTTCTCAAATAACGTCGTGCGCAAACGAGACTGGTCTGAAAGCGTGGACTTCATGGTGTTAGTTGCTCTTGTTCTTAGGAGATCTCTTTTTGAAGCTATAAATGTTGGTGACAAACTGAGAACAATTTCAGATTGATAAATTTCGACATATTTTAAAACTTGGCATATGTACAACAACAACAACAACAACAAAGAAAACGGTTTTCAGCATTGTTTATCCTAGAATTCGAACAGTACAGTTTTCATCCGAATCACCGAGTGTGTGTTGAAATAGTAACCATGTTAAACGCAAAGAACGGTATGTTTCTTTATTCAACTAAAAAAGTAATACGAAAAAGATTCATCCAGTTTTGAATCTGGTTTGTATAGCACGTTACATCACACTTCACATTGAATCTCCCGAATCCACGTTTTACAATTGCTCACATTTCAAAAGAGTGGTAGATAAAATGATTAACAGTATTTGATTTCTGATTTTGATCGAAACGTTCGCCTGGTATTTTTTCAGTGCAGACTTTTACGTGTACTTTCGCCACGTTTCATTCAAAACGGCAAAAATGGCTGCATAAAAGCAGAGCGCCGGAGTCAGTCATCACATCAACATCCTCTACGGCTTGCATTCACATCATTCCGCTATGCTCTTCCACATTCTTTTCTCGAATTTGTGTTCATACTGACTCGTTCAGGATGAAGATCGTCCTCGTTCTCTCCCTCCTGGTGGCGGGCGCGTCTGCGGCGTGCAATCCTGACTACACCAGGGGAGGCGTGGCATGGTTCTTCTGCAACCAACAGTCGATGAGTGTCCCGTCCACATACAACCTTCGGTGGCACAAGCACTTCGAGCAACGCTTCCAACTGCTGGGAGCTGCGTGTGAAGAGCTGGAGGCCAAGATCACAGAGATTCGCGCCATGGACTTCAACCTGAATGTGAATGTGAAGTGGACCTTCTCCAACACACCCGAAGGAGTCTTTTTCGATTGGTTCTATGGAGCCCAGTTCTCCAGCACTCTTCGCGAGCAAATCATCGCCCGTCTCGAGCTTCAATTCTTCTTCAACGTCTCTGCCAGTGAGTATCATATGCGACAGCATGTTATTCGTGAAACTAATGTACGATTTTGCAGTCAGCAGGATCATTCCGAATGAGAACGCCAACCCCGCAGTTCCTTACACCATCGACGTCGCCACGTGTGAACCTGCTGCATCCAGTTAGTTTGGATTCAGGTACCCCTCATAGTTTGTATTTTGCAGTGTTCTTGGACGAAGAACTCGCTGCCATTTTCAACGCTCTTCCCAACAACAACGACACTAAGCTAGCTCAGTCACATCTCCATTTTCTTTTCAACAACTCTATCTCGTTCACCAGCGAGAACAAGTATAAGGTAGGAATTCCTATTCATGAATGGTTCACTATTAGGCATTTTCGTATTTCAGTATTACGCGGTAGTGTACGATGTGCTGACCAGCTATGGACTCGCTTCTCCGATGTTGTCGAATGTGACTGATTCTGCAGTGATGGAGGAGAATGGAGTGACAGCCGGAAGCAAGATTGACGAGTTCCTCCAGCTGCCGATTGCCTTCTACTGTGACATTTTCATGACTTACTCCAGCGGAAAAGTGATCACTGCTGCTCAGAGCAGCGCGTTTTTCACTCAAATCGACATCGAGTGGAACTTCCTGTATGCTGAAGACAAGAAGAAAGTCAAGCAGTCTTGCCCTGATTTCACGGACAAGTGTGAGAAAAAGGGAAAGAAGCTGAAGGGAGGCAGTGGAAGCAAGAACAAGAAGGCATCGCACGGCTCCAAGTCCAAGTCTGGTTCGAGCGAAAAGTCCGCTTCAAAGGAGTGGGATGGAACGTGCAACACCGAAGATCAAAGCAACATTGCATACGTGAGTAGACTAACACAGAAACATCATCGAAAATATGATACCATATTTACAGTACATCTACCAAACGTTCTGTGCCGGACCTCAAGTGTTCAAGAGCTACACCCAGTACTTTATCTCCATTCAAACACAGCTCATTCTTCTTGCTGGACCTGACAACGGACATCACTTGGAAACTATCTTTGCTACGGTAACACTATCAGACTCACCTGCCATTTCGATCGTTGATTCAGCTCAACGGAATGACTTTCACAAACGCTGACATCTCCACTACATACGTCTATGCATTCCTTCAAGAAGTCGCGAAACTCGACGTGTCTGTGAGGTCTGAAATTGTCGCTGACTGTGACATCTTTTTCAACCCGCACAAGTGTGAGTTCACTGATTTTTAATAGCCAAAGGAACAAATCATAGTGTTATGGCAAATTTCAGTCCAAACGATCATCGCTGTGATAGGACGCGTCAACGAGACAGTGGAGTTCACTGATATTCCCGAGGTCTTCCAAGGTACATTGAACATTGGACTGCAAGCTATTGCAACTCAACATATCACATTTAGCCCTCATCTCCGTGGATGTGTTTGATGCGTACCTGGAGTTGACTTTCGAGCAGAAGTGCCAACTGTTTGTGGTGTTCTCGTGCCACTCGCACAAGTACTTCGATGCTGCATCCATCTCCCAGGCTATCGCTAGCATCTCTGTCGAATTCTCCGCAGTTTTCGAGCTCAACCTCTTCACTTCCCTCAGCAGTGACGTCCAGGACAACACTACTTTCACAGCTACGGTATGTTTATTATGAATAATTTCAACTGACATTTGATTCTAATCGTTTGCAGATTGAATCCGCGCAGTACTACGCATTCTCGCAACTGGCTCTGTTTGACTTCTTCATGGAGTCTGAGGTGCTGGCTGCTGTTGACTCGTGTCTTCGCGAGCTCGATTTCGAGACCCACGAGCGTCTCGCTCACTGTGCTCCCACCATCTTCTATAGTGTTGAGGAATGTGCCAAGAAGAGCCTCGTCACATTCTACAACCCGTTCCCCTACAACACGATCGGCTGGAGTCTGATGAACAACATTGCAATGGGAACTCCGGGATACTACAAAAAGTGGAATGCTGTGTTCGAGCCACGCGCACAACTCCTAGCAGCTCTCTGTCCCGAACTGAGCGACACAATTACTAACATTCTCAAAAACACCACGATCACTGATTTCTCCGTCAAGGTTGATTTCGAGATGACCCCGGAGTACGCCATTTTGTATGAATTCTTCTTCAAACTTGACTGGGAGCTCCGCATCGAACTCTTCTACAAGATGGACTTCATGTTTGCTTACGACGAATGTGAGCGACGAACGATTGAAAACACATCAAAGTTGTTTGTGTTTTAGTCAACGCGCTGATCAGGGAGCAAGCTAAGAACCCCATCGAATTCCATCCCATCGATGTTGATTCGTGTGAATCGTCTGTTCAGAGTGAGTTATCATTTGTCAGGAACAAACTACATGTGTTTGCCTTCTTTTTAGTGCTCATCGATATCCAACTGAACGAGACGTGGAACAGTTTGTCCACTGACCAACAGTATCAGCTCATTTTCCTGTCCGGCAAAAGCCACTACTTCAAGTTCGAGTTCGAGGTATAATGGTTTTCAATGATCTTCTGATAACCGATTTCAGTACTACACTTACGTGAACAGTGTTCTGATCCAGCTTGGACTGATGAATCCTATGCTAGCCAACGTGACCAACACTTCGTTCATGGAGGAGATCGGAGCGACCAACGGAACCGCTGTCGGCTCTTTTTTCTATACCCTAACCAAATACAACTGCGACATGTGGATCAAGTTTGCGTGTGGAGAGAGCATTACTGTGGAGGCCGACTTGGCATTCAACACCCAGATCTACATTGGATGGAAGTTCCTCACACCTTCTGAGAAAAAGGTGGCCAAGGAGAACTGCCACGGATTCTTCGATCAATACCATGGTTACCATCTTTTGAATGCTGAAAATAGTGTTTGTTCTAGACAAGAAGAAGAAGAAGCTTCACGGAGGTAGCAAGAGCGGCTCGCACGGAAAGGGATCCAAGTCGGGTTCGAACGAAAAGTCAGAGTCAAAGGAGTGGGATGGATCTTGCAACGAAGACGACTCCAAGTCCATCGTCTATGTAAGCATTTCACCAAGGGTCTCGCATTAACATTTTTGTTCAGTACGCAAAGCAAGCGTTCTACTGTGGAGAGATGGTCTTCAAGAAATACACCTCTTACATCCTCTCGTTCGAGCTTATCTTCGTCAACTCTGTTGATGTGCAGTACGTTAGCCAAGTTCAAGCGTTGTTCAATGAGGCAACATCAAGTTTTATAATCAGGTACAACGTTTGAATTGCAGCTAAAGTCAAAGAAGTGTGACGACTCCAAATGGGAGTCTTCCACCGTTCTGGAGTTCTTCACTCTTTTCGAGGCACTTGACGTTTCTGTTAAGACAGAGCTCATTTCCAAGTGCAAGGGATGTTTCAGTGTGTCGCAATGTATGTCTCACATGCGTTTCCAAAATATGAATCCACTTTATAGTCTCGACTTCTATCCAGCTGCTCGGACGCCAGGAGGCTGGAGAAATTGTTGACATCACAGTTCTTCCGCCCGTTTTCCAAGGTATATCAGATCCATACAATGTGTAATTGAGTTTTGTGTTTGCAGAAATGATTTCTGTGGAGTGCAACAATGTGTTCCTGGATATGACTGCTGAACAACAAAGCCAGATCTATATTGCCTTTGAAATGCGTTCGCAGTTCTCGCTTACCGCATTCAAAGCGCTTCTGGAACAGATCTCTTCCGAGTTTGCTGCCGCTTACGTTGAGGTGTTCGAGTCATGCCAGTCGCTCTCGGTTGAAGCTTCTTCTTTCGTCACCATGGTAAGCACTGTTCTGATGGAACGAGACACACTTTGAACTACGTTTCAGGTGGTCGAGGTGCAAGCGTATTCGTATTCGGAGTGCAGCGTGGGCGATTTCTACGAGGAGTCCACTTCTCTGGAGTACATCGCCACTGCCACTTCTACTCTCACGTCGTCTGCTCGTGCTGAGCTCAAGTCGTGCGATTCCAACAAGTTCCAGGCGATTCTTCGTCTCATCGGAGAAGAGGACTTCGAAGACGAAAACACTACTCCTGCTCTGTGAACTCTAAACCATATCTTGAAAAAATAAAGTGTGCATTCTAAGCCAAGTTTTCTTATGATTCACTGTGAACGGTTGAAGCGGTTTTATATCAGCGTATGTATGTAGCGTATGTATGCACATCCAGGAATGGCCACCCTGAATACCAGTTCAAGATGAGTGACTGTGTGGCGGCGTGGCTTGATGCCAAGACTCGGCATTTTTCCAAAGGGAGAGAGCCATAAAAGAGGGAGTTGGAGGTAGATTTGCGCAATCACTCATCTTCAACTGGCAATTAGTCCGGGTGGCAATTCCTGGATGTGTTCAAAATGGTTCAAATTTCAAAAATATGATGTCATTTTATATGTTTCAACGAGACAAAAACAGTGCAACAAAAATCGTATCTGGTTTCTCAAATAACGTCGTGCGCAAACGAGACTGGTCTGAAAGCGTGGACTTCATTGTGTTAGTTGCTTATGTTCTTAGGAGATCTCTTTTTGAAGCTATAAATGTTGGTGACAAACTGAGAACAATTTCAGATTGATAAATTTCGACATATTTTAAAACTTGGCATAGGTACAACAACAACAACAAAGAAAACGGTTTTCAGCATTGTTTATCCTAGAATTCGAACAGTACAGTTTTCATCCGAATCACCGAGTGTGTGTTGAAATAGTAACCATGTTAAACGCAAAGAACCGTATGTTTCTTTATTTAACTAAAAAAGTAATACGAAAAAGATTCATCCAGTTTTGAATCTGGTTCGTATAGCACGTTACATCACACTTCACATTGAATCTCCCGAATCCACGTTTTACAATTGCTCACATTTCAAAAGAGTGGTAGATAAAATGATTAACAGTATTTGATTTCTGATTTTGATCGAAACGTTCGCCTGGTATTTTTTCAGTGCAGACTTTTACGTGTACTTTCGCCACGTTTCATTCAAAACGGCAAAAAATGGCTGCATAAAAGCAGAGCGCCGGAGTCAGTCATCACATCAACATCCTCTACGGCTTGCATTCACATCATTCCGCTATGCTCTTTCACATTCTTTTCTCGAATTTGTGTTCATACTGACTCGTTCAGGATGAAGATCGTCCTCGTTCTCTCCCTCCTGGTGGCGGGCGCGTCTGCGGCGTGCAATCCTGACTACACCAGGGGAGGCGTGGCATAGTTCTTCTGCAACCAACAGTCGATGAGTGTCCCGTCCACATACAACCTTCGGTGGCACAAGCACTTCGAGCAACGCTTCCAACTGCTGGGAGCTGCGTGTGAAGAGCTTGAGGCCAAGATCACAGAGATTCGCGCCATGGACTTCAACCTGAATGTGAATGTGAAGTGGACCTTCTCCAACACACCCGAAGGAGTCTTTTTCGATTGGTTCTATGGAGCCCAGGTCTCCAGCACTCTTCGCGAGCAAATCATCGCCCGTCCCGAGCTTCAATTCTTCTTCAACGTCTCTGCCAGTGAGTATCATATGCGACAGCATGTTATTCGTGAAACTAATGTACGATTTTGCAGTCAGCAGGATCATTCCGAATGAGAACGCCAACCCCGCAGTTCCTTACACCATCGACGTCGCCACGTGTGAACCTGCTGCATCCAGTTAGTTTGGATTCAGGTACCCCTCATAGTTTGTATTTTGCAGTGTTCTTGGACGAAGAACTCGCTGCCATTTTCAACGCTCTTCCCAACAACAACGACACTAAGCTAGCTCAGTCACATCTCCATTTTCTTTTCAACAACTCCATCTCGTTCACCAGCGAGAACAAGTATAAGGTAGGAATTCCTATTCATGAGTGGTTCACTATTAGGCATTTTCGTATTTCAGTATTACGCGGTAGTGTACGATGTGCTGACCAGCTATGGACTCGCTTCTCCGATGTTGTCGAATGTGACTGATTCTGCAGTGATGGAGGAGAATGGAGTGACAGCCGGAAGCAAGATTGACGAGTTCCTCCAGCTGCCGATTGCCTTCTACTGTGACATTTTCATGACTTACTCCAGCGGAAAAGTGATCACTGCTGCTCAGAGCAGCGCGTTTTTCACTCAAATCGACATCGAGTGGAACTTCCTGTATGCTGAAGACAAGAAGAAAGTCAAGCAGTCTTGCCCTGATTTCACGGACAAGTGTGAGAAAAAGGGAAAGAAGCTGAAGGGAGGCAGTGGAAGCAAGAACAAGAAGGCATCGCACGGCTCCAAGTCCAAGTCTGGTTCGAGCGAAAAGTCCGCTTCAAAGGAGTGGGATGGAACGTGCAACACCGAAGATCAAAGCAACATTGCATACGTGAGTAGACTAACACAGAAACATCATCGAAAATATGATACCATATTTACAGTACATCTACCAAACGTTCTGTGCCGGACCTCAAGTGTTCAAGAGCTACACCCAGTACTTTATCTCCATTCAAACACAGCTCATTCTTCTTGCTGGACCTGACAACGGACATCACTTGGAAACTATCTTTGCTACGGTAACACTATCAGACTCACCTGCCATTTCGATCGTTGATTCAGCTCAACGGAATGACTTTCACAAACGCTGACATCTCCACTACATACGTCTATGCATTCCTTCAAGAAGTCGCGAAACTCGACGTGTCTGTGAGGTCTGAAATTGTCGCTGACTGTGACATCTTTTTCAACCCGCACAAGTGTGAGTTCACTGATTTTTAATAGCCAAAGGAACAAATCATAGTGTTATGGCAAATTTCAGTCCAAACGATCATCGCTGTGATAGGACGCGTCAACGAGACAGTGGAGTTCACTGATATTCCCGAGGTCTTCCAAGGTACATTGAACATTGGACTGCAAGCTATTGCAACTCAACATATCACATTTAGCCCTCATCTCCGTGGATGTGTTTGATGCGTACATGGAGTTGACTTTCGAGCAGAAGTGCCAACTGTTTGTGGTGTTCTCGTGCCACTCGCACAAGTACTTCGATGCTGCATCCATCTCCCAGGCTATCGCTAGCATCTCTGTCGAATTCTCCGCAGTTTTCGAGCTCAACCTCTTCACTTCCCTCAGCAGTGACGTCCAGGACAACACTACTTTCACAGCTACGGTATGTTTATTATGAATAATTTCAACTGACATTTGATTCTAATCGTTTGCAGATTGAATCCGCGCAGTACTACGCATTCTCGCAACTGGCTCTGTTTGACTTCTTCATGGAGTCTGAGGTGCTGGCTGCTGTTGACTCGTGTCTTCGCGAGCTCGATTTCGAGACCCACGAGCGTCTCGCTCACTGTGCTCCCACCATCTTCTATAGTGTTGAGGAATGTGCCAAGAAGAGCCTCGTCACATTCTACAACCCGTTCCCCTACAACACGATCGGCTGGAGTCTGATGAACAACATTGCAATAGGAACTCCGGGATACTACAAAAAGTGGAATGCTGTGTTCGAGCCACGCGCACAACTCCTAGCAGCTCTCTGTCCCGAACTGAGCGACACAATTACTAACATTCTCAAAAACACCACGATCACTGATTTCTCCGTCAAGGTTGATTTCGAGATGACCCCGGAGTACGCCATTTTGTATGAATTCTTCTTCAAACTTGACTGGGAGCTCCGCATCGAACTCTTCTACAAGATGGACTTCATGTTTGCTTACGACGAATGTGAGCGACGAACGATTGAAAACACATCAAAGTTGTTTGTGTTTTAGTCAACGCGCTGATCAGAGAGCAAGCTAAGAACCCCATCGAATTCCATCCCATCGATGTTGATTCGTGTGAATCGTCTGTTCAGAGTGAGTTATCATTTGTCAGGAACAAACTACATGTGTTTGCCTTCTTTTTAGTGCTCATCGATATCCAACTGAACGAGACGTGGAACAGTTTGTCCACTGACCAACAGTATCAGCTCATTTTCCTGTCCGGCAAAAGCCACTACTTCAAGTTCGAGTTCGAGGTATAATGGTTTTCAATGATCTTCTGATAACCGATTTCAGTACTACACTTACGTGAACAGTGTTCTGATCCAGCTTGGACTGATGAATCCTATGCTAGCCAACGTGACCAACACTTCGTTCATGGAGGAGATTGGAGCGACCAACGGAACCGCTGTCGGCTCTTTTTTCTATACCCTAACCAAATACAACTGCGACATGTGGATCAAGTTTGCGTGTGGAGAGAGCATTACTGTGGAGGCCGACTTGGCATTCAACACCCAGATCTACATTGGATGGAAGTTCCTCACACCTTCTGAGAAAAAGGTGGCCAAGGAGAACTGCCACGGATTCTTCGATCAATACCATGGTTACCATCTTTTGAATGCTGAAAATAGTGTTTGTTCTAGACAAGAAGAAGAAGAAGCTTCACGGAGGTAGCAAGAGCGGCTCGCACGGAAAGGGATCCAAGTCGGGTTCGAACGAAAAGTCATAGTCAAAGGAGTGGGATGGATCTTGCAACGAAGACGACTCCAAGTCCATTGTCTATGTAAGCATTTCACCAAGGGTCTCGCATTAACATTTTTGTTCAGTACGCAAAGCAAGCGTTCTACTGTGGAGAGATGGTCTTCAAGAAATACACCTCTTACATCCTCTCGTTCGAGCTTATCTTCGTCAACTCTGTTGATGTGCAGTACGTTAGCCAAGTTCAAGCGTTGTTCAATGAGGTAACATCAAGTTTTATAATCAGGTACAACGTTTGAATTGCAGCTAAAGTCAAAGAAGTGTGACGACTCCAAATGGGAGTCTTCCACCGTTCTGGAGTTCTTCACTCTTTTCGAGGCACTTGACGTTTCTGTTAAGACAGAGCTCATTTCCAAGTGCAAGGGATGTTTCAGTGTGTCGCAATGTATGTCTCACATGCGTTTCCAAAATATGAATCCACTTTATAGTCTCGACTTCTATCCAGCTGCTCGGACGCCAGGAGGCTGGAGAAATTGTTGACATCACAGTTCTTCCGCCCGTTTTCCAAGGTATATCAGATCCATACAATGTGTAATTGAGTTTTGTGTTTGCAGAAATGATTTCTGTGGAGTGCAACAATGTGTTCCTGGATATGACTGCTGAACAACAAAGCCAGATCTATATTGCCTTTGAAATGCGTTCGCAGTTCTCGCTTACCGCATTCAAAGCGCTTCTGGAACAGATCTCTTCCGAGTTTGCTGCCGCTTACGTTGAGGTGTTCGAGTCATGCCAGTCGCTCTCGGTTGAAGCTTCTTCTTTCGTCACCATGGTAAGCACTGTTCTGATGGAACGAGACACACTTTGAACTACGTTTCAGGTGGTCGAGGTGCAAGCGTATTCGTATTCGGAGTGCAGCGTGGGCGATTTCTACGAGGAGTCCACTTCTCTGGAGTACATCGCCACTGCCACTTCTACTCTCACGTCGTCTGCTCGTGCTGAGCTCAAGTCGTGCGATTCCAACAAGTTCCAGGCGATTCTTCGTCTCATCGGAGAAGAGGACTTCGAAGACGAAAACACTACTCCTGCTCTGTGAACTCTAAACCATATCTTGAAAAAATAAAGTGTGCATTCTAAGCCAAGTTTTCTTATGATTCACTGTGAACGGTTGAAGCGGTTTTATATCAGCGTATGTATGTAGCGTATGTATGCACATCCAGGAATGGCCACCCTGAATACCAGTTCAAGATGAGTGACTGTGTGGCGGCGTGGCTTGATGCCAAGACTCGGCATTTTTCCAAAGGGAGAGAGCCATAAAAGAGGGAGTTGGAGGTAGATTTGCGCAATCACTCATCTTCAACTGGCAATTAGTCCGGGTGGCAATTCCTGGATGTGTTCAAAATGGTTCAAATTTCAAAAATATGATGTCATTTTATATGTTTCAACGAGACAAAAACAGTGCAACAAAAATCGTATCTGGTTTCTCAAATAACGTCGTGCGCAAACGAGACTGGTCTGAAAGCGTGGACTTCATTGTGTTAGTTGCTTATGTTCTTAGGAGATCTCTTTTTGAAGCTATAAATGTTGGTGACAAACTGAGAACAATTTCAGATTGATAAATTTCGACATATTTTAAAACTTGGCATAGGTACAACAACAACAACAAAGAAAACGGTTTTCAGCATTGTTTATCCTAGAATTCGAACAGTACAGTTTTCATCCGAATCACCGAGTGTGTGTTGAAATAGTAACCATGTTAAACGCAAAGAACCGTATGTTTCTTTATTTAACTAAAAAAGTAATACGAAAAAGATTCATCCAGTTTTGAATCTGGTTCGTATAGCACGTTACATCACACTTCACATTGAATCTCCCGAATCCACGTTTTACAATTGCTCACATTTCAAAAGAGTGGTAGATAAAATGATTAACAGTATTTGATTTCTGATTTTGATCGAAACGTTCGCCTGGTATTTTTTCAGTGCAGACTTTTACGTGTACTTTCGCCACGTTTCATTCAAAACGGCAAAAAATGGCTGCATAAAAGCAGAGCGCCGGAGTCAGTCATCACATCAACATCCTCTACGGCTTGCATTCACATCATTCCGCTATGCTCTTTCACATTCTTTTCTCGAATTTGTGTTCATACTGACTCGTTCAGGATGAAGATCGTCCTCGTTCTCTCCCTCCTGGTGGCGGGCGCGTCTGCGGCGTGCAATCCTGACTACACCAGGGGAGGCGTGGCATGGTTCTTCTGCAACCAACAGTCGATGAGTGTCCCGTCCACATACAACCTTCGGTGGCACAAGCACTTCGAGCAACGCTTCCAACTGCTGGGAGCTGCGTGTGAAGAGCTTGAGGCCAAGATCACAGAGATTCGCGCCATGGACTTCAACCTGAATGTGAATGTGAAGTGGACCTTCTCCAACACACCCGAAGGAGTCTTTTTCGATTGGTTCTATGGAGCCCAGGTCTCCAGCACTCTTCGCGAGCAAATCATCGCCCGTCCCGAGCTTCAATTCTTCTTCAACGTCTCTGCCAGTGAGTATCATATGCGACAGCATGTTATTCGTGAAACTAATGTACGATTTTGCAGTCAGCAGGATCATTCCGAATGAGAACGCCAACCCCGCAGTTCCTTACACCATCGACGTCGCCACGTGTGAACCTGCTGCATCCAGTTAGTTTGGATTCAGGTACCCCTCATAGTTTGTATTTTGCAGTGTTCTTGGACGAAGAACTCGCTGCCATTTTCAACGCTCTTCCCAACAACAACGACACTAAGCTAGCTCAGTCACATCTCCATTTTCTTTTCAACAACTCCATCTCGTTCACCAGCGAGAACAAGTATAAGGTAGGAATTCCTATTCATGAGTGGTTCACTATTAGGCATTTTCGTATTTCAGTATTACGCGGTAGTGTACGATGTGCTGACCAGCTATGGACTCGCTTCTCCGATGTTGTCGAATGTGACTGATTCTGCAGTGATGGAGGAGAATGGAGTGACAGCCGGAAGCAAGATTGACGAGTTCCTCCAGCTGCCGATTGCCTTCTACTGTGACATTTTCATGACTTACTCCAGCGGAAAAGTGATCACTGCTGCTCAGAGCAGCGCGTTTTTCACTCAAATCGACATCGAGTGGAACTTCCTGTATGCTGAAGACAAGAAGAAAGTCAAGCAGTCTTGCCCTGATTTCACGGACAAGTGTGAGAAAAAGGGAAAGAAGCTGAAGGGAGGCAGTGGAAGCAAGAACAAGAAGGCATCGCACGGCTCCAAGTCCAAGTCTGGTTCGAGCGAAAAGTCCGCTTCAAAGGAGTGGGATGGAACGTGCAACACCGAAGATCAAAGCAACATTGCATACGTGAGTAGACTAACACAGAAACATCATCGAAAATATGATACCATATTTACAGTACATCTACCAAACGTTCTGTGCCGGACCTCAAGTGTTCAAGAGCTACACCCAGTACTTTATCTCCATTCAAACACAGCTCATTCTTCTTGCTGGACCTGACAACGGACATCACTTGGAAACTATCTTTGCTACGGTAACACTATCAGACTCACCTGCCATTTCGATCGTTGATTCAGCTCAACGGAATGACTTTCACAAACGCTGACATCTCCACTACATACGTCTATGCATTCCTTCAAGAAGTCGCGAAACTCGACGTGTCTGTGAGGTCTGAAATTGTCGCTGACTGTGACATCTTTTTCAACCCGCACAAGTGTGAGTTCACTGATTTTTAATAGCCAAAGGAACAAATCATAGTGTTATGGCAAATTTCAGTCCAAACGATCATCGCTGTGATAGGACGCGTCAACGAGACAGTGGAGTTCACTGATATTCCCGAGGTCTTCCAAGGTACACTGAACATTGGACTGCAAGCTATTGCAACTCAACATATCACATTTAGCCCTCATCTCCGTGGATGTGTTTGATGCGTACATGGAGTTGACTTTCGAGCAGAAGTGCCAACTGTTTGTGGTGTTCTCGTGCCACTCGCACAAGTACTTCGATGCTGCATCCATCTCCCAGGCTATCGCTAGCATCTCTGTCGAATTCTCCGCAGTTTTCGAGCTCAACCTCTTCACTTCCCTCAGCAGTGACGTCCAGGACAACACTACTTTCACAGCTACGGTATGTTTATTATGAATAATTTCAACTGACATTTGATTCTAATCGTTTGCAGATTGAATCCGCGCAGTACTACGCATTCTCGCAACTGGCTCTGTTTGACTTCTTCATGGAGTCTGAGGTGCTGGCTGCTGTTGACTCGTGTCTTCGCGAGCTCGATTTCGAGACCCACGAGCGTCTCGCTCACTGTGCTCCCACCATCTTCTATAGTGTTGAGGAATGTGCCAAGAAGAGCCTCGTCACATTCTACAACCCGTTCCCCTACAACACGATCGGCTGGAGTCTGATGAACAACATTGCAATGGGAACTCCGGGATACTACAAAAAGTGGAATGCTGTGTTCGAGCCACGCGCACAACTCCTAGCAGCTCTCTGTCCCGAACTGAGCGACACAATTACTAACATTCTCAAAAACACCACGATCACTGATTTCTCCGTCAAGGTTGATTTCGAGATGACCCCGGAGTACGCCATTTTGTATGAATTCTTCTTCAAACTTGACTGGGAGCTCCGCATCGAACTCTTCTACAAGATGGACTTCATGTTTGCTTACGACGAATGTGAGCGACGAACGATTGAAAACACATCAAAGTTGTTTGTGTTTTAGTCAACGCGCTGATCAGAGAGCAAGCTAAGAACCCCATCGAATTCCATCCCATCGATGTTGATTCGTGTGAATCGTCTGTTCAGAGTGAGTTATCATTTGTCAGGAACAAACTACATGTGTTTGCCTTCTTTTTAGTGCTCATCGATATCCAACTGAACGAGACGTGGAACAGTTTGTCCACTGACCAACAGTATCAGCTCATTTTCCTGTCCGGCAAAAGCCACTACTTCAAGTTCGAGTTCGAGGTATAATGGTTTTCAATGATCTTCTGATAACCGATTTCAGTACTACACTTACGTGAACAGTGTTCTGATCCAGCTTGGACTGATGAATCCTATGCTAGCCAACGTGACCAACACTTCGTTCATGGAGGAGATCGGAGCGACCAACGGAACCGCTGTCGGCTCTTTTTTCTATACCCTAACCAAATACAACTGCGACATGTGGATCAAGTTTGCGTGTGGAGAGAGCATTACTGTGGAGGCCGACTTGGCATTCAACACCCAGATCTACATTGGATGGAAGTTCCTCACACCTTCTGAGAAAAAGGTGGCCAAGGAGAACTGCCACGGATTCTTCGATCAATACCATGGTTACCATCTTTTGAATGCTGAAAATAGTGTTTGTTCTAGACAAGAAGAAGAAGAAGCTTCACGGAGGTAGCAAGAGCGGCTCGCACGGAAAGGGATCCAAGTCGGGTTCGAACGAAAAGTCAGAGTCAAAGGAGTGGGATGGATCTTGCAACGAAGACGACTCCAAGTCCATTGTCTATGTAAGCATTTCACCAAGGGTCTCGCATTAACATTTTTGTTCAGTACGCAAAGCAAGCGTTCTACTGTGGAGAGATGGTCTTCAAGAAATACACCTCTTACATCCTCTCGTTCGAGCTTATCTTCGTCAACTCTGTAGATGTGCAGTACGTTAGCCAAGTTCAAGCGTTGTTCAATGAGGTAACATCAAGTTTTATAATCAGGTACAACGTTTGAATTGCAGCTAAAGTCAAAGAAGTGTGACGACTCCAAATGGGAGTCTTCCACCGTTCTGGAGTTCTTCACTCTTTTCGAGGCACTTGACGTTTCTGTTAAGACAGAGCTCATTTCCAAGTGCAAGGGATGTTTCAGTGTGTCGCAATGTATGTCTCACATGCGTTTCCAAAATATGAATCCACTTTATAGTCTCGACTTCTATCCAGCTGCTCGGACGCCAGGAGGCTGGAGAAATTGTTGACATCACAGTTCTTCCGCCCGTTTTCCAAGGTATATCAGATCCATACAATGTGTAATTGAGTTTTGTGTTTGCAGAAATGATTTCTGTGGAGTGCAACAATGTGTTCCTGGATATGACTGCTGAACAACAAAGCCAGATCTATATTGCCTTTGAAATGCGTTCGCAGTTCTCGCTTACCGCATTCAAAGCGCTTCTGGAACAGATCTCTTCCGAGTTTGCTGCCGCTTACGTTGAGGTGTTCGAGTCATGCCAGTCGCTCTCGGTTGAAGCTTCTTCTTTCGTCACCATGGTAAGCACTGTTCTGATGGAACGAGACACACTTTGAACTACGTTTCAGGTGGTCGAGGTGCAAGCGTATTCGTATTCGGAGTGCAGCGTGGGCGATTTCTACGAGGAGTCCACTTCTCTGGAGTACATCGCCACTGCCACTTCTACTCTCACGTCGTCTGCTCGTGCTGAGCTCAAGTCGTGCGATTCCAACAAGTTCCAGGCGATTCTTCGTCTCATCGGAGAAGAGGACTTCGAAGACGAAAACACTACTCCTGCTCTGTGAACTCTAAACCATATCTTGAAAAAATAAAGTGTGCATTCTAAGCCAAGTTTTCTTATGATTCACTGTGAACGGTTGAAGCGGTTTTATATCAGCGTATGTATGTAGCGTATGTATGCACATCCAGGAATGGCCACCCTGAATACCAGTTCAAGATGAGTGACTGTGTGGCGGCGTGGCTTGATGCCAAGACTCGGCATTTTTCCAAAGGGAGAGAGCCATAAAAGAGGGAGTTGGAGGTAGATTTGCGCAATCACTCATCTTCAACTGGCAATTAGTCCGGGTGGCAATTCCTGGATGTGTTCAAAATGGTTCAAATTTCAAAAATATGATGTCATTTTATATGTTTCAACGAGACAAAAACAGTGCAACAAAAATCGTATCTGGTTTCTCAAATAACGTCGTGCGCAAACGAGACTGGTCTGAAAGCGTGGACTTCATTGTGTTAGTTGCTTATGTTCTTAGGAGATCTCTTTTTGAAGCTATAAATGTTGGTGACAAACTGAGAACAATTTCAGATTGATAAATTTCGACATATTTTAAAACTTGGCATAGGTACAACAACAACAACAAAGAAAACGGTTTTCAGCATTGTTTATCCTAGAATTCGAACAGTACAGTTTTCATCCGAATCACCGAGTGTGTGTTGAAATAGTAACCATGTTAAACGCAAAGAACCGTATGTTTCTTTATTTAACTAAAAAAGTAATACGAAAAAGATTCATCCAGTTTTGAATCTGGTTCGTATAGCACGTTACATCACACTTCACATTGAATCTCCCGAATCCACGTTTTACAATTGCTCACATTTCAAAAGAGTGGTAGATAAAATGATTAACAGTATTTGATTTCTGATTTTGATCGAAACGTTCGCCTGGTATTTTTTCAGTGCAGACTTTTACGTGTACTTTCGCCACGTTTCATTCAAAACGGCAAAAAAATGGCTGCATAAAAGCAGAGCGCCGGAGTCAGTCATCACATCAACATCCTCTACGGCTTGCATTCACATCATTCCGCTATGCTCTTTCACATTCTTTTCTCGAATTTGTGTTCATACTGACTCGTTCAGGATGAAGATCGTCCTCGTTCTCTCCCTCCTGGTGGCGGGCGCGTCTGCGGCGTGCAATCCTGACTACACCAGGGGAGGCGTGGCATGGTTCTTCTGCAACCAACAGTCGATGAGTGTCCCGTCCACATACAACCTTCGGTGGCACAAGCACTTCGAGCAACGCTTCCAACTGCTGGGAGCTGCGTGTGAAGAGCTTGAGGCCAAGATCACAGAGATTCGCGCCATGGACTTCAACCTGAATGTGAATGTGAAGTGGACCTTCTCCAACACACCCGAAGGAGTCTTTTTCGATTGGTTCTATGGAGCCCAGGTCTCCAGCACTCTTCGCGAGCAAATCATCGCCCGTCCCGAGCTTCAATTCTTCTTCAACGTCTCTGCCAGTGAGTATCATATGCGACAGCATGTTATTCGTGAAACTAATGTACGATTTTGCAGTCAGCAGGATCATTCCGAATGAGAACGCCAACCCCGCAGTTCCTTACACCATCGACGTCGCCACGTGTGAACCTGCTGCATCCAGTTAGTTTGGATTCAGGTACCCCTCATAGTTTGTATTTTGCAGTGTTCTTGGACGAAGAACTCGCTGCCATTTTCAACGCTCTTCCCAACAACAACGACACTAAGCTAGCTCAGTCACATCTCCATTTTCTTTTCAACAACTCCATCTCGTTCACCAGCGAGAACAAGTATAAGGTAGGAATTCCTATTCATGAGTGGTTCACTATTAGGCATTTTCGTATTTCAGTATTACGCGGTAGTGTACGATGTGCTGACCAGCTATGGACTCGCTTCTCCGATGTTGTCGAATGTGACTGATTCTGCAGTGATGGAGGAGAATGGAGTGACAGCCGGAAGCAAGATTGACGAGTTCCTCCAGCTGCCGATTGCCTTCTACTGTGACATTTTCATGACTTACTCCAGCGGAAAAGTGATCACTGCTGCTCAGAGCAGCGCGTTTTTCACTCAAATCGACATCGAGTGGAACTTCCTGTATGCTGAAGACAAGAAGAAAGTCAAGCAGTCTTGCCCTGATTTCACGGACAAGTGTGAGAAAAAGGGAAAGAAGCTGAAGGGAGGCAGTGGAAGCAAGAACAAGAAGGCATCGCACGGCTCCAAGTCCAAGTCTGGTTCGAGCGAAAAGTCCGCTTCAAAGGAGTGGGATGGAACGTGCAACACCGAAGATCAAAGCAACATTGCATACGTGAGTAGACTAACACAGAAACATCATCGAAAATATGATACCATATTTACAGTACATCTACCAAACGTTCTGTGCCGGACCTCAAGTGTTCAAGAGCTACACCCAGTACTTTATCTCCATTCAAACACAGCTCATTCTTCTTGCTGGACCTGACAACGGACATCACTTGGAAACTATCTTTGCTACGGTAACACTATCAGACTCACCTGCCATTTCGATCGTTGATTCAGCTCAACGGAATGACTTTCACAAACGCTGACATCTCCACTACATACGTCTATGCATTCCTTCAAGAAGTCGCGAAACTCGACGTGTCTGTGAGGTCTGAAATTGTCGCTGACTGTGACATCTTTTTCAACCCGCACAAGTGTGAGTTCACTGATTTTTAATAGCCAAAGGAACAAATCATAGTGTTATGGCAAATTTCAGTCCAAACGATCATCGCTGTGATAGGACGCGTCAACGAGACAGTGGAGTTCACTGATATTCCCGAGGTCTTCCAAGGTACACTGAACATTGGACTGCAAGCTATTGCAACTCAACATATCACATTTAGCCCTCATCTCCGTGGATGTGTTTGATGCGTACATGGAGTTGACTTTCGAGCAGAAGTGCCAACTGTTTGTGGTGTTCTCGTGCCACTCTTGATAAATTTCGACATATTTTAAAACTTGGCATAGGTACAACAACAACAACAAAGAAAACGGTTTTCAGCATTGTTTATCCTAGAATTCGAACAGTACAGTTTTCATCCGAATCACCGAGTGTGTGTTGAAATAGTAACCATGTTAAACGCAAAGAACCGTATGTTTCTTTATTTAACTAAAAAAGTAATACGAAAAAGATTCATCCAGTTTTGAATCTGGTTCGTATAGCACGTTACATCACACTTCACATTGAATCTCCCGAATCCACGTTTTACAATTGCTCACATTTCAAAAGAGTGGTAGATAAAATGATTAACAGTATTTGATTTCTGATTTTGATCGAAACGTTCGCCTGGTATTTTTTCAGTGCAGACTTTTACGTGTACTTTCGCCACGTTTCATTCAAAACGGCAAAAAATGGCTGCATAAAAGCAGAGCGCCGGAGTCAGTCATCACATCAACATCCTCTACGGCTTGCATTCACATCATTCCGCTATGCTCTTTCACATTCTTTTCTCGAATTTGTGTTCATACTGACTCGTTCAGGATGAAGATCGTCCTCGTTCTCTCCCTCCTGGTGGCGGGCGCGTCTGCGGCGTGCAATCCTGACTACACCAGGGGAGGCGTGGCATGGTTCTTCTGCAACCAACAGTCGATGAGTGTCCCGTCCACATACAACCTTCGGTGGCACAAGCACTTCGAGCAACGCTTCCAACTGCTGGGAGCTGCGTGTGAAGAGCTTGAGGCCAAGATCACAGAGATTCGCGCCATGGACTTCAACCTGAATGTGAATGTGAAGTGGACCTTCTCCAACACACCCGAAGGAGTCTTTTTCGATTGGTTCTATGGAGCCCAGGTCTCCAGCACTCTTCGCGAGCAAATCATCGCCCGTCCCGAGCTTCAATTCTTCTTCAACGTCTCTGCCAGTGAGTATCATATGCGACAGCATGTTATTCGTGAAACTAATGTACGATTTTGCAGTCAGCAGGATCATTCCGAATGAGAACGCCAACCCCGCAGTTCCTTACACCATCGACGTCGCCACGTGTGAACCTGCTGCATCCAGTTAGTTTGGATTCAGGTACCCCTCATAGTTTGTATTTTGCAGTGTTCTTGGACGAAGAACTCGCTGCCATTTTCAACGCTCTTCCCAACAACAACGACACTAAGCTAGCTCAGTCACATCTCCATTTTCTTTTCAACAACTCCATCTCGTTCACCAGCGAGAACAAGTATAAGGTAGGAATTCCTATTCATGAGTGGTTCACTATTAGGCATTTTCGTATTTCAGTATTACGCGGTAGTGTACGATGTGCTGACCAGCTATGGACTCGCTTCTCCGATGTTGTCGAATGTGACTGATTCTGCAGTGATGGAGGAGAATGGAGTGACAGCCGGAAGCAAGATTGACGAGTTCCTCCAGCTGCCGATTGCCTTCTACTGTGACATTTTCATGACTTACTCCAGCGGAAAAGTGATCACTGCTGCTCAGAGCAGCGCGTTTTTCACTCAAATCGACATCGAGTGGAACTTCCTGTATGCTGAAGACAAGAAGAAAGTCAAGCAGTCTTGCCCTGATTTCACGGACAAGTGTGAGAAAAAGGGAAAGAAGCTGAAGGGAGGCAGTGGAAGCAAGAACAAGAAGGCATCGCACGGCTCCAAGTCCAAGTCTGGTTCGAGCGAAAAGTCCGCTTCAAAGGAGTGGGATGGAACGTGCAACACCGAAGATCAAAGCAACATTGCATACGTGAGTAGACTAACACAGAAACATCATCGAAAATATGATACCATATTTACAGTACATCTACCAAACGTTCTGTGCCGGACCTCAAGTGTTCAAGAGCTACACCCAGTACTTTATCTCCATTCAAACACAGCTCATTCTTCTTGCTGGACCTGACAACGGACATCACTTGGAAACTATCTTTGCTACGGTAACACTATCAGACTCACCTGCCATTTCGATCGTTGATTCAGCTCAACGGAATGACTTTCACAAACGCTGACATCTCCACTACATACGTCTATGCATTCCTTCAAGAAGTCGCGAAACTCGACGTGTCTGTGAGGTCTGAAATTGTCGCTGACTGTGACATCTTTTTCAACCCGCACAAGTGTGAGTTCACTGATTTTTAATAGCCAAAGGAACAAATCATAGTGTTATGGCAAATTTCAGTCCAAACGATCATCGCTGTGATAGGACGCGTCAACGAGACAGTGGAGTTCACTGATATTCCCGAGGTCTTCCAAGGTACACTGAACATTGGACTGCAAGCTATTGCAACTCAACATATCACATTTAGCCCTCATCTCCGTGGATGTGTTTGATGCGTACATGGAGTTGACTTTCGAGCAGAAGTGCCAACTGTTTGTGGTGTTCTCGTGCCACTCTTGATAAATTTCGACATATTTTAAAACTTGGCATAGGTACAACAACAACAACAAAGAAAACGGTTTTCAGCATTGTTTATCCTAGAATTCGAACAGTACAGTTTTCATCCGAATCACCGAGTGTGTGTTGAAATAGTAACCATGTTAAACGCAAAGAACCGTATGTTTCTTTATTTAACTAAAAAAGTAATACGAAAAAGATTCATCCAGTTTTGAATCTGGTTCGTATAGCACGTTACATCACACTTCACATTGAATCTCCCGAATCCACGTTTTACAATTGCTCACATTTCAAAAGAGTGGTAGATAAAATGATTAACAGTATTTGATTTCTGATTTTGATCGAAACGTTCGCCTGGTATTTTTTCAGTGCAGACTTTTACGTGTACTTTCGCCACGTTTCATTCAAAACGGCAAAAAATGGCTGCATAAAAGCAGAGCGCCGGAGTCAGTCATCACATCAACATCCTCTACGGCTTGCATTCACATCATTCCGCTATGCTCTTTCACATTCTTTTCTCGAATTTGTGTTCATACTGACTCGTTCAGGATGAAGATCGTCCTCGTTCTCTCCCTCCTGGTGGCGGGCGCGTCTGCGGCGTGCAATCCTGACTACACCAGGGGAGGCGTGGCATGGTTCTTCTGCAACCAACAGTCGATGAGTGTCCCGTCCACATACAACCTTCGGTGGCACAAGCACTTCGAGCAACGCTTCCAACTGCTGGGAGCTGCGTGTGAAGAGCTTGAGGCCAAGATCACAGAGATTCGCGCCATGGACTTCAACCTGAATGTGAATGTGAAGTGGACCTTCTCCAACACACCCGAAGGAGTCTTTTTCGATTGGTTCTATGGAGCCCAGGTCTCCAGCACTCTTCGCGAGCAAATCATCGCCCGTCCCGAGCTTCAATTCTTCTTCAACGTCTCTGCCAGTGAGTATCATATGCGACAGCATGTTATTCGTGAAACTAATGTACGATTTTGCAGTCAGCAGGATCATTCCGAATGAGAACGCCAACCCCGCAGTTCCTTACACCATCGACGTCGCCACGTGTGAACCTGCTGCATCCAGTTAGTTTGGATTCAGGTACCCCTCATAGTTTGTATTTTGCAGTGTTCTTGGACGAAGAACTCGCTGCCATTTTCAACGCTCTTCCCAACAACAACGACACTAAGCTAGCTCAGTCACATCTCCATTTTCTTTTCAACAACTCCATCTCGTTCACCAGCGAGAACAAGTATAAGGTAGGAATTCCTATTCATGAGTGGTTCACTATTAGGCATTTTCGTATTTCAGTATTACGCGGTAGTGTACGATGTGCTGACCAGCTATGGACTCGCTTCTCCGATGTTGTCGAATGTGACTGATTCTGCAGTGATGGAGGAGAATGGAGTGACAGCCGGAAGCAAGATTGACGAGTTCCTCCAGCTGCCGATTGCCTTCTACTGTGACATTTTCATGACTTACTCCAGCGGAAAAGTGATCACTGCTGCTCAGAGCAGCGCGTTTTTCACTCAAATCGACATCGAGTGGAACTTCCTGTATGCTGAAGACAAGAAGAAAGTCAAGCAGTCTTGCCCTGATTTCACGGACAAGTGTGAGAAAAAGGGAAAGAAGCTGAAGGGAGGCAGTGGAAGCAAGAACAAGAAGGCATCGCACGGCTCCAAGTCCAAGTCTGGTTCGAGCGAAAAGTCCGCTTCAAAGGAGTGGGATGGAACGTGCAACACCGAAGATCAAAGCAACATTGCATACGTGAGTAGACTAACACAGAAACATCATCGAAAATATGATACCATATTTACAGTACATCTACCAAACGTTCTGTGCCGGACCTCAAGTGTTCAAGAGCTACACCCAGTACTTTATCTCCATTCAAACACAGCTCATTCTTCTTGCTGGACCTGACAACGGACATCACTTGGAAACTATCTTTGCTACGGTAACACTATCAGACTCACCTGCCATTTCGATCGTTGATTCAGCTCAACGGAATGACTTTCACAAACGCTGACATCTCCACTACATACGTCTATGCATTCCTTCAAGAAGTCGCGAAACTCGACGTGTCTGTGAGGTCTGAAATTGTCGCTGACTGTGACATCTTTTTCAACCCGCACAAGTGTGAGTTCACTGATTTTTAATAGCCAAAGGAACAAATCATAGTGTTATGGCAAAGTTCAGTCCAAACGATCATCGCTGTGATAGGACGCGTCAACGAGACAGTGGAGTTCACTGATATTCCCGAGGTCTTCCAAGGTACACTGAACATTGGACTGCAAGCTATTGCAACTCAACATATCACATTTAGCCCTCATCTCCGTGGATGTGTTTGATGCGTACATGGAGTTGACTTTCGAGCAGAAGTGCCAACTGTTTGTGGTGTTCTCGTGCCACTCGCACAAGTACTTCGATGCTGCATCCATCTCCCAGGCTATCGCTAGCAGCTCTGTCGAATTCTCCGCAGTTTTCGAGCTCAACCTCTTCACTTCCCTCAGCAGTGACGTCCAGGACAACACTACTTTCACAGCTACGGTATGTTTATTATGAATAATTTCAACTGACATTTGATTCTAATCGTTTGCAGATTGAATCCGCGCAGTACTACGCATTCTCGCAACTGGCTCTGTTTGACTTCTTCATGGAGTCTGAGGTGCTGGCTGCTGTTGACTCGTGTCTTCGCGAGCTCGATTTCGAGACCCACGAGCGTCTCGCTCACTGTGCTCCCACCATCTTCTATAGTGTTGAGGAATGTGCCAAGAAGAGCCTCGTCACATTCTACAACCCGTTCCCCTACAACACGATCGGCTGGAGTCTGATGAACAACATTGCAATGGGAACTCCGGGATACTACAAAAAGTGGAATGCTGTGTTCGAGCCACGCGCACAACTCCTAGCAGCTCTCTGTCCCGAACTGAGCGACACAATTACTACCATTCTCAAAAACACCACGATCACTGATTTCTCCGTCAAGGTTGATTTCGAGATGACCCCGGAGTACGCCATTTTGTATGAATTCTTCTTCAAACTTGACTGGGAGCTCCGCATCGAACTCTTCTACAAGATGGACTTCATGTTTGCTTACGACGAATGTGAGCGACGAACGATTGAAAACACATCAAAGTTGTTTGTGTTTTAGTCAACGCGCTGATCAGAGAGCAAGCTAAGAACCCCATCGAATTCCATCCCATCGATGTTGATTCGTGTGAATCGTCTGTTCAGAGTGAGTTATCATTTGTCAGGAACAAACTACATGTGTTTGCCTTCTTTTTAGTGCTCATCGATATCCAACTGAACGAGACGTGGAACAGTTTGTCCACTGACCAACAGTATCAGCTCATTTTCCTGTCCGGCAAAAGCCACTACTTCAAGTTCGAGTTCGAGGTATAATGGTTTTCAATGATCTTCTGATAACCGATTTCAGTACTACACTTACGTGAACAGTGTTCTGATCCAGCTTGGACTGATGAATCCTATGCTAGCCAACGTGACCAACACTTCGTTCATGGAGGAGATCGGAGCGACCAACGGAACCGCTGTCGGCTCTTTTTTCTATACCCTAACCAAATACAACTGCGACATGTGGATCAAGTTTGCGTGTGGAGAGAGCATTACTGTGGAGGCCGACTTGGCATTCAACACCCAGATCTACATTGGATGGAAGTTCCTCACACCTTCTGAGAAAAAGGTGGCCAAGGAGAACTGCCACGGATTCTTCGATCAATACCATGGTTACCATCTTTTGAATGCTGAAAATAGTGTTTGTTCTAGACAAGAAGAAGAAGAAGCTTCACGGAGGTAGCAAGAGCGGCTCGCACGGAAAGGGATCCAAGTCGGGTTCGAACGAAAAGTCAGAGTCAAAGGAGTGGGATGGATCTTGCAACGAAGACGACTCCAAGTCCATCGTCTATGTAAGCATTTCACCAAGGGTCTCGCATTAACATTTTTGTTCAGTACGCAAAGCAAGCGTTCTACTGTGGAGAGATGGTCTTCAAGAAATACACCTCTTACATCCTCTCGTTCGAGCTTATCTTCGTCAACTCTGTTGATGTGCAGTACGTTAGCCAAGTTCAAGCGTTGTTCAATGAGGCAACATCAAGTTTTATAATCAGGTACAACGTTTGAATTGCAGCTAAAGTCAAAGAAGTGTGACGACTCCAAATGGGAGTCTTCCACCGTTCTGGAGTTCTTCACTCTTTTCGAGGCACTTGACGTTTCTGTTAAGACAGAGCTCATTTCCAAGTGCAAGGGATGTTTCAGTGTGTCGCAATGTATGTCTCACATGCGTTTCCAAAATATGAATCCACTTTATAGTCTCGACTTCTATCCAGCTGCTCGGACGCCAGGAGGCTGGAGAAATTGTTGACATCACAGTTCTTCCGCCCGTTTTCCAAGGTATATCAGATCCATACAATGTGTAATTGAGTTTTGTGTTTGCAGAAATGATTTCTGTGGAGTGCAACAATGTGTTCCTGGATATGACTGCTGAACAACAAAGCCAGATCTATATTGCCTTTGAAATGCGTTCGCAGTTCTCGCTTACCGCATTCAAAGCGCTTCTGGAACAGATCTCTTCCGAGTTTGCTGCCGCTTACGTTGAGGTGTTCGAGTCATGCCAGTCGCTCTCGGTTGAAGCTTCTTCTTTCGTCACCATGGTAAGCACTGTTCTGATGGAACGAGACACACTTTGAACTACGTTTCAGGTGGTCGAGGTGCAAGCGTATTCGTATTCGGAGTGCAGCGTGGGCGATTTCTACGAGGAGTCCACTTCTCTGGAGTACATCGCCACTGCCACTTCTACTCTCACGTCGTCTGCTCGTGCTGAGCTCAAGTCGTGCGATTCCAACAAGTTCCAGGCGATTCTTCGTCTCATCGGAGAAGAGGACTTCGAAGACGAAAACACTACTCCTGCTCTGTGAACTCTAAACCATATCTTGAAAAAATAAAGTGTGCATTCTAAGCCAAGTTTTCTTATGATTCACTGTGAACGGTTGAAGCGGTTTTATATCAGCGTATGTATGTAGCGTATGTATGCACATCCAGGAATGGCCACCCTGAATACCAGTTCAAGATGAGTGA
>CAWZYM010000104.1:312500-487306 GCA_963966185.1 Rhabditoides inermis | reverse complement strand
ATTTCGACATATTTTAAAACTTGGCATATGTACAACAACAACAACAAAGAAAACGGTTTTCAGCATTGTTTATCCTAGAATTCGAACAGTACAGTTTTCATCCGAATCACCGAGTGTGTGTTGAAATAGTAACCATGTTAAACGCAAAGAACGGTATGTTTCTTTATTCAACTAAAAAAGTAATACGAAAAAGATTCATCCAGTTTTGAATCTGGTTTGTATAGCACGTTACATCACACTTCACATTGAATCTCCCGAATCCACGTTTTACAATTGCTCACATTTCAAAAGAGTGGTAGATAAAATGATTAACAGTATTTGATTTCTGATTTTGATCGAAACGTTCGCCTGGTATTTTTTCAGTGCAGACTTTTACGTGTACTTTCGCCACGTTTCATTCAAAACGGCAAAAATAGCTGCATAAAAGCAGAGCGCCGGAGTCAGTCATCACATCAACATCCTTTACGGCTTTCATTCACATCATTCCGCTATGCTCTTCCACATTCTTTCCTCGATTATGTGATCATACTGACTCGTTCAGGATGAAGATCGTCCTCGTTCTCTCCCTCCTGGTGGCGGGCGCGTCTGCGGCGTGCAATCCTGACTACACCAGGGGAGGCGTGGCATGGTTCTTCTGCAACCAACAGTCGATGAGTGTCCCGTCCACATACAACCTTCGGTGGCACAAGCACTTCGAGCAACGCTTCCAACTGCTGGGAGCTGCGTGTGAAGAGCTGGAGGCCAAGATCACAGAGATTCGCGCCATGGACTTCAACCTGAATGTGAATGTGAAGTGGACCTTCTCCAACACACCCGAAGGAGTCTTTTTCGATTGGTTCTATGGAGCCCAGGTCTCCAGCACTCTTCGCGAGCAAATCATCGCCCGTCCCGAGCTTCAATTCTTCTTCAACGTCTCTGCCAGTGAGTATCATATGCGACAGCATGTTATTCGTGAAACTAATGTACGATTTTGCAGTCAGCAGGATCATTCCGAATGAGAACGCCAACCCCGCAGTTCCTTACACCATCGACGTCGCCACGTGTGAACCTGCTGCATCCAGTTAGTTTGGATTCAGGTACCCCTCATAGTTTGTATTTTGCAGTGTTCTTGGACGAAGAACTCGCTGCCATTTTCAACGCTCTTCCCAACAACAACGACACTAAGCTAGCTCAGTCACATCTCCATTTTCTTTTCAACAACTCTATCTCGTTCACCAGCGAGAACAAGTATAAGGTAGGAATTCCTATTCATGAATGGTTCACTATTAGGCATTTTCGTATTTCAGTATTACGCGGTAGTGTACGATGTGCTGACCAGCTATGGACTCGCTTCTCCGATGTTGTCGAATGTGACTGATTCTGCAGTGATGGAGGAGAATGGAGTGACAGCCGGAAGCAAGATTGACGAGTTCCTCCAGCTGCCGATTGTCTTCTACTGTGACATTTTCATGACTTACTCCAGCGGAAAAGTGATCACTGCTGCTCAGAGCAGCGCGTTTTTCACTCAAATCGACATCGAGTGGAACTTCCTGTATGCTGAAGACAAGAAGAAAGTCAAGCAGTCTTGCCCTGATTTCACGGACAAGTGTGAGAAAAAGGGAAAGAAGCTGAAGGGAGGCAGTGGAAGCAAGAACAAGAAGGCATCGCACGGCTCCAAGTCCAAGTCTGGTTCGAGCGAAAAGTCCGCTTCAAAGGAGTGGGATGGAACGTGCAACACCGAAGATCAAAGCAACATTGCATACGTGAGTAGACTAACACAGAAACATCATCGAAAATATGATACCATATTTACAGTACATCTACCAAACGTTCTGTGCCGGACCTCAAGTGTTCAAGAGCTACACCCAGTACTTTATCTCCATTCAAACACAGCTCATTCTTCTTGCTGGACCTGACAACGGACATCACTTGGAAACTATCTTTGCTACGGTAACACTATCAGACTCACCTGCCATTTCGATCGTTGATTCAGCTCAACGGAATGACTTTCACAAACGCTGACATCTCCACTACATACGTCTATGCATTCCTTCAAGAAGTCGCGAAACTCGACGTGTCTGTGAGGTCTGAAATTGTCGCTGACTGTGACATCTTTTTCAACCCGCACAAGTGTGAGTTCACTGATTTTTAATAGCCAAAGGAACAAATCATAGTGTTATGGCAAATTTCAGTCCAAACGATCATCGCTGTGATAGGACGCGTCAACGAGACAGTGGAGTTCACTGATATTCCCGAGGTCTTCCAAGGTACACTGAACATTGGACTGCAAGCTATTGCAACTCAACATATCACATTTAGCCCTCATCTCCGTGAATGTGTTTGATGCGTACATGGTGTTGACTTTCGAGCAGAAGTGCCAACTGTTTGTGGTGTTCTCGTGCCACTCGCACAAGTACTTCGATGCTGCATCCATCTCCCAGGCTATCGCTAGCATCTCTGTCGAATTCTCCGCAGTTTTCGAGCTCAACCTCTTCACTTCCCTCAGCAGTGACGTCCAGGACAACACTACTTTCACAGCTACGGTATGTTTATTATGAATAATTTCAACTGACATTTGATTCTAATCGTTTGCAGATTGAATCCGCGCAGTACTACGCATTCTCGCAACTGGCTCTGTTTGACTTCTTCATGGAGTCTGAGGTGCTGGCTGCTGTTGACTCGTGTCTTCGCGAGCTCGATTTCGAGACCCACGAGCGTCTCGCTCACTGTGCTCCCACCATCTTCTATAGTGTTGAGGAATGTGCCAAGAAGAGCCTCGTCACATTCTACAACCCGTTCCCCTACAACACGATCGGCTGGAGTCTGATGAACAACATTGCAATGGGAACTCCGGGATACTACAAAAAGTGGAATGCTGTGTTCGAGCCACGCGCACAACTCCTAGCAGCTCTCTGTCCCGAACTGAGCGACACAATTACTAACATTCTCAAAAACACCACGATCACTGATTTCTCCGTCAAGGTTGATTTCGAGATGACCCCGGAGTACGCCATTTTGTATGAATTCTTCTTCAAACTTGACTGGGAGCTCCGCATCGAACTCTTCTACAAGATGGACTTCATGTTTGCTTACGACGAATGTGAGCGACGAACGATTGAAAACACATCAAAGTTGTTTGTGTTTTAGTCAACGCGCTGATCAGGGAGCAAGCTAAGAACCCCATCGAATTCCATCCCATCGATGTTGATTCGTGTGAATCGTCTGTTCAGAGTGAGTTATCATTTGTCAGGAACAAACTACATGTGTTTGCCTTCTTTTTAGTGCTCATCGATATCCAACTGAACGAGACGTGGAACAGTTTGTCCACTGACCAACAGTATCAGCTCATTTTCCTGTCCGGCAAAAGCCACTACTTCAAGTTCGAGTTCGAGGTATAATGGTTTTCAATGATCTTCTGATAACCGATTTCAGTACTACACTTACGTGAACAGTGTTCTGATCCAGCTTGGACTGATGAATCCTATGCTAGCCAACGTGACCAACACTTCGTTCATGGAGGAGATCGGAGCGACCAACGGAACCGCTGTCGGCTCTTTTTTCTATACCCTAACCAAATACAACTGCGACATGTGGATCAAGTTTGCGTGTGGAGAGAGCATTACTGTGGAGGCCGACTTGGCATTCAACACCCAGATCTACATTGGATGGAAGTTCCTCACACCTTCTGAGAAAAAGGTGGCCAAGGAGAACTGCCACGGATTCTTCGATCAATACCATGGTTACCATCTTTTGAATGCTGAAAATAGTGTTTGTTCTAGACAAGAAGAAGAAGAAGCTTCACGGAGGTAGCAAGAGCGGCTCGCACGGAAAGGGATCCAAGTCGGGTTCGAACGAAAAGTCAGAGTCAAAGGAGTGGGATGGATCTTGCAACGAAGACGACTCCTAGTCCATCGTCTATGTAAGCATTTCACCAAGGGTCTCGCATTAACATTTTTGTTCAGTACGCAAAGCAAGCGTTCTACTGTGGAGAGATGGTCTTCAAGAAATACACCTCTTACATCCTCTCGTTCGAGCTTATCTTCGTCAACTCTGTTGATGTGCAGTACGTTAGCCAAGTTCAAGCGTTGTTCGATGAGGTAACATCAAGTTTTATAATCAGGTACAACGTTTGAATTGCAGCTGAAGTCAAAGAAGTGTGACGACTCCAAATGGGAGTCTTCCACCGTTCTGGAGTTCTTCACTCTTTTCGAGGCACTTGACGTTTCTGTTAAGACAGAGCTCATTTCCAAGTGCAAGGGATGTTTCAGTGTGTCGCAATGTATGTCTCACATGCGTTTCCAAAATATGAATCCACTTTATAGTCTCGACTTCTATCCAGCTGCTCGGACGCCAGGAGGCTGGAGAAATTGTTGACATCACAGTTCTTCCGCCCGTTTTCCAAGGTATATCAGATCCATACAATGTGTAATTGAGTTTTGTGTTTGCAGAAATGATTTCTGTGGAGTGCAACAATGTGTTCCTGGATATGACTGCTGAACAACAAAGCCAGATCTATATTGCCTTTGAAATGCGTTCGCAGTTCTCGCTTACCGCATTCAAAGCGCTTCTGGAACAGATCTCTTCCGAGTTTGCTGCCGCTTACGTTGAGGTGTTCGAGTCATGCCAGTCGCTCTCGGTTGAAGCTTCTTCTTTCGTCACCATGGTAAGCACTGTTCTGATGGAACGAGACACACTTTGAACTACGTTTCAGGTGGTCGAGGTGCAAGCGTATTCGTATTCGGAGTGCAGCGTGGGCGATTTCTACGAGGAGTCCACTTCTCTGGAGTACATCGCCACTGCCACTTCTACTCTCACGTCGTCTGCTCGTGCTGAGCTCAAGTCGTGCGATTCCAACAAGTTCCAGGCGATTCTTTGTCTCATCGGAGAAGAGGACTTCGAAGACGAAAACACTACTCCTGCTCTGTGAACTCTAAACCATATCTTGAAAAAATAAAGTGTGCATTCTAAGCCAAGTTTTCTTATGATTCACTGTGAACGGTTGAAGCGGTTTTATATCAGCGTATGTATGTAGCGTATGTATGCACATCCAGGAATGGCCACCCTGAATACCAGTTCAAGATGAGTGACTGTGTGGCGGCGTGGCTTGATGCCAAGACTCGGCATTTTTCCAAAGGGAGAGAGCCATAAAAGAGGGAGTTGGAGGTAGATTTGCGCAATCACTCATCTTCAACTGGCAATTAGTCCAGGTGGCAATTTCTGGATGTGTTCAAAATGGTTCAAATTTCAAAAATATGATGTCATTTTATATGTTTCAACGAGACAAAAATAGTGCAACAAAAATCGTATCTGGTTTCTCAAATAACGTCGTGCGCAAACGAGACTGGTCTGAAAGCGTGGACTTCATGGTGTTAGTTGCTCATGTTCTTAGGAGATCTCTTTTTGAAGCTATAAATGTTGGTGACAAACTGAGAACAATTTCAGATTGATAAATTTCGACATATTTTAAAACTTGGCATATGTACAACAACAACAACAAAGAAAACGGTTTTCAGCATTGTTTATCCTAGAATTCGAACAGTACAGTTTTCATCCGAATCACCGAGTGTGTGTTGAAATAGTAACCATGTTAAACGCAAAGAACGGTATGTTTCTTTATTCAACTAAAAAAGTAATACGAAAAAGATTCATCCAGTTTTGAATCTGGTTTGTATAGCACGTTACATCACACTTCACATTGAATCTCCCGAATCCACGTTTTACAATTGCTCACATTTCAAAAGAGTGGTAGATAAAATGATTAACAGTATTTGATTTCTGATTTTGATCGAAACGTTCGCCTGGTATTTTTTCAGTGCAGACTTTTACGTGTACTTTCGCCACGTTTCATTCAAAACGGCAAAAATGGCTGCATAAAAGCAGAGCGCCGGAGTCAGTCATCACATCAACATCCTCTACGGCTTGCATTCACATAATTCCGCTATGCTCTTCCACATTCTTTTCTCGAATTTGTGTTCATACTGACTCGTTCAGGATGAAGATCGTCCTCGTTCTCTCCCTCCTGGTGGCGGGCGCGTCTGCGGCGTGCAATCCTGACTACACCAGGGGAGGCGTGGCATGGTTCTTCTGCAACCAACAGTCGATGAGTGTCCCGTCCACATACAACCTTCGGTGGCACAAGCACTTCGAGCAACGCTTCCAACTGCTGGGAGCTGCGTGTGAAGAGCTGGAGGCCAAGATCACAGAGATTCGCGCCATGGACTTCAACCTGAATGTGAATGTGAAGTGGACCTTCTCCAACACACCCGAAGGAGTCTTTTTCGATTGGTTCTATGGAGCCCAGGTCTCCAGCACTCTTCGCGAGCAAATCATCGCCCGTCCCGAGCTTCAATTCTTCTTCAACGTCTCTGCCAGTGAGTATCATATGCGACAGCATGTTATTCGTGAAACTAATGTACGATTTTGCAGTCAGCAGGATCATTCCGAATGAGAACGCCAACCCCGCAGTTCCTTACACCATCGACGTCGCCACGTGTGAACCTGCTGCATCCAGTTAGTTTGGATTCAGGTACCCCTCATAGTTTGTATTTTGCAGTGTTCTTGGACGAAGAACTCGCTGCCATTTTCAACGCTCTTCCCAACAACAACGACACTAAGCTAGCTCAGTCACATCTCCATTTTCTTTTCAACAACTCTATCTCGTTCACCAGCGAGAACAAGTATAAGGTAGGAATTCCTATTCATGAATGGTTCACTATTAGGCATTTTCGTATTTCAGTATTACGCGGTAGTGTACGATGTGCTGACCAGCTATGGACTCGCTTCTCCGATGTTGTCGAATGTGACTGATTCTGCAGTGATGGAGGAGAATGGAGTGACAGCCGGAAGCAAGATTGACGAGTTCCTCCAGCTGCCGATTGTCTTCTACTGTGACATTTTCATGACTTACTCCAGCGGAAAAGTGATCACTGCTGCTCAGAGCAGCGCGTTTTTCACTCAAATCGACATCGAGTGGAACTTCCTGTATGCTGAAGACAAGAAGAAAGTCAAGCAGTCTTGCCCTGATTTCACGGACAAGTGTGAGAAAAAGGGAAAGAAGCTGAAGGGAGGCAGTGGAAGCAAGAACAAGAAGGCATCGCACGGCTCCAAGTCCAAGTCTGGTTCGAGCGAAAAGTCCGCTTCAAAGGAGTGGGATGGAACGTGCAACACCGAAGATCAAAGCAACATTGCATACGTGAGTAGACTAACACAGAAATATCATCGAAAATATGATACCATATTTACAGTACATCTACCAAACGTTCTGTGCCGGACCTCAAGTGTTCAAGAGCTACACCCAGTACTTTATCTCCATTCAAACACAGCTCATTCTTCTTGCTGGACCTGACAACGGACATCACTTGGAAACTATCTTTGCTACGGTAACACTATCAGACTCACCTGCCATTTCGATCGTTGATTCAGCTCAACGGAATGACTTTCACAAACGCTGACATCTCCACTACATACGTCTATGCATTCCTTCAAGAAGTCGCGAAACTCGACGTGTCTGTGAGGTCTGAAATTGTCGCTGACTGTGACATCTTTTTCAACCCGCACAAGTGTGAGTTCACTGATTTTTAATAGCCAAAGGAACAAATCATAGTGTTATGGCAAATTTCAGTCCAAACGATCATCGCTGTGATAGGACGCGTCAACGAGACAGTGGAGTTCACTGATATTCCCGAGGTCTTCCAAGGTACACTGAACATTGGACTGCAAGCTATTGCAACTCAACATATCACATTTAGCCCTCATCTCCGTGGATGTGTTTGATGCGTACATGGTGTTGACTTTCGAGCAGAAGTGCCAACTGTTTGTGGTGTTCTCGTGCCACTCGCACAAGTACTTCGATGCTGCATCCATCTCCCAGGCTATCGCTAGCATCTCTGTCGAATTCTCCGCAGTTTTCGAGCTCAACCTCTTCACTTCCCTCAGCAGTGACGTCCAGGACAACACTACTTTCACAGCTACGGTATGTTTATTATGAATAATTTCAACTGACATTTGATTCTAATCGTTTGCAGATTGAATCCGCGCAGTACTACGCATTCTCGCAACTGGCTCTGTTTGACTTCTTCATGGAGTCTGAGGTGCTGGCTGCTGTTGACTCGTGTCTTCGCGAGCTCGATTTCGAGACCCACGAGCGTCTCGCTCACTGTGCTCCCACCATCTTCTATAGTGTTGAGGAATGTGCCAAGAAGAGCCTCGTCACATTCTACAACCCGTTCCCCTACAACACGATCGGCTGGAGTCTGATGAACAACATTGCAATGGGAACTCCGGGATACTACAAAAAGTGGAATGCTGTGTTCGAGCCACGCGCACAACTCCTAGCAGCTCTCTGTCCCGAACTGAGCGACACAATTACTAACATTCTCAAAAACACCACGATCACTGATTTCTCCGTCAAGGTTGATTTCGAGATGACCCCGGAGTACGCCATTTTGTATGAATTCTTCTTCAAACTTGACTGGGAGCTCCGCATCGAACTCTTCTACAAGATGGACTTCATGTTTGCTTACGACGAATGTGAGCGACGAACGATTGAAAACACATCAAAGTTGTTTGTGTTTTAGTCAACGCGCTGATCAGGGAGCAAGCTAAGAACCCCATCGAATTCCATCCCATCGATGTTGATTCGTGTGAATCGTCTGTTCAGAGTGAGTTATCATTTGTCAGGAACAAACTACATGTGTTTGCCTTCTTTTTAGTGCTCATCGATATCCAACTGAACGAGACGTGGAACAGTTTGTCCACTGACCAACAGTATCAGCTCATTTTCCTGTCCGGCAAAAGCCACTACTTCAAGTTCGAGTTCGAGGTATAATGGTTTTCAATGATCTTCTGATAACCGATTTCAGTACTACACTTACGTGAACAGTGTTCTGATCCAGCTTGGACTGATGAATCCTATGCTAGCCAACGTGACCAACACTTCGTTCATGGAGGAGATCGGAGCGACCAACGGAACCGCTGTCGGCTCTTTTTTCTATACCCTAACCAAATACAACTGCGACATGTGGATCAAGTTTGCGTGTGGAGAGAGCATTACTGTGGAGGCCGACTTGGCATTCAACACCCAGATCTACATTGGATGGAAGTTCCTCACACCTTCTGAGAAAAAGGTGGCCAAGGAGAACTGCCACGGATTCTTCGATCAATACCATGGTTACCATCTTTTGAATGCTGAAAATAGTGTTTGTTCTAGACAAGAAGAAGAAGAAGCTTCACGGAGGTAGCAAGAGCGGCTCGCACGGAAAGGGATCCAAGTCGGGTTCGAACGAAAAGTCAGAGTCAAAGGAGTGGGATGGATCTTGCAACGAAGACGACTCCTAGTCCATCGTCTATGTAAGCATTTCACCAAGGGTCTCGCATTAACATTTTTGTTCAGTACGCAAAGCAAGCGTTCTACTGTGGAGAGATGGTCTTCAAGAAATACACCTCTTACATCCTCTCGTTCGAGCTTATCTTCGTCAACTCTGTTGATGTGCAGTACGTTAGCCAAGTTCAAGCGTTGTTCGATGAGGTAACATCAAGTTTTATAATCAGGTACAACGTTTGAATTGCAGCTGAAGTCAAAGAAGTGTGACGACTCCAAATGGGAGTCTTCCACCGTTCTGGAGTTCTTCACTCTTTTCGAGGCACTTGACGTTTCTGTTAAGACAGAGCTCATTTCCAAGTGCAAGGGATGTTTCAGTGTGTCGCAATGTATGTCTCACATGCGTTTCCAAAATATGAATCCACTTTATAGTCTCGACTTCTATCCAGCTGCTCGGACGCCAGGAGGCTGGAGAAATTGTTGACATCACAGTTCTTCCGCCCGTTTTCCAAGGTATATCAGATCCATACAATGTGTAATTGAGTTTTGTGTTTGCAGAAATGATTTCTGTGGAGTGCAACAATGTGTTCCTGGATATGACTGCTGAACAACAAAGCCAGATCTATATTGCCTTTGAAATGCGTTCGCAGTTCTCGCTTACCGCATTCAAAGCGCTTCTGGAACAGATCTCTTCCGAGTTTGCTGCCGCTTACGTTGAGGTGTTCGAGTCATGCCAGTCGCTCTCGGTTGAAGCTTCTTCTTTCGTCACCATGGTAAGCACTGTTCTGATGGAACGAGACACACTTTGAACTACGTTTCAGGTGGTCGAGGTGCAAGCGTATTCGTATTCGGAGTGCAGCGTGGGCGATTTCTACGAGGAGTCCACTTCTCTGGAGTACATCGCCACTGCCACTTCTACTCTCACGTCGTCTGCTCGTGCTGAGCTCAAGTCGTGCGATTCCAACAAGTTCCAGGCGATTCTTTGTCTCATCGGAGAAGAGGACTTCGAAGACGAAAACACTACTCCTGCTCTGTGAACTCTAAACCATATCTTGAAAAAATAAAGTGTGCATTCTAAGCCAAGTTTTCTTATGATTCACTGTGAACGGTTGAAGCGGTTTTATATCAGCGTATGTATGTAGCGTATGTATGCACATCCAGGAATGGCCACCCTGAATACCAGTTCAAGATGAGTGACTGTGTGGCGGCGTGGCTTGATGCCAAGACTCGGCATTTTTCCAAAGGGAGAGAGCCATAAAAGAGGGAGTTGGAGGTAGATTTGCGCAATCACTCATCTTCAACTGGCAATTAGTCCAGGTGGCAATTTCTGGATGTGTTCAAAATGGTTCAAATTTCAAAAATATGATGTCATTTTATATGTTTCAACGAGACAAAAATAGTGCAACAAAAATCGTATCTGGTTTCTCAAATAACGTCGTGCGCAAACGAGACTGGTCTGAAAGCGTGGACTTCATGGTGTTAGTTGCTCATGTTCTTAGGAGATCTCTTTTTGAAGCTATAAATGTTGGTGACAAACTGAGAACAATTTCAGATTGATAAATTTCGACATATTTTAAAACTTGGCATATGTACAACAACAACAACAAAGAAAACGGTTTTCAGCATTGTTTATCCTAGAATTCGAACAGTACAGTTTTCATCCGAATCACCGAGTGTGTGTTGAAATAGTAACCATGTTAAACGCAAAGAACGGTATGTTTCTTTATTCAACTAAAAAAGTAATACGAAAAAGATTCATCCAGTTTTGAATCTGGTTTGTATAGCACGTTACATCACACTTCACATTGAATCTCCCGAATCCACGTTTTACAATTGCTCACATTTCAAAAGAGTGGTAGATAAAATGATTAACAGTATTTGATTTCTGATTTTGATCGAAACGTTCGCCTGGTATTTTTTCAGTGCAGACTTTTACGTGTACTTTCGCCACGTTTCATTCAAAACGGCAAAAATGGCTGCATAAAAGCAGAGCGCCGGAGTCAGTCATCACATCAACATCCTCTACGGCTTGCATTCACATAATTCCGCTATGCTCTTCCACATTCTTTTCTCGAATTTGTGTTCATACTGACTCGTTCAGGATGAAGATCGTCCTCGTTCTCTCCCTCCTGGTGGCGGGCGCGTCTGCGGCGTGCAATCCTGACTACACCAGGGGAGGCGTGGCATGGTTCTTCTGCAACCAACAGTCGATGAGTGTCCCGTCCACATACAACCTTCGGTGGCACAAGCACTTCGAGCAACGCTTCCAACTGCTGGGAGCTGCGTGTGAAGAGCTGGAGGCCAAGATCACAGAGATTCGCGCCATGGACTTCAACCTGAATGTGAATGTGAAGTGGACCTTCTCCAACACACCCGAAGGAGTCTTTTTCGATTGGTTCTATGGAGCCCAGGTCTCCAGCACTCTTCGCGAGCAAATCATCGCCCGTCCCGAGCTTCAATTCTTCTTCAACGTCTCTGCCAGTGAGTATCATATGCGACAGCATGTTATTCGTGAAACTAATGTACGATTTTGCAGTCAGCAGGATCATTCCGAATGAGAACGCCAACCCCGCAGTTCCTTACACCATCGACGTCGCCACGTGTGAACCTGCTGCATCCAGTTAGTTTGGATTCAGGTACCCCTCATAGTTTGTATTTTGCAGTGTTCTTGGACGAAGAACTCGCTGCCATTTTCAACGCTCTTCCCAACAACAACGACACTAAGCTAGCTCAGTCACATCTCCATTTTCTTTTCAACAACTCTATCTCGTTCACCAGCGAGAACAAGTATAAGGTAGGAATTCCTATTCATGAATGGTTCACTATTAGGCATTTTCGTATTTCAGTATTACGCGGTAGTGTACGATGTGCTGACCAGCTATGGACTCGCTTCTCCGATGTTGTCGAATGTGACTGATTCTGCAGTGATGGAGGAGAATGGAGTGACAGCCGGAAGCAAGATTGACGAGTTCCTCCAGCTGCCGATTGTCTTCTACTGTGACATTTTCATGACTTACTCCAGCGGAAAAGTGATCACTGCTGCTCAGAGCAGCGCGTTTTTCACTCAAATCGACATCGAGTGGAACTTCCTGTATGCTGAAGACAAGAAGAAAGTCAAGCAGTCTTGCCCTGATTTCACGGACAAGTGTGAGAAAAAGGGAAAGAAGCTGAAGGGAGGCAGTGGAAGCAAGAACAAGAAGGCATCGCACGGCTCCAAGTCCAAGTCTGGTTCGAGCGAAAAGTCCGCTTCAAAGGAGTGGGATGGAACGTGCAACACCGAAGATCAAAGCAACATTGCATACGTGAGTAGACTAACACAGAAATATCATCGAAAATATGATACCATATTTACAGTACATCTACCAAACGTTCTGTGCCGGACCTCAAGTGTTCAAGAGCTACACCCAGTACTTTATCTCCATTCAAACACAGCTCATTCTTCTTGCTGGACCTGACAACGGACATCACTTGGAAACTATCTTTGCTACGGTAACACTATCAGACTCACCTGCCATTTCGATCGTTGATTCAGCTCAACGGAATGACTTTCACAAACGCTGACATCTCCACTACATACGTCTATGCATTCCTTCAAGAAGTCGCGAAACTCGACGTGTCTGTGAGGTCTGAAATTGTCGCTGACTGTGACATCTTTTTCAACCCGCACAAGTGTGAGTTCACTGATTTTTAATAGCCAAAGGAACAAATCATAGTGTTATGGCAAATTTCAGTCCAAACGATCATCGCTGTGATAGGACGCGTCAACGAGACAGTGGAGTTCACTGATATTCCCGAGGTCTTCCAAGGTACACTGAACATTGGACTGCAAGCTATTGCAACTCAACATATCACATTTAGCCCTCATCTCCGTGGATGTGTTTGATGCGTACATGGTGTTGACTTTCGAGCAGAAGTGCCAACTGTTTGTGGTGTTCTCGTGCCACTCGCACAAGTACTTCGATGCTGCATCCATCTCCCAGGCTATCGCTAGCATCTCTGTCGAATTCTCCGCAGTTTTCGAGCTCAACCTCTTCACTTCCCTCAGCAGTGACGTCCAGGACAACACTACTTTCACAGCTACGGTATGTTTATTATGAATAATTTCAACTGACATTTGATTCTAATCGTTTGCAGATTGAATCCGCGCAGTACTACGCATTCTCGCAACTGGCTCTGTTTGACTTCTTCATGGAGTCTGAGGTGCTGGCTGCTGTTGACTCGTGTCTTCGCGAGCTCGATTTCGAGACCCACGAGCGTCTCGCTCACTGTGCTCCCACCATCTTCTATAGTGTTGAGGAATGTGCCAAGAAGAGCCTCGTCACATTCTACAACCCGTTCCCCTACAACACGATCGGCTGGAGTCTGATGAACAACATTGCAATGGGAACTCCGGGATACTACAAAAAGTGGAATGCTGTGTTCGAGCCACGCGCACAACTCCTAGCAGCTCTCTGTCCCGAACTGAGCGACACAATTACTAACATTCTCAAAAACACCACGATCACTGATTTCTCCGTCAAGGTTGATTTCGAGATGACCCCGGAGTACGCCATTTTGTATGAATTCTTCTTCAAACTTGACTGGGAGCTCCGCATCGAACTCTTCTACAAGATGGACTTCATGTTTGCTTACGACGAATGTGAGCGACGAACGATTGAAAACACATCAAAGTTGTTTGTGTTTTAGTCAACGCGCTGATCAGGGAGCAAGCTAAGAACCCCATCGAATTCCATCCCATCGATGTTGATTCGTGTGAATCGTCTGTTCAGAGTGAGTTATCATTTGTCAGGAACAAACTACATGTGTTTGCCTTCTTTTTAGTGCTCATCGATATCCAACTGAACGAGACGTGGAACAGTTTGTCCACTGACCAACAGTATCAGCTCATTTTCCTGTCCGGCAAAAGCCACTACTTCAAGTTCGAGTTCGAGGTATAATGGTTTTCAATGATCTTCTGATAACCGATTTCAGTACTACACTTACGTGAACAGTGTTCTGATCCAGCTTGGACTGATGAATCCTATGCTAGCCAACGTGACCAACACTTCGTTCATGGAGGAGATCGGAGCGACCAACGGAACCGCTGTCGGCTCTTTTTTCTATACCCTAACCAAATACAACTGCGACATGTGGATCAAGTTTGCGTGTGGAGAGAGCATTACTGTGGAGGCCGACTTGGCATTCAACACCCAGATCTACATTGGATGGAAGTTCCTCACACCTTCTGAGAAAAAGGTGGCCAAGGAGAACTGCCACGGATTCTTCGATCAATACCATGGTTACCATCTTTTGAATGCTGAAAATAGTGTTTGTTCTAGACAAGAAGAAGAAGAAGCTTCACGGAGGTAGCAAGAGCGGCTCGCACGGAAAGGGATCCAAGTCGGGTTCGAACGAAAAGTCAGAGTCAAAGGAGTGGGATGGATCTTGCAACGAAGACGACTCCAAGTCCATCGTCTATGTAAGCATTTCACCAAGGGTCTCGCATTAACATTTTTGTTCAGTACGCAAAGCAAGCGTTCTACTGTGGAGAGATGGTCTTCAAGAAATACACCTCTTACATCCTCTCGTTCGAGCTTATCTTCGTCAACTCTGTTGATGTGCAGTACGTTAGCCAAGTTCAAGCGTTGTTCGATGAGGTAACATCAAGTTTTATAATCAGGTACAACGTTTGAATTGCAGCTGAAGTCAAAGAAGTGTGACGACTCCAAATGGGAGTCTTCCACCGTTCTGGAGTTCTTCACTCTTTTCGAGGCACTTGACGTTTCTGTTAAGACAGAGCTCATTTCCAAGTGCAAGGGATGTTTCAGTGTGTCGCAATGTATGTCTCACATGCGTTTCCAAAATATGAATCCACTTTATAGTCTCGACTTCTATCCAGCTGCTCGGACGCCAGGAGGCTGGAGAAATTGTTGACATCACAGTTCTTCCGCCCGTTTTCCAAGGTATATCAGATCCATACAATGTGTAATTGAGTTTTGTGTTTGCAGAAATGATTTCTGTGGAGTGCAACAATGTGTTCCTGGATATGACTGCTGAACAACAAAGCCAGATCTATATTGCCTTTGAAATGCGTTCGCAGTTCTCGCTTACCGCATTCAAAGCGCTTCTGGAACAGATCTCTTCCGAGTTTGCTGCCGCTTACGTTGAGGTGTTCGAGTCATGCCAGTCGCTCTCGGTTGAAGCTTCTTCTTTCGTCACCATGGTAAGCACTGTTCTGATGGAACGAGACACACTTTGAACTACGTTTCAGGTGGTCGAGGTGCAAGCGTATTCGTATTCGGAGTGCAGCGTGGGCGATTTCTACGAGGAGTCCACTTCTCTGGAGTACATCGCCACTGCCACTTCTACTCTCACGTCGTCTGCTCGTGCTGAGCTCAAGTCGTGCGATTCCAACAAGTTCCAGGCGATTCTTTGTCTCATCGGAGAAGAGGACTTCGAAGACGAAAACACTACTCCTGCTCTGTGAACTCTAAACCATATCTTGAAAAAATAAAGTGTGCATTCTAAGCCAAGTTTTCTTATGATTCACTGTGAACGGTTGAAGCGGTTTTATATCAGCGTATGTATGTAGCGTATGTATGCACATCCAGGAATGGCCACCCTGAATACCAGTTCAAGATGAGTGACTGTGTGGCGGCGTGGCTTGATGCCAAGACTCGGCATTTTTCCAAAGGGAGAGAGCCATAAAAGAGGGAGTTGGAGGTAGATTTGCGCAATCACTCATCTTCAACTGGCAATTAGTCCAGGTGGCAATTTCTGGATGTGTTCAAAATGGTTCAAATTTCAAAAATATGATGTCATTTTATATGTTTCAACGAGACAAAAACAGTGCAACAAAAATCGTATCTGGTTTCTCAAATAACGTCGTGCGCAAACGAGACTGGTCTGAAAGCGTGGACTTCATGGTGTTAGTTGCTCATGTTCTTAGGAGATCTCTTTTTGAAGCTATAAATGTTGGTGACAAACTGAGAACAATTTCAGATTGATAAATTTCGACATATTTTAAAACTTGGCATATGTACAACAACAACAACAAAGAAAACGGTTTTCAGCATTGTTTATCCTAGAATTCGAACAGTACAGTTTTCATCCGAATCACCGAGTGTGTGTTGAAATAGTAACCATGTTAAACGCAAAGAACGGTATGTTTCTTTATTCAACTAAAAAAGTAATACGAAAAAGATTCATCCAGTTTTGAATCTGGTTTGTATAGCACGTTACATCACACTTCACATTGAATCTCCCGAATCCACGTTTTACAATTGCTCACATTTCAAAAGAGTGGTAGATAAAATGATTAACAGTATTTGATTTCTGATTTTGATCGAAACGTTCGCCTGGTATTTTTTCAGTGCAGACTTTTACGTGTACTTTCGCCACGTTTCATTCAAAACGGCAAAAATGGCTGCATAAAAGCAGAGCGCCGGAGTCAGTCATCACATCAACATCCTCTACGGCTTGCATTCACATAATTCCGCTATGCTCTTCCACATTCTTTTCTCGAATTTGTGTTCATACTGACTCGTTCAGGATGAAGATCGTCCTCGTTCTCTCCCTCCTGGTGGCGGGCGCGTCTGCGGCGTGCAATCCTGACTACACCAGGGGAGGCGTGGCATGGTTCTTCTGCAACCAACAGTCGATGAGTGTCCCGTCCACATACAACCTTCGGTGGCACAAGCACTTCGAGCAACGCTTCCAACTGCTGGGAGCTGCGTGTGAAGAGCTGGAGGCCAAGATCACAGAGATTCGCGCCATGGACTTCGACCTGAATGTGAATGTGAAGTGGACCTTCTCCAACACACCCGAAGGAGTCTTTTTCGATTGGTTCTATGGAGCCCAGTTCTCCAGCACTCTTCGCGAGCAAATCATCGCCCGTCCCGAGCTTCAATTTTTCTTCAACGTCTCTGCCAGTGAGTATCATATGCGACAGCATGTTATTCGTGAAACTAATGTACGATTTTGCAGTCAGCAGGATCATTCCGAATGAGAACGCCAACCCCGCAGTTCCTTACACCATCGACGTCGCCACGTGTGAACCTGCTGCATCCAGTTAGTTTGGATTCAGGTACCCCTCATAGTTTGTATTTTGCAGTGTTCTTGGACGAAGAACTCGCTGCCATTTTCAACGCTCTTCCCAACAACAACGACACTAAGCTAGCTCAGTCACATCTCCATTTTCTTTTCAACAACTCTATCTCGTTCACCAGCGAGAACAAGTATAAGGTAGGAATTCCTATTCATGAATGGTTCACTATTAGGCATTTTCGTATTTCAGTATTACGCGGTAGTGTACGATGTGCTGACCAGCTATGGACTCGCTTCTCCGATGTTGTCGAATGTGACTGATTCTGCAGTGATGGAGGAGAATGGAGTGACAGCCGGAAGCAAGATTGACGAGTTCCTCCAGCTGCCGATTGCCTTCTACTGTGACATTTTCATGACTTACTCCAGCGGAAAAGTGATCACTGCTGCTCAGAGCAGCGCGTTTTTCACTCAAATCGACATCGAGTGGAACTTCCTGTATGCTGAAGACAAGAAGAAAGTCAAGCAGTCTTGCCCTGATTTCACGGACAAGTGTGAGAAAAAGGGAAAGAAGCTGAAGGGAGGCAGTGGAAGCAAGAACAAGAAGGCATCGCACGGCTCCAAGTCCAAGTCTGGTTCGAGCGAAAAGTCCGCTTCAAAGGAGTGGGATGGAACGTGCAACACCGAAGATCAAAGCAACATTGCATACGTGAGTAGACTAACACAGAAACATCATCGAAAATATGATACCATATTTACAGTACATCTACCAAACGTTCTGTGCCGGACCTCAAGTGTTCAAGAGCTACACCCAGTACTTTATCTCCATTCAAACACAGCTCATTCTTCTTGCTGGACCTGACAACGGACATCACTTGGAAACTATCTTTGCTACGGTAACACTATCAGACTCACCTGCCATTTCGATCGTTGATTCAGCTCAACGGAATGACTTTCACAAACGCTGACATCTCCACTACATACGTCTATGCATTCCTTCAAGAAGTCGCGAAACTCGACGTGTCTGTGAGGTCTGAAATTGTCGCTGACTGTGACATCTTTTTCAACCCGCACAAGTGTGAGTTCACTGATTTTTAATAGCCAAAGGAACAAATCATAGTGTTATGGCAAATTTCAGTCCAAACGATTATCGCTGTGATAGGACGCGTCAACGAGACAGTGGAGTTCACTGATATTCCCGAGGTCTTCCAAGGTACACTGAACATTGGACTGCAAGCTATTGCAACTCAACATATCACATTTAGCCCTCATCTCCGTGGATGTGTTTGATGCGTACATGGTGTTGACTTTCGAGCAGAAGTGCCAACTGTTTGTGGTGTTCTCGTGCCACTCGCACAAGTACTTCGATGCTGCATCCATCTCCCAGGCTATCGCTAGCATCTCTGTCGAATTCTCCGCAGTTTTCGAGCTCAACCTCTTCACTTCCCTCAGCAGTGACGTCCAGGACAACACTACTTTCACAGCTACGGTATGTTTATTATGAATAATTTCAACTGACATTTGATTCTAATCGTTTGCAGATTGAATCCGCGCAGTACTACGCATTCTCGCAACTGGCTCTGTTTGACTTCTTCATGGAGTCTGAGGTGCTGGCTGCTGTTGACTCGTGTCTTCGCGAGCTCGATTTCGAGACCCACGAGCGTCTCGCTCACTGTGCTCCCACCATCTTCTATAGTGTTGAGGAATGTGCCAAGAAGAGCCTCGTCACATTCTACAACCCGTTCCCCTACAACACGATCGGCTGGAGTCTGATGAACAACATTGCAATGGGAACTCCGGGATACTACAAAAAGTGGAATGCTGTGTTCGAGCCACGCGCACAACTCCTAGCAGCTCTCTGTCCCGAACTGAGCGACACAATTACTAACATTCTCAAAAACACCACGATCACTGATTTCTCCGTCAAGGTTGATTTCGAGATGACCCCGGAGTACGCCATTTTGTATGAATTCTTCTTCAAACTTGACTGGGAGCTCCGCATCGAACTCTTCTACAAGATGGACTTCATGTTTGCTTACGACGAATGTGAGCGACGAACGATTGAAAACACATCAAAGTTGTTTGTGTTTTAGTCAACGCGCTGATCAGGGAGCAAGCTAAGAACCCCATCGAATTCCATCCCATCGATGTTGATTCGTGTGAATCGTCTGTTCAGAGTGAGTTATCATTTGTCAGGAACAAACTACATGTGTTTGCCTTCTTTTTAGTGCTCATCGATATCCAACTGAACGAGACGTGGAACAGTTTGTCCACTGACCAACAGTATCAGCTCATTTTCCTGTCCGGCAAAAGCCACTACTTCAAGTTCGAGTTCGAGGTATAATGGTTTTCAATGATCTTCTGATAACCGATTTCAGTACTACACTTACGTGAACAGTGTTCTGATCCAGCTTGGACTGATGAATCCTATGCTAGCCAACGTGACCAACACTTCGTTCATGGAGGAGATCGGAGCGACCAACGGAACCGCTGTCGGCTCTTTTTTCTATACCCTAACCAAATACAACTGCGACATGTGGATCAAGTTTGCGTGTGGAGAGAGCATTACTGTGGAGGCCGACTTGGCATTCAACACCCAGATCTACATTGGATGGAAGTTCCTCACTCCTTCTGAGAAAAAGGTGGCCAAGGAGAACTGCCACGGATTCTTCGATCAATACCATGGTTACCATCTTTTGAATGCTGAAAATAGTGTTTGTTCTAGACAAGAAGAAGAAGAAGCTTCACGGAGGTAGCAAGAGCGGCTCGCACGGAAAGGGATCCAAGTCGGGTTCGAACGAAAAGTCAGAGTCAAAGGAGTGGGATGGATCTTGCAACGAAGACGACTCCAAGTCCATTGTCTATGTAAGCATTTCACCAAGGGTCCCACATTAACATTTTTGTTCAGTACGCAAAGCAAGCGTTCTACTGTGGAGAGATGGTCTTCAAGAAATACACCTCTTACATCCTCTCGTTCGAGCTTATCTTCGTGAACTCTGTTGATGTGCAGTACGTTAGCCAAGTTCAAGCGTTGTTCGATAAGGTAACTTCAAGTTTTTTTAATCAGATATTACGTTTGAATTGCAGCTCAAGTCAAAGAAGTGTGACGACTCCAAATGGGAGTCTTCCACCGTTCTGGAGTTCTTCACTCTTTTCGAGGCACTTGACGTTTCTGTTAAGACAGAGCTCATTTCCAAGTGCAAGGGATGTTTCAGTGTGTCGCAATGTATGTCTCACATGCGTTTCCAAAATATGAATCCACTTTATAGTCTCGACTTCTATCCAGCTGCTCGGACGCCAGGAGGCTGGAGAAATTGTTGACATCACGGTTCTTCCGCCCGTTTTCCAAGGTATATCAGATCCATACAATGTGTAATTGATAAGTTTTGTGTTTGCAGAAATGATTTCTGTGGAGTGCAACAATGTGTTCCTGGATATGACTGCTGAACAACAAAGCCAGATCTATATTGCCTTTGAAATGCGTTCGCAGTTCTCGCTTACCGCATTCAAAGCGCTTCTGGAACAGATCTCTTCCGAGTTTGCTGCCGCTTACGTTGAGGTGTTCGAGTCATGCCAGTCGCTCTCGGTTGAAGCTTCTTCTTTCGTCAACATGGTAAGCACTGTTCTGATGGAACGAGACACACTTTGAACTACGTTTCAGGTGGTCGAGGTGCAAGCGTATTCATATTCGGAGTGCAGCGTGGGCGATTTCTACGAGGAGTCCACTTCTCTGGAGTACATCGCCACTGCCACTTCTACTCTCACGTCGTCTGCTCGTGCTGAGCTCAAGTCGTGCGATTCCAACAAGTTCCAGGCGATTCTTCGTCTTATCGGAGAAGAGGACTTCGAAGACGAAAACACTACTCCTGCTCTGTGAACTCTAAACCATATCTTGAAAAGATAAATGTGCATTCTAAGCCAAGTTTTCTTATAATTTACTGTGAACGGTTGAAGTGGTTTTATATCAGCGTATGTATGTAGTTATAGTTATCATATCTTGAAGTGATGTGATAACTGAAATAACAAAAAAAATGCTAAAAAAAATGAGAAGTTCCGCAATTCGCGGTAAAAACATTATCGCGGAGTTCGTTCATTCTGGAAGCAATGAATTTCAGATTTTACTTTGCGCTCGTTTATCTAAGTATTTATCTGATCTCTTTCACATGACCACGTAACTTTGTTGTATTGCTCTCGCTTAGGAATCGGATGTCCGCGGCTTGGAAATTGAGTACTCAGAATAAAGTCTTCTGGCTAGCGATTGACAACTTCCGCGGTAGCGGAACTTCTTTCGGCCCACAGACGACATAGATCACGTGACACACAACTTTTCGTTTGATAGCCATATCCACTGCGCTACCGCCGCATTTTAGCAAACGGTGCATTTATAACAAATGATTATATGTAAGTAAAAGAGTGATGCCACGGGAAAGACTCTGTCCGTATTATTACTTTTCAGTAACCTAACAAGTCTGCAACTCGAAACCGTTTACAGTGGCGAGCATAAGGTGGCAACCATACTGGCTTCACCTATCACTCCTCTCTCAGTGAGATACAGTCACAGAGCATTCTACACAGTCCGCGATCTTCGCTATATTTTAAACGGTATGTTTTTTTTAATAAAATGATTTATATTGTGAGAAATATTTATGCACATACTTTAAAGTAGTCGCGACCCAATATCAAATCTCGTTCGTATAGCATCGCACTTCATATCGAATCTCCCAAATCCACGTTTCACAATTGTTGACATATGAAAAGAGTGGTAGATAAAAATGAAACCAAGTGTCTAATTTCTGATTTTGATCGAAACGTTCGCCTGGTATTTTTTCATTGCAGACTTTTACGTGTACTCTCGCCACGTTTCATTCAAAACGGCAAAAATGGCTGCATAAAAGCAGAGCGCCGGAGTCAGTCATCACATCAACATCCTTTACGGCTTTCATTCACATCATTCCGCTATGCTCTTCCACATTCTTTCCTCGATTATGTGATCATACTGACTCGTTCAGGATGAAGATCGTCCTCGTTCTCTCCCTCCTGGTGGCGGGCTCGTCTGCGGCGTGCAATCCTGACTACACCAGGGGAGGCGTGGCATGGTTCTTCTGCAACCAACAGTCGATGAGTGTCCCGTCCACATACAACCTCCGGTGGCACAAGCACTTCGAGCAACGCTTCCAACTGCTGGGAGCTGCGTGTGAAGAGCTGGAGGCCAAGATCACAGAGATTCGCGCCATGGACTTCAACCTGAATGTGAATGTGAAGTGGACCTTCTCCAACACACCCGAAGGAGTCTTTTTCGATTGGTTCTATGGAGCCCAGGTCTCCAGCACTCTTCGCGAGCAAATCATCGCCCGTCCCGAGCTTCAATTCTTCTTCAACGTCTCTGCCAGTGAGTATCATATGCGACAGCATGTTATTCGTGAAACTAATGTACGATTTTGCAGTCAGCAGGATCATTCCGAATGAGAACGCCAACCCCGCAGTTCCTTACACCATCGACGTCGCCACGTGTGAACCTGCTGCATCCAGTTAGTTTGGATTCAGGTACCCCTCATAGTTTGTATTTTGCAGTGTTCTTGGACGAAGAACTCGCTGCCATTTTCAACGCTCTTCCCAACAACAACGACACTAAGCAAGCTCAGTCACATCTCCATTTTCTTTTCAACAACTCCATCTCGTTCACCAGCGAGAACAAGTATAAGGTAGGAATTCCTATTCATGAGTGGTTCACTATTAGGCATTTTCGTATTTCAGTATTACGCGGTAGTGTACGATGTGCTGACCAGCTATGGACTCGCTTCTCCGATGTTGTCGAATGTGACTGATTCTGCAGTGATGGAGGAGAATGGAGTGACAGCCGGAAGCAAGATTGACGAGTTCCTCCAGCTGCCGATTGCCTTCTACTGTGACATTTTCATGACTTACTCCAGCGGAAAAGTGATCACTGCTGCTCAGAGCAGCGCGTTTTTCACTCAAATCGACATCGAGTGGAACTTCCTGTATGCTGAAGACAAGAAGAAAGTCAAGCAGTCTTGCCCTGACTTCACGGACAAGTGTGAGAAAAAGGGAAAGAAGCTGAAGGGAGGCAGTGGAAGCAAGAACAAGAAGGCATCGCACGGCTCCAAGTCCAAGTCTGGTTCGAGCGAAAAGTCCGCTTCAAAGGAGTGGGATGGAACGTGCAACACCGAAGATCAAAGCAACATTGCATACGTGAGTAGACTAACACAGAAACATCATCGAAAATATGATACCATATTTACAGTACATCTACCAAACGTTCTGTGCCGGACCTCAAGTGTTCAAGAGCTACACCCAGTACTTTATCTCCATTCAAACACAGCTCATTCTTCTTGCTGGACCTGACAACGGACATCACTTGGAAACTATCTTTGCTACGGTAACACTATCAGACTCACCTGCCATTTCGATCGTTGATTCAGCTCAACGGAATGACTTTCACAAACGCTGACATCTCCACTACATACGTCTATGCATTCCTTCAAGAAGTCGCGAAACTCGACGTGTCTGTGAGGTCTGAAATTGTCGCTGACTGTGACATCTTTTTCAACCCGCACAAGTGTGAGTTCACTGATTTTTGATAGCCAAAGGAACAAATCATAGTATTATGGCAAATTTCAGTCCAAACGATCATCGCTGTGATAGGACGCGTCAACGAGACAGTGGAGTTCACTGATATTCCCGAGGTCTTCCAAGGTACATTGAACATTGGACTGCAAGCTATTGCAACTCAACATATCACATTTAGCCCTCATCTCCGTGGATGTGTTTGATGCGTACATGGAGTTGACTTTCGAGCAGAAGTGCCAACTGTTTGTGGTGTTCTCGTGCCACTCGCACAAGTACTTCGATGCTGCATCCATCTCCCAGGCTATTGCTAGCATCTCTGTCGAATTCTCCGCAGTTTTCGAGCTCAACCTCTTCACTTCCCTCAGCAGTGACGTCCAGGACAACACTACTTTCACAGCTACGGTATGTTTATTATGAATAATTTCAACTGACATTTGATTCTAATCGTTTGCAGATTGAATCCGCGCAGTACTACGCATTCTCGCAACTGGCTCTGTTTGACTTCTTCATGGAGTCTGAGGTGCTGGCTGCTGTTGACTCGTGTCTTCGCGAGCTCGATTTCGAGACCCACGAGCGTCTCGCTCACTGTGCTCCCACCATCTTCTATAGTGTTGAGGAATGTGCCAAGAAGAGCCTCGTCACATTCTACAACCCGTTCCCCTACAACACGATCGGCTGGAGTCTGATGAACAACATTGCAATGGGAACTCCGGGATACTACAAAAAGTGGAATGCTGTGTTCGAGCCTTGCGCACAACTCCTAGCAGCTCTCTGTCCCGAACTGAGCGACACAATTACTAACATTCTCAAAAACACCACGATCACTGATTTCTCCGTCAAGGTTGATTTCGAGATGACCCCGGAGTACGCCATTTTGTATGAATTCTTCTTCAAACTTGACTGGGAGCTCCGCATCGAACTCTTCTACAAGATGGACTTCATGTTTGCTTACGACGAATGTGAGCGACGAACGATTGAAAACACATCAAAGTTGTTTGTGTTTTAGTCAACGCGCTGATCAGGGAGCAAGCTAAGAACCCCATCGAATTCCATCCCATCGATGTTGATTCGTGTGAATCGTCTGTTCAGAGTGAGTTATCATTTGTCAGAAACAAACTACATGTGTTTGCCTTCTTTATAGTGCTCATCGACATCCAACTGAACGAGACGTGGAACAGTTTGTCCACTGACCAACAGTATCAGCTCATTTTCCTGTCCGGCAAAAGCCACTACTTCAAGTTCGAGTTCGAGGTATAATGGTTTTCAATGATCTTCTGATAACCGATTTCAGTACTACACTTACGTGAACATTGTTCTGATCCAGCTTGGACTGATGAATCCTATGCTAGCCAACGTGACCAACACTTCGTTCATGGAGGAGATCGGAGCGACCAACGGAACCGCTGTCGGCTCTTTTTTCTATACCCTCATCAAATACAACTGCGACATGTGGATCAAGTTTGCGTGTGGAGAGAGCATTACTGTGGAGGCCGACTTGGCATTCAACACCCAGATCTACATTGGATGGAAGTTCCTCACTCCTTCTGAGAAAAAGGTGGCCAAGGAGAACTGCCACGGATTCTTCGATCAATACCATGGTTACCATCTTTTGAATGCTGAAAATAGTGTTTGTTCTAGACAAGAAGAAGAAGAAGCTTCACGGAGGTAGCAAGAGCGGCTCGCACGGAAAGGGATCTAAGTCGGGTTCGAACGAAAAGTCAGAGTCAAAGGAGTGGGATGGATCTTGCAACGAAGACGACTCCAAGTCCATTGTCTATGTAAGCATTTCACCAAGGGTCTCACATTAACATTTTTGTTCAGTACGCAAAGCAAGCGTTCTACTGTGGAGAGATGGTCTTCAAGAAATACACCTCTTACATCCTCTCGTTCGAGCTTATCTTCGTGAACTCTGTTGATGTGCAGTACGTTAGCCAAGTTCAAGCGTTGTTCGATAAGGTAACTTCAAGTTTTTTTAATCAGATATTACGTTTGAATTGCAGCTCAAGTCAAAGAAGTGTGACGACTCCAAATGGGAGTCTTCCACCGTTCTGGAGTTCTTCACTCTTTTCGAGGCACTTGACGTTTCTGTTAAGACAGAGCTCATTTCCAAGTGCAAGGGATGTTTCAGTGTGTCGCAATGTATGTCTCACATGCGTTTCCAAAATATGAATCCACTTTATAGTCTCGACTTCTATCCAGCTGCTCGGACGCCAGGAGGCTGGAGAAATTGTTGACATCACGGTTCTTCCGCCCGTTTTCCAAGGTATATCAGATCCATACAATGTGTAATTGATAAGTTTTGTGTTTGCAGAAATGATTTCTGTGGAGTGCAACAATGTGTTCCTGGATATGACTGCTGAACAACAAAGCCAGATCTATATTGCCTTTGAAATGCGTTCGCAGTTCTCGCTTACCGCATTCAAAGCGCTTCTGGAACAGATCTCTTCCGAGTTTGCTGCCGCTTACGTTGAGGTGTTCGAGTCATGCCAGTCGCTCTCGGTTGAAGCTTCTTCTTTCGTCAACATGGTAAGCACTGTTCTGATGGAACGAGACACACTTTGAACTACGTTTCAGGTGGTCGAGGTGCAAGCGTATTCATATTCGGAGTGCAGCGTGGGCGATTTCTACGAGGAGTCCACTTCTCTGGAGTACATCGCCACTGCCACTTCTACTCTCACGTCGTCTGCTCGTGCTGAGCTCAAGTCGTGCGATTCCAACAAGTTCCAGGCGATTCTTCGTCTTATCGGAGAAGAGGACTTCGAAGACGAAAACACTACTCCTGCTCTGTGAACTCTAAACCATATCTTGAAAAGATAAATGTGCATTCTAAGCCAAGTTTTCTTATAATTTACTGTGAACGGTTGAAGTGGTTTTATATCAGCGTATGTATGTAGTTATAGTTATCATATCTTGAAGTGATGTGATAACTGAAATAACAAAAAAAAATGCTAAAAAAAATGAGAAGTTCCGCAATTCGCGGTAAAAACATTATCGCGGAGTTCGTTCATTCTGGAAGCAATGAATTTCAGATTTTACTTTGCGCTCGTTTATCTAAGTATTTATCTGATCTCTTTCACATGACCACGTAACTTTGTTGTATTGCTCTCGCTTAGGAATCGGATGTCCGCGGCTTGGAAATTGAGTACTCAGAATAAAGTCTTCTGGCTAGCGATTGACAACTTCCGCGGTAGCGGAACTTCTTTCGGCCCACAGACGACATAGATCACGTGACACACAACTTTTCGTTTGATAGCCATATCCACTGCGCTACCGCCGCATTTTAGCAAACGGTGCATTTATACATAACAAATGATTATATGTAAGTAAAAGAGTGATGCCACGGGAAAGACTCTGTCCGTATTATTACTTTTCAGTAACCTAACAAGTCTGCAACTCGAAACCGTTTACAGTGGCGAGCATAAGGTGGCAACCATACTGGCTTCACCTATCACTCCTCTCTCAGTGAGATACAGTCACAGAGCATTCTACACAGTCCGCGATCTTCGCTATATTTTAAACGGTATGTTTTTTTAATAAAATGATTTATATTGTGAGAAATATTTATGCACATACTTTTAAGTAGTCGCGACCCAATATCAAATCTCGTTCGTATAGCATCGCACTTCATATCGAATCTCCCAAATCCACGTTTCACAATTGTTGACATATGAAAAGAGTGGTAGATAAAAATGAAACCAAGTGTCTAATTTCTGATTTTGATCGAAACGTTCGCCTGGTATTTTTTCATTGCAGACTTTTACGTGTACTCTCGCCACGTTTCATTCAAAACGGCAAAAATGGCTGCATAAAAGCAGAGCGCCGGAGTCAGTCATCACATCAACATCCTTTACGGCTTTCATTCACATCATTCCGCTATGCTCTTCCACATTCTTTCCTCGATTATGTGATCATACTGACTCGTTCAGGATGAAGATCGTCCTCGTTCTCTCCCTCCTGGTGGCGGGCGCGTCTGCGGCGTGCAATCCTGACTACACCAGGGGAGGCGTGGCATGGTTCTTCTGCAACCAACAGTCGATGAGTGTCCCGTCCACATACAACCTCCGGTGGCACAAGCACTTCGAGCAACGCTTCCAACTGCTGGGAGCTGCGTGTGAAGAGCTTGAGGCCAAGATCACAGAGATTCGCGCCATGAACTTCAACCTGAATGCGAATGTGAAGTGGACCTTCTCCAACACACCCGAAGGAGTCTTCTTCGATTGGTTCTATGGAGCCCAGTTCTCCAGCACTCTTCGCGAGCAAATCATCGCCCGTCCCGAGCTTCAATTCTTCTTCAACGTCTCTGCCAGTGAGTATCATATGCGACAGCATGTTATTCGTGAAACTAATGTACGATTTTGCAGTCAGCAGGATCATTCCGAATGAGAACGCCAACCCCGCAGTTCCTTACACCATCGACGTCGCCACGTGTGAACCTGCTGCATCCAGTTAGTTTGGATTCAGGTACCCCTCATAGTTTGTATTTTGCAGTGTTCTTGGACGAAGAACTCGCTGCTATTTTCAACGCTCTTCCCAACAACAACGACACTAAGCAAGCTCAGTCACATCTCCATTTTCTCTTCAACAACTCTATCTCGTTCACCAGCGAGAACAAGTATAAGGTAGGAATTCCTATTCATGAATGGTTCACTATTAGGCATTTTCGTATTTCAGTATTACGCGGTAGTGTACGATGTGCTGACCAGCTATGGACTCGCTTCTCCGATGTTGTCGAATGTAACTGATTCTGCAGTGATGGAGGAGAATGGAGTGACAGCCGGAAGCAAGATTGACGAGTTCCTCCAGCTGCCGATTGCCTTCTACTGTGACATTTTCATGACTTACTCTAGCGGAAAAGTGATCACTGCTGCTCAGAGCAGCGCGTTTTTCACTCAAATCGACATCGAGTGGAACTTCCTGTATGCTGAAGACAAGAAGAAAGTCAAGCAGTCTTGCCCTGATTTCACGGACAAGTGTGAGAAAAAGGGAAAGAAACTGAAGGGAGGCAGTGGAAGCAAGAACAAGAAGGCATCGCACGGCTCCAAGTCCAAGTCTGGTTCGAGCGAAAAGTCCGCTTCAAAGGAGTGGGATGGAACGTGCAACACCGAAGATCAAAGCAACATTGTATACGTGAGTAGACTAACACAGAAACATCATCGAAAATATGATACCATATTTACAGTACATCTACCAAACGTTCTGTGCCGGACCTCAAGTGTTCAAGAGCTACACCCAGTACTTTATCTCCATTCAAACACAGCTCATCCTTCTTGCTGGACCTGACAACGGACATCACTTGGAAACTATCTTTGCTACGGTAACACTATCAGACTCGCCTGCCATTTCAATCGTTGATTCAGCTCAATGGAATGACTTTCACCAACGCTGACATCTCCACTACATACGTCTATGCATTCCTTCAAGAAGTCGCGAAACTCGACGTGTCTGTGAGGTCTGAAATTGTCGCTGACTGTGACATCTTTTTCAACCCGCACAAGTGTGAGTTCACTGATTTTTAATTGCCAAAGCAACAAATCATAGTATTATGGCAAATTTCAGTCCAAACGATCATCGCTGTGATAGGACGCGTCAACGAGACAGTAGAGTTCACTGATATTCCCGAGGTCTTCCAAGGTACATTGAACATTGGACTGCAAGCTATTGCAACTCAACATATCACATTTAGCCCTCATCTCCGTGGATGTGTTCGATGCGTACATGGAGTTGACTTTCGAGCAGAAGTGCCAACTGTTTGTGGTGTTCTCGTGCCACTCGCACAAGTACTTCGATGCTGCATCCATCTCCCAGGCTATTGCTAGCATCTCTGTCGAATTCTCCGCAGTTTTCGAGCTCAACCTCTTCACTTCCCTCAGCAGTGACGTCCAGGACAACACTACTTTCACAGCTACGGTGTGTTTATTATGAATGATTTCAAGTGACATTTGATCCTAATCGTTTGCAGATTGAATCCGCGCAGTACTACGCATTCTCGCAACTGGCTCTGTTTGACTTCTTCATGGAGTCTGAGGTGCTGGCTGCTGTTGACTCGTGTCTTCGCGAGCTCGATTTCGAGACCCACGAGCGTCTCGCTCACTGTGCTCCCACCATCTTCTATACTGTTGAGAAATGTGCCAAGGAGAGCCTCGTCACATTCTACAACCCGTTCCCCTACAACACGATCGGCTGGAGTCTGATGAACAACATTGCAATGGGAACTCCGGGATACTACAAAAAGTGGAATGCTGTGTTCGAGCCACGCGCACAACTCCTAGCAGCTCTCTGTCCCGAACTGAGCGACACAATTACTACCATTCTCAAAAACACCACGATCACTGATTTCTCCAACAAGGTTGATTTCGAGAAGACCCCGGAGTACGCCATTTTGTATGAATTCTTCTTCAAACTTGACTGGGAGCTCCGCATCGAACTCTTCTACAAGATGGACTTCATGTTTGCTTACGACGAATGTGAGTGACGAACGATTGAAAACACATCAAAGTTGTTTGTGTTTTTAGTCAACGCGCTGATCAAGGAGCAAGCTAAGAACCCCATCGAATTCCATCCCATCGATGTTGATTCGTGTGAATCGTCTGTTCAGAGTGAGTTATCATTTGTCAGAAACAAACTACATGTGTTTGCCTTCTTTCTAGTGCTCATCGACATCCAACTGAACGAGACGTGGAACAGTTTGTCCACTGACCAACAGTATCAGCTCATTTTCCTGTCCGGCAAAAGCCACTACTTCAAGTTCGAGTTCGAGGTATAATGGTTTTCAATGATCTTCTGATAACCGATTTCAGTACTACACTTACGTGAACAGTGTTCTGATCCAGCTTGGACTGATGAATCCTATGCTAGCCAACGTGACCAACACTTCGTTCATGGAGGAGATCGGAGCGACCAACGGAACCGCTGTCGGCTCTTTTTTCTATACCCTCATCAAATACAACTGCGACATGTGGATCAAGTTTGCGTGTGGAGAGAGCATAACTGTGGAGGCCGACTTGGCATTCAACACCCAAATCTACATTGGATGGAAGTTCCTCACACCTTCTGAGAAGAAGGTGGCCAAGGAGAACTGCCACGGATTCTTCGATCAATACCATGGTTACCATCTTTTGATTGCTGAAAATAGTGTTTGTTCTAGACAAGAAGAAGAAGAAGCTTCACGGAGGTAGCAAGAGCGGCTCGCACGGAAAGGGATCCAAGTCGGGTTCGAACGAAAAGTCAGAGTCAAAGGAGTGGGATGGATCTTGCAACGAAGACGACTCCAAGTCTATCGTCTATGTACGCATTTCAGCAAGGGCCTCACATTAACATTTTTGTTCAGTACGCAAAGCAAGCGTTCTACTGTGGAGAGATGGTCTTCAAGAAATACACCTCTTACATCCTCTCGTTCGAGCTTATCTTCGTCAACTCTGTTGATGTGCAGTACGTTAGCCAAGTTCAAGCGTTGTTCGATGAGGTAACATCAAGTTTTATAATCAGGTACAACGTTTGAATTGCAGCTGAAGTCAAAGAAGTGTGACGACTCCAAATGGGAGTCTTCCACCGTTCTGGAGTTCTTCACTCTTTTCGAGGCACTTGACGTTTCTGTTAAGACAGAGCTCATTTCCAAGTGCAAGGGATGTTTCAGTGTGTCGCAATGTATGTCTCACATGCGTTTCCAAAATATGAATCCACTTTATAGTCTCGACTTCTATCCAGCTGCTCGGACGCCAGGAGGCTGGAGAAATTGTTGACATCACGGTTCTTCCGCCCGTTTTCCAAGGTATATCAGATCCATACAATGTGTAATTGATAAGTTTTGTGTTTGCAGAAATGATTTCTGTGGAGTGCAACAATGTGTTCCTGGATATGACTGCTGAACAACAAAGCCAGATCTATATTGCCTTTGAAATGCGTTCGCAGTTCTCGCTTACCGCATTCAAAGCGCTTCTGGAACAGATCTCTTCCGAGTTTGCTGCCGCTTACGTTGAGGTGTTCGAGTCATGCCAGTCGCTCTCGGTTGAAGCTTCTTCTTTCGTCAACATGGTAAGCACTGTTCTGATGGAACGAGACACACTTTGAACTACGTTTCAGGTGGTCGAGGTGCAAGCGTATTCATATTCGGAGTGCAGCGTGGGCGATTTCTACGAGGAGTCCACTTCTCTGGAGTACATCGCCACTGCCACTTCTACTCTCACGTCGTCTGCTCGTGCTGAGCTCAAGTCGTGCGATTCCAACAAGTTCCAGGCGATTCTTCGTCTTATCGGAGAAGAGGACTTCGAAGACGAAAACACTACTCCTGCTCTGTGAACTCTAAACCATATCTTGAAAAGATAAATGTGCATTCTAAGCCAAGTTTTCTTATAATTTACTGTGAACGGTTGAAGTGGTTTTATATCAGCGTATGTATGTAGTTATAGTTATCATATCTTGAAGTGATGTGATAACTTAAATAACAAAAAAAAATGCTTAAAAAATGAGAAGTTCCGCAATTCGCGGTAAAAACATTATCGCGGAGTTCGTTCATACTGGAAGCAATGAATTTCAGATTTTACTTTGCGCTCGTTTATCTAAGTATTTATCTGATCTCTTTCACATGACCACGTAACTTTGTTGTATCGCTCTCGCTTAGGAATCGGATGTCCGCGGCTTGGAAATTGAGTACTCAGAATAAAGTCTTCTGGCTAGCGATTGACAACTTCCGCGGTAGCGGAACTTCTTTCGGCCCACAGACGACATAGATCACGTGACACACAACTTTTCGTTTGATAGCCATATCCACTGCGCTACCGCCGCATTTTAGCAAACGGTGCATTTATACATAACAAATGATTATATGTAAGTAAAAGAGTGATGCCACGGGAAAGACTCTGTCCGTATTATTACTTTTCAGTAACCTAACAAGTCTGCAACTCGAAACCGTTTACAGTGGCGAGCATAAGGTGGCAACCATACTGGCTTCACCTATCACTCCTCTCTCAGTGAGATACAGTCACAGAGCATTCTACACAGTCCGCGATCTTCGCTATATTTTAAACGGTATGTTTTTTTAATAAAATGATTTATATTGTGAGAAATATTTATGCACATACTTTTAAGTAGTCGCGACCCAATATCAAATCTCGTTCGTATAGCATCGCACTTCATATCGAATCTCCCAAATCCACGTTTCACAATTGTTGACATATGAAAAGAGTGGTAGATAAAAATGAAACCAAGTGTCTAATTTCTGATTTTGATCGAAACGTTCGCCTGGTATTTTTTCATTGCAGACTTTTACGTGTACTCTCGCCACGTTTCATTCAAAACGGCAAAAATGGCTGCATAAAAGCAGAGCGCCGGAGTCAGTCATCACATCAACATCCTTTACGGCTTTCATTCACATCATTCCGCTATGCTCTTCCACATTCTTTCCTCGATTATGTGATCATACTGACTCGTTCAGGATGAAGATCGTCCTCGTTCTCTCCCTCCTGGTGGCGGGCGCGTCTGCGGCGTGCAATCCTGACTACACCAGGGGAGGCGTGGCATGGTTCTTCTGCAACCAACAGTCGATGAGTGTCCCGTCCACATACAACCTTCGGTGGCACAAGCACTTCGAGCAACGCTTCCAACTGCTGGGAGCTGCGTGTGAAGAGCTTGAGGCCAAGATCACAGAGATTCGCGCCATGAACTTCAACCTGAATGCGAATGTGAAGTGGACCTTCTCCAACACACCCGAAGGAGTCTTCTTCGATTGGTTCTATGGAGCCCAGTTCTCCAGCACTCTTCGCGAGCAAATCATCGCCCGTCCCGAGCTTCAATTCTTCTTCAACGTCTCTGCCAGTGAGTATCATATGCGACAGCATGTTATTCGTGAAACTAATGTACGACTTTGCAGTCAGCAAGATCATTCCGAATGAGAACGCCAACCCCGCAGTTCCTTACACCATCGACGTCGCCACGTGTGAACCTGCTGCATCCAGTTAGTTTGGATTCAGGTACCCCTCATAGTTTGTATTTTGCAGTGTTCTTGGACGAAGAACTCGCTGCTATTTTCAACGCTCTTCCCAACAACAACGACACTAAGCAAGCTCAGTCACATCTCCATTTTCTCTTCAACAACTCTATCTCGTTCACCAGCGAGAACAAGTATAAGGTAGGAATTCCTATTCATGAATGGTTCACTATTAGGCATTTTCGTATTTCAGTATTACGCGGTAGTGTACGATGTGCTGACCAGCTATGGACTCGCTTCTCCGATGTTGTCGAATGTAACTGATTCTGCAGTGATGGAGGAGAATGGAGTGACAGCCGGAAGCAAGATTGACGAGTTCCTCCAGCTGCCGATTGCCTTCTACTGTGACATTTTCATGACTTACTCTAGCGGAAAAGTGATCACTGCTGCTCAGAGCAGCGCGTTTTTCACTCAAATCGACATCGAGTGGAACTTCCTGTATGCTGAAGACAAGAAGAAAGTCAAGCAGTCTTGCCCTGATTTCACGGACAAGTGTGAGAAAAAGGGAAAGAAACTGAAGGGAGGCAGTGGAAGCAAGAACAAGAAGGCATCGCACGGCTCCAAGTCCAAGTCTGGTTCGAGCGAAAAGTCCGCTTCGAAGGAGTGGGATGGAACGTGCAACACCGAAGATCAAAGCAACATTGCATACGTAAGTAGACTAACACTGAAACATCATCGAACATAAGACACCATTTTTACAGTACATCTACCAAACGTTCTGTGCCGGACCTCAAGTGTTCAAGAGCTACACCCAGTACTTTATCTCCATTCAAACACAGCTCATCCTTCTTGCTGGACCTGACAACGGACATCACTTGGAAACTATCTTTGCTACGGTAACACTATCAGACTCGCCTGCCATTTCAATCGTTGATTCAGCTCAATGGAATGACTTTCACCAACGCTGACATCTCCACTACATACGTCTATGCATTCCTTCAAGAAGTCGCGAAACTCGACGTGTCTGTGAGGTCTGAAATTGTCGCTGACTGTGACATCTTTTTCAACCCGCACAAGTGTGAGTTCACTGATTTTTAATTGCCAAAGCAACAAATCATAGTATTATGGCAAATTTCAGTCCAAACGATCATCGCTGTGATAGGACGCGTCAACGAGACAGTAGAGTTCACTGATATTCCCGAGGTCTTCCAAGGTACATTGAACATTGGACTGCAAGCTATTGCAACTCAACATATCACATTTAGCCCTCATCTCCGTGGATGTGTTCGATGCGTACATGGAGTTGACTTTCGAGCAGAAGTGCCAACTGTTTGTGGTGTTCTCGTGCCACTCGCACAAGTACTTCGATGCTGCATCCATCTCCCAGGCTATTGCTAGCATCTCTGTCGAATTCTCCGCAGTTTTCGAGCTCAACCTCTTCACTTCCCTCAGCAGTGACGTCCAGGACAACACTACTTTCACAGCTACGGTGTGTTTATTATGAATGATTTCAAGTGACATTTGATCCTAATCGTTTGCAGATTGAATCCGCGCAGTACTACGCATTCTCGCAACTGGCTCTGTTTGACTTCTTCATGGAGTCTGAGGTGCTGGCTGCTGTTGACTCGTGTCTTCGCGAGCTCGATTTCGAGACCCACGAGCGTCTCGCTCACTGTGCTCCCACCATCTTCTATAGTGTTGAGAAATGTGCCAAGAAGAGCCTCGTCACATTCTACAACCCGTTCCCCTACAACACGATCGGCTGGAGTCTGATGAACAACATTGCAATGGGAACTCCGGGATACTACAAAAAGTGGAATGCTGTGTTCGAGCCACGCGCACAACTCCTAGCAGCTCTCTGTCCCGAACTGAGCGACACAATTACTAACATTCTCAAAAACACCACGATCACTGATTTCTCCGTCAAGGTTGATTTCGAGATGACCCCGGAGTACGCCATTTTGTATGAATTCTTCTTCAAACTTGACTGGGAGCTCCGCATCGAACTCTTCTACAAGATGGACTTCATGTTTGCTTACGACGAATGTGAGCGACGAACGATTGAAAACACATCAAAGTTGTTTGTGTTTTAGTCAACGCGCTGATCAGGGAGCAAGCTAAGAACCCCATCGAATTCCATCCCATCGATGTTGATTCGTGTGAATCGTCTGTTCAGAGTGAGTTATCATTTGTCAGAAACAAACTACATGTGTTTGCCTTCTTTATAGTGCTCATCGACATCCAACTGAACGAGACGTGGAACAGTTTGTCCACTGACCAACAGTATCAGCTCATTTTCCTGTCCGGCAAAAGCCACTACTTCAAGTTCGAGTTCGAGGTATAATGGTTTTCAATGATCTTCTGATAACCGATTTCAGTACTACACTTACGTGAACAGTGTTCTGATCCAGCTTGGACTGATGAATCCTATGCTAGCCAACGTGACCAACACTTCGTTCATGGAGGAGATTGGAGCGACCAACGGAACCGCTGTCGGCTCTTTTTTCTATACCCTAACCAAATACAACTGCGACATGTGGATCAAGTTTGCGTGTGGAGAGAGCATTACTGTGGAGGCCGACTTGGCATTCAACACCCAGATCTACATTGGATGGAAGTTCCTCACACCTTCTGAGAAAAAGGTGGCCAAGGAGAACTGCCACGGATTCTTCGATCAATACCATGGTTACCATCTTTTGAATGCTGAAAATAGTGTTTGTTCTAGACAAGAAGAAGAAGAAGCTTCACGGAGGTAGCAAGAGCGGCTCGCACGGAAAGGGATCCAAGTCGGGTTCGAACGAAAAGTCAGAGTCAAAGGAGTGGGATGGATCTTGCAACGAAGACGACTCCAAGTCTATCGTCTATGTACGCATTTCAGCAAGGGTCTCACATTAACATTTTGTTCAGTACGCAAAGCAAGCGTTCTACTGTGGAGAGATGGTCTTCAAGAAATACACCTCTTACATCCTCTCGTTCGAGCTTATCTTCGTCAACTCTGTTGATGTGCAGTACGTTAGCCAAGTTCAAGCGTTGTTCAATGAGGTAACATCAAGTTTTATAATCAGGTACAACGTTTGAATTGCAGCTAAAGTCAAAGAAGTGTGACGACTCCAAATGGGAGTCTTCCACCGTTCTGGAGTTCTTCACTCTTTTCGAGGCACTTGACGTTTCTGTTAAGACAGAGCTCATTTCCAAGTGCAAGGGATGTTTCAGTGTGTCGCAATGTATGTCTCACATGCGTTTCCAAAATATGAATCCACTTTATAGTCTCGACTTCTATCCAGCTGCTCGGACGCCAGGAGGCTGGAGAAATTGTTGACATCACAGTTCTTCCGCCCGTTTTCCAAGGTATATCAGATCCATACAATGTGTAATTGAGTTTTGTGTTTGCAGAAATGATTTCTGTGGAGTGCAACAATGTGTTCCTGGATATGACTGCTGAACAACAAAGCCAGATCTATATTGCCTTTGAAATGCGTTCGCAGTTCTCGCTTACCGCATTCAAAGCGCTTCTGGAACAGATCTCTTCCGAGTTTGCTGCCGCTTACGTTGAGGTGTTCGAGTCATGCCAGTCGCTCTCGGTTGAAGCTTCTTCTTTCGTCACCATGGTAAGCACTGTTCTGATGGAACGAGACACACTTTGAACTACGTTTCAGGTGGTCGAGGTGCAAGCGTATTCGTATTCGGAGTGCAGCGTGGGCGATTTCTACGAGGAGTCCACTTCTCTGGAGTACATCGCCACTGCCACTTCTACTCTCACGTCGTCTGCTCGTGCTGAGCTCAAGTCGTGCGATTCCAACAAGTTCCAGGCGATTCTTCGTCTCATCGGAGAAGAGGACTTCGAAGACGAAAACACTACTCCTGCTCTGTGAACTCTAAACCATATCTTGAAAAAATAAAGTGTGACGTATGCTGCGCACACGGATAATTAGCACGCTCTCAAGCAACACTCTCTGATGCTATCATGTCGCGCACGCGAGCTTCGATGACTCGTCTCTCTCGCACGCGCATCTCTGATACATCTCTCTCACACGCGCATCACTGGATCATCTCTCACACATGCGCATCGCATGTGCCCTCGCTCATGTACCGCACACGCAGCACACGCGCATTACACGCATATCGCACGCGTATCACATGTGCCCAGCCTCGCGCTTCGCACGCGCACCACACGCGCATCGCACGTGCTTCGGATCTCTCATCCTCGCGCTCTCCCCTCTCTTCCGCGCGTCACATCATGTGTGAATCACTGAGAGAGAGAGTACAGGCAGACTGTTAGAGAGAGAGAGAGAGCCTTCTGGCAACATTCCTCAGAGACCAACAAACCAAGCAACCTACATCCAATTGCATCACTTTCCGCACTGTTCCCATGATCACTTCGCTCCTGTCCGAGACAAATGCTAATTTGTTGTCATTGCAGACCACAATCGCCTGCCGGCGATCTCCTCAGCACTCTTCCTGCACCCTTCCTGCAAATCCTCACGCCACCAACCGACAGTATTTAAACCCTCCACCAAGCCCCTTCGTCGTCAACTTCATCTGCTCTTGCTTTTTGCATCTTTTCTCTAGATAAAGCCGCCTTTCCGTGCCGTATCACGTGTGTGTTCTTGTGTGTGTTGGGCAAGGTGCTAGCCACGTTCAACTCCGCTGCCGCCCACCTTGACCAGGTGGCGGTATGAGTTACTGGTAGCAGCGAGCATCTTATTGTTATTTAATAAGACTTTCCACCCCTCTCTCTCTCTCCTCCCGGGTCTCTGTCTCTCTGGTCCAGCGACCGCTTCCCGCGCAAACGTTGGCATTTCACCCTCTCTTCACACACCCCACCGGCAGATTGCGCGTTTGTTCCGAGAAGAGTGCTTTTTGCACCGCATTTGAAGTTTGACCCGTATTGGCATGGCGACCCCATCAGTACGTAGTAGTAAACCCACTCCCCGAGCGGAGTGGTTGGCCACTGTTCGAGTAGACATGGGATGAACGACCCCCATACATGAGAGACAGGATGTTGTGACCCCTGTGAACGCGGTAGGATGTTTGACCCCTGCCTTCGAGGTTTTTGAGCAGCGTGTGCAGCGTTGCGAGCAGCGAACCCGCTGTTGCTTTTTCAGCACTTTTTACAGTTCCGTAGTCAGAATTATCTCCGCTTTTCGCGACTCTACTGCCGTTCCATAGCGCGCCCGCTGTCTGTTTGTTACGTCCGCTTTTCAAGTTTCGCCTGTCGTCCGCGGTAATTCACTCTCGCGTCGGCTTTTCGCCACCCTTCCCTCTGACCCTTGAGTCCTCTCTCGATCTAATCCGCGTCGAGCCGCACAGTCCCATTACACATCTGCCCGAAAACGACACCAGATACTGTATCACCGCGCAACATAATGCGATAGCACGAAAGCCACATTGCGTAAACATACCACTCAACACGAAAAGCCCATTGGAAAGCGCCTCACAGTCTCACAACACGACAGTTCCCCGATATCCCTTTTACACCACGCTCTCTCCTTCCGCACTCTCTCCTCTCCACACGCTCTCTGCTTTCGCCCGTTCCCTTTCGCAACACATTTCTCTCGCTCGCAGCGCCTCGTTTTTTTTGTTTCAACCAAATACTGTATCCTCACACCCATCCGTTCTCCCCCCACTATCCTTTTTTTCACCGCGCTCTCTCCATCCGCACTCTCTTCCCCCCCACTCGCTCTCGTCTCTTACGCGTCCCTTTCTCGCAACAAAGCCTCGCATTCGCACCGTCATCTCTGTTTCAGCTACATACAGTATCCTCGCACCGCCATGAGTAACTCGGGAGACCCTCCCAAACTGCCTCCAGCAACCCCTGGTGACATCACGGCTTCTGCCACTACTGATACCCATCCCCTGGCTTCTGCCTCTGTTTCAAACAACCTCCAGGCTTCTGCCTCTTTCAATAACACCCCGGCCGGTGGCCCCTCTTCCAGTCATAATGAGTCAGACATTTCCAGCCTCGGCTCCACTTCGTGGCAGACATCCGAGTCCGGCGAGGAAGACGCCGAGGCGTCGCGCCCCGCAAGTCAGGTAGTAATCCCAAAACCTACCAGGTATATAGACATGGTGAAAGGCACACTGACAGATCTGGACGCTACTGCATCCTTGTTCGCGCGAGACGGTAGGCAGCTGCGCGACTCAGTAGTCACGGCTCTGAACGCAGTGCAGCACTGCTCGTCTAACACTAGTGGACAGGTCCTCATCCACCTCACCCGCAAAACAGACGCTATGAACAGGAGACTTAGCAATTCTTTGCAGGAAGTATCGACTCGAGTCGCCGCCGTGACTCCAGCGATCTCCATAAACGCGCTAGATGACTTTGCGGAGAAGATTGCCCCGTTTACCGGCGCTCCTCATCAACAACTTTCCATGTGGCGCCGCAAACTGGAGGACGTCATGAACTTTCGGGCGCCTTCTCTCTCGTCGGAACAAAAGGCCAGGTACCTACTTTTGAATTTGGATGGAATTGCGCGCGAAAAAGCAGAAGAACTAGACGACTCGAAAAAGAACAACTACGACGAGCTTTTTAAGCACTTGTCCGAATTCTTCGAATCCCCCACTCAGCGCGCCGTAGCGGAGCAGGCCTTATCGGCATATAAACAATCTGTAGGCGAGTCAGTCACTAGCTATACGGAGAAACTGCTGAGACTAGTGCGAGCCACCACAACCCCTGACGAGTTCAAGAACAAAATGCTGTCCGAATTTGTGTCACGTCTGCGTAGAGACATCAAGTACTACGTGCGCATGTCGAGCCCCACCACCTTCCAAGCCGCGATTAACAAAGCCATCGAAGTAGAAGCATGGCTGGCAGAGGCCGCGGCTGACCGTATACTTGACCCCGCAAGCGACGTGATGGTGAACGCGTTCCGACCCTCAGCCGCAAGCAACCAACCGACACAACCGCCTTCTGCGGCTAGTTCACAGCAAATCCAGCCTTCTCGCGATTCGCAAGTCCCGGTATGCTCTTACTGTAGCAGACGCTACCATACATATTCGGAGTGCCGCAAGCGCGCAGCTGACAATGAGAAGGCGCAGCGCAATCAGGCACCGAGTCAGGGTCCCCCCCAGCGTAACAGCGGAGTCACATGTTTTAATTGCAAAGGTATCGGACACATTTCCAAATTTTGTCCTTCTCCTCGTATAAATTCCGATGTAAGAAAACCCCAATTCCAGAACCAACAGGTGAACTCGCTCGCGCCAATCCCCTCCACTCCACTCGACCACAACACATTTCAGCCCGCGGCCGGCTCGTTTGAAGAAGACCGCCTGAGGAGAGAGCTCTCGGAAACTCAGGCAAGATGTGAAGCCCTTCTGGCACGTAACACTGAATTGGCTGATAGAAACTTCAGCCTCGCTCCAGGCAGTGGTTTCTCATATACAGTAGCATCTCTCATGATCTTTGTCTGCCTTATTGGCACTGCAACATCCACCTCCCACTCTTTGTCTGCTCTCTCTTGCCCTAGCCAGGGCGCCGAATTCGTCCACATCCCCACAAACTACGATTGCAGTCGCCTCCTGCCGGACCCGTCGGCGCTGGCGGAACCGCTATCCCTACTCCTGCTGCGCCCAAACACCAAGCAGTACGAGTCGGACGCGTACGATTGCAAGGTTATCTCTCAGACCGCTACTTTCCGAATCAATTTCTTTGGCGCACGATCGATTGAAAGGTCCGAGACTTTGCACGCGGTAACGATAGAAGAATGCCGTCTAATGTGGAAACACAAGCGGTGCGCCGCTGGCGAAATGTCACAGCGTAGTGAGATGTGGGGGACTTTCCACCCCCTCATAATCGATTGGCCTTCTGCCCCTTTCGGCTGCTGCCGAGACTATTCAATTACAACTACTAACTGTGTACTTATGAAAAGCAAGATTTACAAGCGCGCGAGTGAAGATTACCCAATCGCCTCATTTCCAGGGGCAGACGAATGCGCATACGAGACAGGTCATTGCTCACTGCCCGACGGATCGGCCGTCACATGGGAACCCGAAAAGGAGGAGCACTGTAAGTTCGTTCCGGTTCAGTACATGTCGGGAACTAGAATGACACCCGTGTGGATCTCAGATAACAAAGAATTTGCTTTGAGCTGGACAAACGAGAGTAGATCATTGTCGGATTGCAGTAGATCCCTCACAATCACTGACCAGGGTTACGGTATCATAGTCAAAAATCGCAAAACAAGGAGCACAGAAGCAGCCTATGCCAGCACTAACCAATTAGCCGCGCAGCTACTCGCAGTAGAGGTAGATCAATCCCTCAACATCTATCACATGTTCAGCCAGACTAGCAATGCGCTTTGCGATAGAATCAGCACGCTCGCCACGGCTGTCTCCGCCAGTCTAGTCAGCGACCCCACAGCCCTCCTCCGGTCCCTCTCAGGACGCACCGATATCGTGGCAGATACTGTAGGAGCACACGTAGTCAGAGTACGCAGCTGTTTGCTCATTCCCCCCGGCCAGACCCACCTCGTCCCTTTTCAACCACGACAGTGCCACGCACATCCCGCGGCCATAGTCACCCTTGATGGTCACAATGTTTCCGCGTTTTATGACCCTCTGTCTCAAGCGATTCTCCTCTCTTCCCAAATTGTAGATTGCAGCACGGTAAACCCGGTCATTACAGGTCTGATAAACAAATCCGCCTCCGTCTTCCACCCAATCAGCGGCGAGTGGAGTACTGTAGCCATCAAGTCCCGCCCACTTTTTAGCGCCGCCGGCAGCAGCCTCTCACCCGAACCGATTCCACTAACTATTTTTCATAACCTTATGATTACCAACATATCCGAATTAATCCCACCTGTGTTGCAGCAAATCTGGACGAGCGCAGAGCCAGAGGGACACGAGCTCGCCACCGGAGCCGCCACCAAAGAGGACGGTGAGCACAAATGGTTCGCGCTTCCGCTGTTGCATTTGTCATGGTTCGATATGTGGGTCTCTCTATGTTGCATAATTGTCTCCGCTAACTGCGTTTTATCTCTATTATCTTGGTATATCGCTATGAATCTTAATCCGTTCGACTCTGTTTCTACTCGCGTTCTCTCGCACTTCCGCACCGCTCCAGCATCTGTCTCCCACATCAATTCGCACTCTATCAACGGCGCGCCTCATCCTCTCTCTGTCGCTTATCGCGCAATCACACCTCCACCTCCATATCCGCTCGCCATTTCTCCAGTGTCGAATCATAACTCTGCCTCGTCGCCCATTATTTCCGAGATTTCCGATGATTTGATGGAACTTGTCGTGTTGCCCGTAATGAACGCGCCTCTCTCGCCTTCCCGTGTCTCTGACCCGTCCGCATCACACTCTGCGCCCCTCTCACATACCCGCGCTATCTCCGATGGGCGTGCATCACACTCTGCGCCCCTCTCACCTGATCGCGCTGTCTCTGAAGCGTCTACATCACACTCTGCCTCTCTCTCTGAGCCCATGTTCTCTCCAAACTCCCATGCCTCTTGCTCTGATGGCTTATCGCGCAACTCACCTTCTCAACCTGGTCTCTCTGTCCTCAACATCGAATCCGAATCCTTCTTTCTATCGCAAGTCCGCGCCACCATAAATAATGTAGATGTATTCGCACTCGTAGACACAGGCGCCGGGATTACGATAGCGAACACCTCTCTCGCCGCCGTACTGGGCGTATTTAATTTTGACCCCCCGCGCATAGAAAAAGCAACAGGCGTATCAGGTACAGAGGTAATTATGGCCGGCTCGGCCGAGGTGACTATTCGCATAGGTTCATTTATGCTCAAACATAAAGTACAATTCTCGAGTAACGTAGCAGCTGGCAAAGGCGTTCGCGCGTACAATATTATACTTGGAAACGACCTGCTCGCCAAGCTTCCCCCGTGGCGCATAGATTATCGACAGCGGCGCCTAGTTTTTGACGAAGAGTCCATTCCTATTTTTGCCATAAATTGCGATAACTTACCCGTGCCCCCTCCCGAGCCTATTTGCTCAGCCCGGATTGTTTCCACTTCCAATCAATGCATACCTGGCGAATCCGAGAAATTCATCGAAGCCAGTCTATCGCAACCAGTAGACGCTCTGTTTATGTCCACAAATGCGCGCAAATCTCTCACTGACGCGGGTCTGCTCGTGTCACCCGCACTCTACCAAAATGGCCGCCCCAAAATTCTTATCGTAAATCCCAGCAAAACACCTTTTACAGTCTATAAAGATATGACAATTTGCGACGCGCTAATCATCGATAAAACCCCGTCGGACACGTTCATAGAACGGACCTCCCATTCCTTTTCTGGAACTGAAATCTCAGAACTTTATGTCCCCGCTGACCCACCGACCCCACTTCCGCTTATTGCGACTCTATCTCATCACGCCTACCCGCCGTTCCCGTCACCCTCCCCGCCGACTCCGCCGACTGCGACCAGACCCTCGCCACGGACACCACGCCCGCCGCCGCCACACCCACCGACACCATCCATGCTGAAGACGACTCCACACACCCCGAGCCCGTCGAAGCGCCCACCGTCGACACCCAAGCCTCACCCTACACCGAATGCGACCTGCCGACCACGTCGTGCGCCGAGAACAACATTGACGATCCGACCACCGTCGTCGACCACACCACGAGCGACGACACAGCTGCGAGTCCTGTGCCCGCGACTGACGAGGACACACGAGCCTTTTCGGACATCCCTTTCTGGCGCGCCAACGTCTTCTCGCAAGCCAGACCCACCAGCGTGACCACGACCAACTCCACCACACACTGCGAGTCGCCACCGTACCTGGCCGAGGTGGCGCCGCCCAACATCAATTCCCCGCTCAACATCGACACACCGGAGACCGCCCTCCTGAAAGAAGGCATGGATCTGATGGATCTGGCCACACCCGACTCGGCCATTCTCCACGACGACGACCTGATGGCTACCCCGCCCACTCCGACCAGCGACCTGCTGCCACCCGTCGACGTCCAGGAAGGCCGCGCAGTTCATTCCCCGTGGACACGCAGCAGAGAAGCCACGCGATCTCCTGATGACATCTTCCTCGATTACGACAGGGATTTCCCACCACCATCGGCGACACCACCTAAGAAGAGTCGTCGCGTTCCCCCCACCGACGACGGAACACCCGCTATCCCAGCGGCGGCCGGCAAGGCAACCCCCAGCTCGGCCGGAATGGGCACACAACTCACCGCTCCCGAAGAGCACATGGACACCACGACAACCCTCATCGACGACCCCGATGCCGGCGAGGAACTCGACTACGAGGAGGAAGACGACAACGACTCCTCAGACGAAGCGACCCTGGAATACCTATCCGACTCGGAATCGGATAACGCATCCGACGCAGGAGGCGAGCGATCGCCGTCGAACACCACGGCCGACGAGCCGGAGGAGCCCGAGAACCTCTCTGCCGCAGCCGCAGACGACAGCAAGGAAGTCGACTGGCGCGACGTGCGAGTCTGGGATCGAACCAGCAGACCGCACAAAAGCGACCAGACGCCGCGCTACACAACCAGCGACACAGAGAGAGCTCCCAAGCGGTCGACCGAGCACCCCTTAAATGGGCTTTTCGCCACCCAGACCGGATTTGACTCCAAGGATGCCAAGAAGGTGACATCGCACTGCGACCCGGCACGATACATGGACCTCCCCTTCTATGCGGCTAGGGACCTCGAGTCCACCCACAGGCTTATGCCACTTTTTCTACACCCGGCTTCCGCGCTCATCGAGGAGCGCGCCATCGCCCGTCTCCGACAGGAGATCAGCGATCTCATGGAATAAGGCCGCCCGGGCTTTTCGCCACTCACTCACTACTCGGCTTATCGCCACCATTCCTCCCTTCTTTCGGTGGGTACTTTTTTTTCCAATTGCCGAGGTCGGCAACCCGCAATGGGGATAGCTGTGACGTATGCTGCGCACACGGATAATTAGCACGCTCTCAAGCAACACTCTCTGATGCTATCATGTCGCGCACGCGAGCTTCGATGACTCGTCTCTCTCGCACGCGCATCTCTGATACATCTCTCTCACACGCGCATCACTGGATCATCTCTCACACATGCGCATCGCATGTGCCCTCGCTCATGTACCGCACACGCAGCACACGCGCATTACACGCATATCGCACGCGTATCACATGTGCCCAGCCTCGCGCTTCGCACGCGCACCACACGCGCATCGCACGTGCTTCGGATCTCTCATCCTCGCGCTCTCCCCTCTCTTCCGCGCGTCACATCATGTGTGAATCACTGAGAGAGAGAGTACAGGCAGACTGTTAGAGAGAGAGAGAGAGCCTTCTGGCAACATTCCTCAGAGACCAACAAACCAAGCAACCTACATCCAATTGCATCACTTTCCGCACTGTTCCCATGATCACTTCGCTCCTGTCCGAGACAAATGCTAATTTGTTGTCATTGCAGACCACAATCGCCTGCCGGCGATCTCCTCAGCACTCTTCCTGCACCCTTCCTGCAAATCCTCACGCCACCAACCGACAGTATTTAAACCCTCCACCAAGCCCCTTCGTCGTCAACTTCATCTGCTCTTGCTTTTTGCATCTTTTCTCTAGATAAAGCCGCCTTTCCGTGCCGTATCACGTGTGTGTTCTTGTGTGTGTTGGGCAAGGTGCTAGCCACGTTCAACTCCGCTGCCGCCCACCTTGACCAGGTGGCGGTATGAGTTACTAAAGTGTGCATTCTAAGCCAAGTTTTCTTATGATTCACTGTGAACGGTTGAAGCGGTTTTATATCAGCGTATGTATGTAGCGTATGTATGCACATCCAGGAATGGCCACCCTGAATACCAGTTCAAGAAGAGTGACTGTGTGGCGGCGTGGCTTGATGCCAAGACTCGGCATTTTTCCAAAGGGAGAGAGCCATAAAAGAGGGAGTTGGAGGTAGATTTGCGCAATCACTCATCTTCAACTGGCAATTAGTCCGGGTGGCAATTTCTGGATGTGTTCAAAATGGTTCAAATTTCAAAAATATGATGTCATTTTATATGTTTCAACGAGACAAAAACAGTGCAACAAAAATCGTATCTGGTTTCTCAAATAACGTCGTGCGCAAACGAGACTGGTCTGAAAGCGTGGACTTCATGGTGTTAGTTGCTCATGTTCTTAGGAGATCTCTTTTTGAAGCTATAAATGTTGGTGACAAACTGAGAACAATTTCAGATTGATAAATTTCGACATATTTTAAAACTTGGCATATGTACAACAACAACAACAAAGAAAACGGTTTTCAGCATTGTTTATCCTAGAATTCGAACAGTACAGTTTTCATCCGAATCACCGAGTGTGTGTTGAAATAGTAACCATGTTAAACGCAAAGAACGGTATGTTTCTTTATTCAACTAAAAAAGTAATACGAAAAAGATTCATCCAGTTTTGAATCTGGTTTGTATAGCACGTTACATCACACTTCACATTGAATCTCCCGAATCCACGTTTTACAATTGCTCACATTTCAAAAGAGTGGTAGATAAAATGATTAACAGTATTTGATTTCTGATTTTGATCGAAACGTTCGCCTGGTATTTTTTCAGTGCAGACTTTTACGTGTACTTTCGCCACGTTTCATTCAAAACGGCAAAAATGGCTGCATAAAAGCAGAGCGCCGGAGTCAGTCATCACATCAACATCCTCTACGGCTTGCATTCACATAATTCCGCTATGCTCTTCCACATTCTTTTCTCGAATTTGTGTTCATACTGACTCGTTCAGGATGAAGATCGTCCTCGTTCTCTCCCTCCTGGTGGCGGGCGCGTCTGCGGCGTGCAATCCTGACTACACCAGGGGAGGCGTGGCATGGTTCTTCTGCAACCAACAGTCGATGAGTGTCCCGTCCACATACAACCTTCGGTGGCACAAGCACTTCGAGCAACGCTTCCAACTGCTGGGAGCTGCGTGTGAAGAGCTGGAGGCCAAGATCACAGAGATTCGCGCCATGGACTTCGACCTGAATGTGAATGTGAAGTGGACCTTCTCCAACACACCCGAAGGAGTCTTTTTCGATTGGTTCTATGGAGCCCAGTTCTCCAGCACTCTTCGCGAGCAAATCATCGCCCGTCCCGAGCTTCAATTTTTCTTCAACGTCTCTGCCAGTGAGTATCATATGCGACAGCATGTTATTCGTGAAACTAATGTACGATTTTGCAGTCAGCAGGATCATTCCGAATGAGAACGCCAACCCCGCAGTTCCTTACACCATCGACGTCGCCACGTGTGAACCTGCTGCATCCAGTTAGTTTGGATTCAGGTACCCCTCATAGTTTGTATTTTGCAGTGTTCTTGGACGAAGAACTCGCTGCCATTTTCAACGCTCTTCCCAACAACAACGACACTAAGCTAGCTCAGTCACATCTCCATTTTCTTTTCAACAACTCCATCTCGTTCACCAGCGAGAACAAGTATAAGGTAGGAATTCCTATTCATGAGTGGTTCACTATTAGGCATTTTCGTATTTCAGTATTACGCGGTAGTGTACGATGTGCTGACCAGCTATGGACTCGCTTCTCCGATGTTGTCGAATGTGACTGATTCTGCAGTGATGGAGGAGAATGGAGTGACAGCCGGAAGCAAGATTGACGAGTTCCTCCAGCTGCCGATTGCCTTCTACTGTGACATTTTCATGACTTACTCCAGCGGAAAAGTGATCACTGCTGCTCAGAGCAGCGCGTTTTTCACTCAAATCGACATCGAGTGGAACTTCCTGTATGCTGAAGACAAGAAGAAAGTCAAGCAGTCTTGCCCTGACTTCACGGACAAGTGTGAGAAAAAGGGAAAGAAGCTGAAGGGAGGCAGTGGAAGCAAGAACAAGAAGGCATCGCACGGCTCCAAGTCCAAGTCTGGTTCGAGCGAAAAGTCCGCTTCAAAGGAGTGGGATGGAACGTGCAACACCGAAGATCAAAGCAACATTGCATACGTGAGTAGACTAACACAGAAACATCATCGAAAATATGATACCATATTTACAGTACATCTACCAAACGTTCTGTGCCGGACCTCAAGTGTTCAAGAGCTACACCCAGTACTTTATCTCCATTCAAACACAGCTCATTCTTCTTGCTGGACCTGACAACGGACATCACTTGGAAACTATCTTTGCTACGGTAACACTATCAGACTCACCTGCCATTTCGATCGTTGATTCAGCTCAACGGAATGACTTTCACAAACGCTGACATCTCCACTACATACGTCTATGCATTCCTTCAAGAAGTCGCGAAACTCGACGTGTCTGTGAGGTCTGAAATTGTCGCTGACTGTGACATCTTTTTCAACCCGCACAACTGTGAGTTCACTGATTTTTAATAGCCAAAGGAACAAATCATAGTATTATGGCAAATTTCAGTCCAAACGATCATCGCTGTGATAGGACGCGTCAACGAGACAGTGGAGTTCACTGATATTCCCGAGGTCTTCCAAGGTACATTGAACATTAGACTGCAAGCTATTGCAACTCAACATATCACATTTAGCCCTCATCTCCGTGGATGTGTTTGATGCGTACATGGAGTTGACTTTCGAGCAGAAGTGCCAACTGTTTGTGGTGTTCTCGTGCCACTCGCACAAGTACTTCGATGCTGCATCCATCTCCCAGGCTATTGCTAGCATCTCTGTCGAATTCTCCGCAGTTTTCGAGCTCAACCTCTTCACTTCCCTCAGCAGTGACGTCCAGGACAACACTACTTTCACAGCTACGGTATGTTTATTATGAATAATTTCAACTGACATTTGATTCTAATCGTTTGCAGATTGAATCCGCGCAGTACTACGCATTCTCGCAATTGGCTCTGTTTGACTTCTTCATGGAGTCTGAGGTGCTGGCTGCTGTTGACTCGTGTCTTCGCGAGCTCGATTTCGAGACCCACGAGCGTCTCGCTCACTGTGCTCCCACCATCTTCTATAGTGTTGAGGAATGTGCCAAGAAGAGCCTCGTCACATTCTACAACCCGTTCCCCTACAACACGATCGGCTGGAGTCTGATGAACAACATTGCAATGGGAACTCCGGGATACTACAAAAAGTGGAATGCTGTGTTCGAGCCACGCGCACAACTCCTAGCAGCTCTCTGTCCCGAACTGAGCGACACAATTACTAACATTCTCAAAAACACCACGATCACTGATTTCTCCGTCAAGGTTGATTTCGAGATGACCCCGGAGTACGCCATTTTGTATGAATTCTTCTTCAAACTTGACTGGGAGCTCCGCATCGAACTCTTCTACAAGATGGACTTCATGTTTGCTTACGACGAATGTGAGCGACGAACGATTGAAAACACATCAAAGTTGTTTGTGTTTTAGTCAACGCGCTGATCAGGGAGCAAGCTAAGAACCCCATCGAATTCCATCCCATCGATGTTGATTCGTGTGAATCGTCTGTTCAGAGTGAGTTATCATTTGTCAGAAACAAACTACATGTGTTTGCCTTCTTTATAGTGCTCATCGACATCCAACTGAACGAGACGTGGAACAGTTTGTCCACTGACCAACAGTATCAGCTCATTTTCCTGTCCGGCAAAAGCCACTACTTCAAGTTCGAGTTCGAGGTATAATGGTTTTCAATGATCTTCTGATAACCGATTTCAGTACTACACTTACGTGAACAGTGTTCTGATCCAGCTTGGACTGATGAATCCTATGCTAGCCAACGTGACCAACACTTCGTTCATGGAGGAGATTGGAGCGACCAACGGAACCGCTGTCGGCTCTTTTTTCTATACCCTAACCAAATACAACTGCGACATGTGGATCAAGTTTGCGTGTGGAGAGAGCATTACTGTGGAGGCCGACTTGGCATTCAACACCCAGATCTACATTGGATGGAAGTTCCTCACACCTTCTGAGAAAAAGGTGGCCAAGGAGAACTGCCACGGATTCTTCGATCAATACCATGGTTACCATCTTTTGAATGCTGAAAATAGTGTTTGTTCTAGACAAGAAGAAGAAGAAGCTTCACGGAGGTAGCAAGAGCGGCTCGCACGGAAAGGGATCCAAGTCGGGTTCGAACGAAAAGTCAGAGTCAAAGGAGTGGGATGGATCTTGCAACGAAGACGACTCCAAGTCTATCGTCTATGTACGCATTTCAGCAAGGGTCTCACATTAACATTTTTGTTCAGTACGCAAAGCAAGCGTTCTACTGTGGAGAGATGGTCTTCAAGAAATACACCTCTTACATCCTCTCGTTCGAGCTTATCTTCGTCAACTCTGTTGATGTGCAGTACGTTAGCCAAGTTCAAGCGTTGTTCAATGAGGTAACATCAAGTTTTATAATCAGGTACAACGTTTGAATTGCAGCTAAAGTCAAAGAAGTGTGACGACTCCAAATGGGAGTCTTCCACCGTTCTGGAGTTCTTCACTCTTTTCGAGGCACTTGACGTTTCTATTAAGACAGAGCTCATTTCCAAGTGCAAGGGATGTTTCAGTGTGTCGCAATGTATGTCTCACACGCGTTTCCAAAATATGAATCCACTTTATAGTCTCGACTTCTATCCAGCTGCTCGGACGCCAGGAGGCTGGAGAAATTGTTGACATCACAGTTCTTCCGCCCGTTTTCCAAGGTATTTCAGATCCATACAATGTGTAATTGAGTTTTGTGTTTGCAGAAATGATTTCTGTGGAGTGCAACAATGTGTTCCTGGATATGACTGCTGAACAACAAAGCCAGATCTACATTGCCTTTGAAATGCGTTCGCAGTTCTCGCTTACCGCATTCAAAGCGCTTCTGGAACAGATCTCTTCCGAGTTTGCTGCCGCTTACGTTGAGGTGTTCGAGTCATGCCAGTCGCTCTCGGTTGAAGCTTCTTCTTTCGTCACCATGGTAAGCACTGTTCTGATGGAACGAGACACACTTTGAACTACGTTTCAGGTGGTCGAGGTGCAAGCGTATTCGTATTCGGAGTGCAGCGTGGGCGATTTCTACGAGGAGTCCACTTCTCTGGAGTACATCGCCACTGCCACTTCTACTCTCACGTCGTCTGCTCGTGCTGAGCTCAAGTCGTGCGATTCCAACAAGTTCCAGGCGATTCTTCGTCTCATCGGAGAAGAGGACTTCGAAGACGAAAACACTACTCCTGCTCTGTGAACTCTCTCTGTGAACAACCATTTCATATCTTGAAAAGATAAATGTGCATTCTAAGCCAATTTGCTTGTGATGTACTGTTAACGTAAACGGTTGAAGCGGTTTCATATCAGCGTATGTACACGTGTAGTTATCATATCTTGACAATGCTGAATGCTGTGATATCTAGTTTGACAAAAATTGTCCCACATTTCACTTAGAATTTCTCGGTGAGAACATTATCGCGGATTTTCAACATGCATACTGGAAGAAATGAATTTCAGACTTTCTTTCAAGTTTCCTTCCTTCTGTCTCTGGTCTACTCACGTGATCACGGGAATTTGTTGTAGCGCTCGGCTCAGCAATCGAAAGCGGACTTCGAAAAAACAAATCTGTAAAAAGAGTTATTGTAAAGCTAAGAAAAAGATTGTAAGCGACGAATGTTTTCGACTAACGTTTAGTGTTTATTGCAGCATTAGATTAGATAATTCCAAATATCTTAATTGATGATTTGATACAAAGTCATTTGACTCAATTACAAATCAATTCTATTGACAATTAGGTTCTAAAACCCTCGCCGCGTCACAGTTTCTTTGAGTGATTGGTTTCAAGAGCGTCTACTGTATGTCTGTATGACTGTTGACTGTTCAATGATGCACTTGATTCTATTGTTTGGAGAGGCGCATTGCGAGAACAGAGAGAGAGTGAGAAAGAGAGAGAGAGAGAGAGAGAGAGAGAGAGAGAGAGAGAGAGAGAAGAATAGAGAGAGAGGAATAGAGAAGCGCGACAAGTTTACACTCATCCGAATACTGAGTAAACACGGAGAGAAGTTGCCAAGCAGCCCGCAATTGTCTCAGTCTCAGCCTAAAAGTATATCAATCTGAAACAGTGAAATTGTAAGTGAAGGAGACCACGTTGATCAGTCAAACTATGAATATGACAAGTATGTTGTAGACTGTGGGGCTGGCTCACTGGACCAGTTCAGTCCGAACCAGTCGCCTGTACTACTACAAGGGCCCCCTCCCCTCTCATCTCAGTCAGTTATCAAGTGAGAAATGATGTCATTTTGAATCTTGATCAAGAGGTGCGAAGGAGGGAAAGAGGAGGAGGGACATATCCACTAGATAGAGAGAGAGCGAGTGTGTGTGTTTGAGGAGGAGGGCGCAGGCGGGGCGAGTGATGGCAGGATCAGAGATAGCCCCTTCCCGTCTCTCACTCACTCACACACACACACTGCGACTATCATGCGAGCGCCCGAAGTTTTCATACCGAACCTGCCCGATTTGGTACTGCGAAAGGTTAGTGAATCGCAGCGTACCTATTGAAGAAAAAAATTCAAGTTTCAGTAGAAAATGATTGTGATCACCTCGATTTTCTCGAAATGTCCGGATCGATGATGTGTTTTGCAGGCATTCTCCTTCCTGGACTACAGGCAGTTGTCGAAATGCGAGGGGGTGTGCAGGCGGTGGATGAACATCATCTCATCCATACAGAGGAGGGAGATACATGAGATGAACATTGAGAGGGTGCGTCACTTGGCAGTTGCAACACGGCAACGGTCATTTGAATGGTTGAATTCGTCGCGTTTCCCGCGGTTGGCAATCAAATCAGATAGACTGCGCTTTTTAGTTGTGTTTGGCTGTTGTTTGCAAAAGGTCGGCGTCATGCCTCTGACTTCGAATAAAATGCATGCGAGAAGATCAGCTGTTTCACATTCTCATTCGCTCGCATTGATCGGGGGCGATCCGCGGGCACTCCCGTGTTTGCTTCTCCCTCCCTCCCTCTCTCTCTCTCTCTCTCTCTCTCTCTCTCTCTCCCCGCCGCGTGAAGAAGTCGCGCACTCGAGTCCATGACGCCAGCGAATCAGTCGATGCTCTCTACGGCCAGGACTTTTTTCAATCGAGCTGCAAACCTGCAAACACTTCCCGAAACTGATGACTGCGATACGCATCCATGGATCGTTTTCAACAGTCACAAGAACTCGATCGAAGCACAACACACAAACTACAATCTGATCAAAGCACAATGCACAACGCCTTCAGATCGGCTCCGTGTCGTGCTCGGGTCAACAGCAAGTCGCGTTCCGGCGACTGAACGTCTCTTGTCCCAAGGACGCCATCGACTTCCTGTCCGGAGTGATGCGACGGTCTCGGTGGGTCTCTCTCTCTCTCTCTTTCTCTCTCTCTCTCTCTCTCTCTCTCTCTTCTCTCTCTTTCTCTCTTTCTCCCTCCCTCTCTCTCTCTCTCTCTCTCTCTCTCTCTTTCTCTCTTTCTCCCTCTCTCGTATGTTAGAGAGAAACCACGGCTACCTCATCACGCGCACACGAATGTCACATTGATGTTGTAATTATGATATGAAGAGTTTATATAGCATATATATGACCGAAACAGTATTTTTTGACAAGCAATGTAGAAATCCATTTTTTTCTGTTTTCTAGTCACTCGTTGGCTAGAATGTGGAATTTTTGGATGCACTAAAAAGGAAGATAGCTTTTGGATGCACTGAGAAAGATAATTTATGCAAAATAGTAGTTGATGCGATATCATTGATTCGACATGATACTACAGTACTTTACAGGTTATCACTCCTTCGTCTCACCTGTGATATGGGTTTCCTTGCCACGATTAATCAGGTGCGGGGGGGGGGGTGTGAAGGAGCTTCTCTCTCTCTCTCTCTCTCTCTCTCTCTCTCTCTCTCTCTTTCTCTTTCTCTCTCTCTCTCTCTCTCTCTCTCTCTCTATCCTTCTCTCTCATCCACTTACTCACTATGCAAACAAAACATTACGTTTTCGCTCGAGTTGTTTTTCGACTATTCGAGTCACTCGTCTCAAGAAGTTTCCCGAATACGTTATACAAGACGCACCATTTTATTTGTTTAATCTTTAATTCCACAAAGATTTCGAACTTGGGGAAGAGTAGAAGATTTTGACAAACATGTACATACGTAGATATTCAGTTGAACATCCAGTTGGAGGCGCGTCGCCGCTACTTCTCCAATGTCGAAGACTTGTGGCTGCTGATCATCAGCTGCACCGACGAGGCGCTGCGGGCACTCGAACAGACTGCCGAGCAACTATTCACCGTCAGTCACAAGTATTCTAGTTCTAGTACTCCCAGAGTATCAAAGACAGATGGTGAAGTACATACACAATTGCACATTTGAAACCTTTCAACACAATCACATTTATAATATTTTATTTCGAGTTGTGGTTTATAATCTACACTATACAAGTTTCTGAGAATGTTATCTACGAACAATGTGATGGTTTTTTTTAGGATCTCACACACATTACGGTTCAAATTCATGTTCAGCCGAACAACTTCGTCAATGCCGCCAAGACAGTAAGAAGAGAGAGAAAGAGAAAGAGAGAGAGAGAGAGAGAGAGAGAGAGAGAGAGAGAGAGGGAGAGAGGGAGAGAGAGGGAGAGAGAGGGAGAGAGAGGGAGAGGGAGGGAGAGAGAGAGAGAGGGGGAGAGAGAGAGATCGCATTTCTACTCTTCAGGTGAAAATATTCCAACGACTCTTCCCGAAGCTCGAAATCAACATGGAAATTCACGCCGAGACGAACAAATTGGTGCGCAATGAAAAAAAATGAAGCAATTAGAGTGAACCATCTTTCAGTTGTATGCTCAACTCGAAGCACTCTCACCGATCACTGTCCACAAGCTGAAGGTGAGCTTGAGCATTTGTTAATCGTCTCATTATTGTGTGTTTGTCCTTTCCCACCGACGAGAGTCGCCGCTGTTCTTACAAATCCACGTCAGTATAGAAGGGCCCCCCAATAAGTAGCTGACCACTTGCACTGGTCAGCCGAGGGTTAGCCTTGTTTATCCACATATTTTCCATGCTTGCCTTTTATCGTTATCACTTCTCCCTTGCCGTGGAAATAAACACTTCAATAATAAAGACGAAACTGGTTGTATGTGTGCTATAGTTCTGTGCTGTGTTTGGAAAATGGAATTTCGATAATTGTTGCAGATCATCTGCACGGACTTCGACATGCCGCAGCTGCGACTGCAGAAGCTCAGCGAGGCGATGAAGGACAACAACGTGGTCGCCAAGAACATCACGATTAGGTAAAGTTCCCGCCCATTTTCCAGTTCAAATCGCCGCGCACCATTCGTGCGCAATGGCGATTTAGCACCGATCGCGCGCAAGCAGCGCAATTTGGAATAAACAATCCTTGATCGATGTCCTAGTCATCAAACATGATACAGATATCATATATTGTTTGCCACAACGTATACGACGTGCTTGCCCACAAATCGTGCTCCCGGAAAATTGGAGAGGACTATAAGGGATAGCAATACTCACACGATGGACACTTTGACGCGCACATTCGTTCGTTACTGAAGCTGAGCGAATACGCGTGCTTTTCAATAATGAAAGTCGTTGGGTGATCCTTAAAAACTACTGTCTCTTCATTGGCTTCGATTATACCTGCAGATTGCAGCAGATAAGCAAACTTCAAGTTTCAAGTTGTAAGTACGCTTATTAGGTAGGGACGGGCGCATGGGGGGAATATACTGGTTAGCTGGAGACATGCCTCCCCAATGCGTAACGTGAAGCGGCTTAGGCTCAGGGAAACAAAAGTAAAAATGGTTTCGTAAACTTTTCCTCTAGGGACTGGTCTCTGTGGGCGGACGCGGCGACGCCGATCGCCCATTCTCCACTCGAGACATTCCGAGTGAGCAGCTGCAACATAGAGAACCTAGACGCTCTCGTCGCGTCAATCAAGCTCACACTGGCACAGACGCCACCCAAGAAGAAGGCGAGTCTCTCTCTCTCTCTCTCTCTCTCTCTCTCATGTCTGTCTCTAAATCCAACTCTTTAGGTTCTCGTCAAAAAGAAAAAGGTAGTCAAGACAGAAGAGTCGTTGGATGAGCCTCCGAAGAAGAAGAAGGTCGTGAAGAAGAAGGTCGTCCCTAAGAAACCGTTCATCAAAAAGCTGGAGGTAGGAGAGTTTTGAAACACATAAAAGTTGAACAATAGTTCAATAACAAGCACTCAATGCAGGAGAATATTTATGTAACATGAAGTCCCCCAATAAGTAGCTGATCACTCGCACTGGTCAGGTTAGCCTTGTTTATCCACATATTTTTCATGCTTGCCTTTTATCGTTATTACTCCCTTGCCGTGGAAATAAACACTTCAGTGATTACGATTCTTCATCAATTTGCAGGTGGCGGGTCAGTGCCAGCTGTACGGCTTCGACTACCTGCAGAACAAGGCGCATCTGGAGATCGAGGAGCGACTCGCGCACTCCGCGCCCGCCATGGAGGTCGACTGCTCCGAGATATACTACTGCTACTAGATAACTAGATTGCTGGAACTCTGTATCACAGTTTGGCAGTTCTGAGCCAATCTCCAGTTTTTTTTCTGTGCAGTCTATTGAGCCAGCATCTCCTTCCTTCTGTATCCTTCACTCCTTCCTAGTACACAAACAAGATTTCAATTAAGAAATGTATAATTGTAGTTCGCTGAATCGTTTTGAAACCGAAAACAGGCATTGACTCGAAACAGTTTCAAAAAGACTGGAGTTGACTTCGAAATGCTTTCGAAACTATGATTTCGAGTTCAGATCTCATGATGTCATTAGGACATCTGTACATGTTCACTATGTGACTTTTAGAACCCGCCACGACTGTTCACAATAACCTTATGAGTATCCAATTTTCCCCTGCTATGTTCTATGTAAATTTGCCTACCAAGTTGGTGTTTACGAAATACGGTATGTATATAGTGAGATGAGGTGTTGATCGAATGAAGATGTTTCTTTGCGTGTGAAGCAGTGTGGTGAAGACAGAGAGAGGGACAGAGAGAGAGAGAGAGAGAGAGAGAGAGAGAGAGGGGGGGGGGGGGGGGAGAGAGAGAGAGAGACGCGTGGCGGGGCGGCCACTTGACCGCGGCGGGGCGGCTTGTAACCCCGAGGGGGTGTTTGCACCTTTCTCTTGTCTCTCCCCACTCACACAAAACGTCGTGCCAGCCGTGATGATTCTCAGGGCATGTCTCTTACAACTACTTCTGGCTACTCGAGTAAACGCCCTTTGCGATCAGAGCGAGTGAGTTTTCGAATTTTGGCTACATTGGTAGATATTACTTTATTACGGTATTACGTCGAGCGTGTTTTGATTCCGTTTTCATGAAGTTGCTACAGTGATAAATCTGCCGTTCACTTTTTAAAAAGTTGTAGAAACGAAGGAAAAATAATGTAGAATAATGTAATTATAATAATATAATAATGTAATATGTAATATTATAATAATGTAATTATTATAAAAAAACAATATGAATGAATACGGTGTCTGCAGTGAGATGGAGCGTGTGATGTGCGAGCGCACCTACTCGCTGGATGTGGATGAGTCACTCGAATCACTGGATGCTCCCATGAAAGAAGACGAGGAGACGGCAGTGTATGCGAGTGCCAGCGGTACGTGATGTTTGCACAAACGCATACGTTTATGATATAAAATAGTATAATACTCAAACAACTCAAACTCGAAAAGTCCTGGGCAAGACAAGTTGGAAAGCGTTGCGGAAGTGGTCCAACCGCCACTCAGCGTCTCGCCGCGGCGCACACAGATTTCAAGCGAATCATTCCAAAAACTTGCGCATGACACGTACAAATAGAAATCACTCATCTTATGGTCGCCGGAAAGGTGCAGGTACACTCATGAAGCTCTTTTTCTCTTGCATTCCATCATCACAGCCTCGCGTCGGGTGGGCGAGCTGTGCTCGTTCCACACGGACTGCGTGCTCGGCGCGTTCTGCGAGGGAGCGGCCTGCAGGTGCTGGAGCAGCCACGTCACCATCGACAGCTACTGCTGGAGGAGTCAGTCAGCTCTCTCTCTCTCTCTCTCTCTCTCTCTCTCTCTCTCTTCTCAATCACCTCTTAACACCTTCATAACTTGAAATCCTGTACCCCAATCGCACCGTGGAAGCTTTTTTTGAAGTGAAGGACCAGAAGAAGTGTTCCTCTTTCAGAAGTGAACCCGGAGGAGTCTGGGTGTTCCTATGACGCGCAGTGTGAGGCCGTGTGGCCGGGCGCGCGTTGTGTCTTCTCCATCTGTCGCTGTCCCGGCAATCGCAAGCCGGCCGCGACGAGAGAGGGACCCGTGTGCCACGCACCCGGTATGGTTGTTTACTTGTTAACTTTTTGGTTACTGGTACAGTAGAGACATTTAGCGTGTTCTTTGGGTTTGTTTATTGGTTCATACCGTCATTGTGGATTATAGGACATGCAGCGCGGTTCTTTGCGATAATCGCCTTACTAATTGATTCACTGATTGTTTACTTGTTCACTCTCTAATTCAGGCCAGTGTCCGACGAACGGCGCGCATTCGATGCTGTTCAACCGGAACTCCAACTCGCCGTCGCAGTGCTTCGCGTTTGACACGGAGGATGACAGGTAAGAATTCTCTCTCTCTTTCCCTCTCTTTCCCTCTCTCTCTCTTTTCCTCTCTCTCTCTCTCTCTCTCTCTCTCTCTCTCTCTCTCTCATCCTCCCCCCCTTCCAGACGTGCCGGCCGCTTCATCGGGTGTGACGACTTCCCGGAGGTGCACGACTGCATCGACGGCATGTGCTGTCCGAGTAGAGGTCCGTACTTTTAGTTACCTACATATATACTAATAAATAGTTATTATTACTGCTAATACGTTTTAGTACTCTTAAAAAATAGCAAATATCTTTACATTCATGTACGGGGGGTATAGCTCACAAACCCCCTCCGCAGAGTGAATCTCTTGCGTCGGGGCACACTTTACATTTACCTGTATGTACATGTACATGATCACTTTAAAAAAAAAGCTGATCTTTTTCTCCTCTTTCGCACCTTCTCAAATATCACGATCGGATGTCGCCTTGTTTACTCAATTAACGCCTAACACGGCAGTTTGATTGGCGAAGAAGTGTCAAGTAGGCGCGAGAAATATGACACCTACCTGTGCAAAAACGCACTTCCGGTCAATGATCGCTTGATTATCGATCGATTGCAGCGCTCACCTGCATTCAAGCGCTCGACGTGGGTGCAGAGGGCAATGAGACGACCATATTCTCGGACAGGTGAGTAACATGGCGTCATCTTCAGTGATTCATCGATGACGTCATTTCCACAAATGACTACGTTGGTTATGCAAGTAGATGAATGATGACGTCATTGACTTCCGGTGGTACTTCAACTCTATCACGGGCGCATGCGCGGCGTTCAGCTACAGTGGACGAGGGGGGAACGCGAACAACTTCGCCACCAAGGCACAGTGCGAGAGCTACTGCGAGATGCGTGAGTGGCAACCAGTAAATAGATACTGTGAAGGTTTCAATGTTGGTATGTTATTTCTAAAGGTCACAGAACACAGAACCGTTCTTATTGATTAGTAAGAAAAACATTTATAAAACGCGAGATGCGTTAGTGGCAACTAGAAACAATGTGTAATACATGTTTTGTTGTGAGCCTCACATATCCGACTACTTACCGACAGTGAAAATCAGCAATATCAAGTGTGTCCCTACAAAACGATTCCACTAGCCCTAGCGGTCAGCAAGTCGCTAGTGAGACTGGACATGCGTTCAGGCTGCTCCCGGGGCCTTCCTCAACTGGACGACTCCCGATCCGAGTCCGACCCCCTCGCCTCCCTAGCTGTCAGCTGCGCAGCCGCCGAGAGTGCCTGCCAGGGCGCGTTCTCCTGCCAGAGAAAGGTTCGAGTGACGTCATAGATCACACAAAAGTGACGTCATGCCTTATAGACTTCTACCTCGTAGTTAGTAACTCAAAGATGACGTCATCAATACCATTGCAGGACTCGCTGGCGTTATGCTGTCCTACCGCCGAGTTCATCTGCAGTGAGTACGGGGGTGTATCGGGGGAGGTGGTGGACCTGTCCGCCCCGCCCACAATCACTCCCTACTCGGCAGGCAGCAACAGACTCGGAGAGCACACGGTCTGTTGCACTGTTTTACTGACGCTTTCGGAGACGAGATTTTCGCCAGGGTTTTGCATTCAAGTGACTCTGTCAGCGGTCATATTTTTAGTTCGATAACTATGTCATTCGATAGTAAAACACACAATACAATCTACCCGAAAGTGCTGATAACGTATGAAGGGATTACCATACGTTTCACCGCATACGTTTCAGTCTACGCGCTGGTACTGGGACAGGGCGGAACGCGCGTGCCGCACGTTCAAGTACCTCGGACAGGGAGGCAACTTCAACAACTTCCTGTCAGAGGAGCACTGCCAGAGCTACTGCACAAAGTGTGAGTGGCAGAGGGAGTCGATCAATCGATCAATCAATCAAACAATCGTACAATCAAGAGGGAGATAGACACATACACAGAGAGAGAGAGAGAGAGAGAGAGAGAGAGAGAGAGAGAGAGAGAGTCTCTTTCCAGCCCTATGCCCCAACGGCGAGCCTCTTCGCGAGAACGGAGGCGCGATCATCAGCTGTTCTTCCTCCGCGCAGTGTCCTCGCAGCCATCTCTGCAACGCCGGCGTTTGCTGCCCCAGTGCCGGTGCGTTTACGGAAAAACTATCACTTAACAATATGACAAACTATCTCTGACATTGCTATATATGACAAACATATGACAAACTTTGAAAATATCTCTGACACACTTATCATAATATATAGGACTAGCAGTGCAGTGTATTACTTTGACGCTAGCTGACATATATATTTATATTTTATATACATTCTGCCGGAATACTATCACGTTCCATGATAACTTTACGTTTTCAAACACACCATAGAGCCCAAGTGACTGGCGAAACAATACTTCCAGCCACCGTCTGCAATCAACCGCTCGTTGCCGGTGCGCACTGCCAGCCGGAGCCTGTTGCGAGGTACAGTACACCAGTATTCCAATCACAAAACGATTAGTCACGAGGGTAATCATTCGATGCGCTATCAACAAAACGCGCATTCTGTTCAGACTCGCCTTCTTAAGGTGCGGTCAATCTCTTCGAAAGCCATTCGGGAGTGTTTCGAAGGCATAGCTAGGCATTCCGAAGTGTTCGGGAGTGTTCCGAAGGCGATTCGGGAGTGTTCTGAAGGCGATTCGAAAGGCAATTCCGAAGTGTTTCGGAGGCATTCGGGAGTGTTTCGAAGAGACTGACCGCTACTTAACTTTCAGGTACTGGTTCAACGCGGCGCAGGGCGCGTGCCAGCTGTTCCAGTACCACGGATGCCACGGCAACTCCAACAACTTCCCCAGCCTCGACGAGTGCCAGAAGCTGTGCAGCAGCATCGAAGGTCGCGTTCCGTTGTTGTTGTCAATAGTCTTCGGCAGTGAAGCAGACGCAATTGAACATTGTTTCGCTAATCTCACCATCAAAAACAATATACTATAATCGGACAGGTTACTATAATCAATCGATAAATCGATCAATGCAGAGGAGCCCAAGTGCGTTGTGGGGGAGCCGCTGAAGCTGGAGGACGGCAAGTTCTGGCGGTGCGGGGGGCGAGGGAAGTACCACACGCAGTGCCCCGCCAACTACGACTGCCACTACGACGGAAAGAACTACGGGTGCTGCCCCAGCAAGGGTGAGTGATGTTGTGGGATTATGAGTCATCGATGATAGTCAAAATAATGCATCAAGCAATGTTGAGTCGAGAACTACATACATGAACAGTGGATGAGATTTTCTAACAGTAGTTTGGCGAGATTACCATAAAATTGTCCCAGTAACAAAATGAAAAGTTGGATTGGGATGTGCATGTGTGTACATTACGAAAAAACCATGTTTCAGAGTACACGTGTCGCAGTTCGATCGACAAGGGCCGGTCGTGCAACTCCGGCACTACGATGCGATGGTGAGGTATACGGTAATCACTTCACACACTACATACAAGATCTTCCAAGTTCGAAAACTCCTCATGTTCCTATCCCGTGAAAGTCCGTGACAGATCGTACTTCAGTATTCTACGAGGTCATACAGTATCCAGTACTCCAGTCATACAGTATCATCTACAGGGCATTCGACCACTCGTCTCGATCTTGTCGTTCCTTCACATACCAGGGGTGCGATGGCAACTCAAACAACTTCGCCACCCAGAGAGACTGTCAGGACTATTGCGCCGTTTCCGGTATTGATTAATTGATTTATCGACTTATTGTTTACGTTTATCATCCGGTCTTTCCGCAGATTTTGACCTGTTGCCGGCCGGGGAGTATGGGGTGGGGTCGGCATTTTGTCCACTGGTTCTGAATGCACGTTCCCTCCGCCTCTCGCCACTCGCGCTGCAATCAAAACACAACATACGACAGCAAAGCACAAAACACACTCACGCATCCGCCCAGCTTGTCCTTCACTTTGTTGATGATTCCAGCGTAGACAAGTGGTAATAGTAAAAGTAAAAGTGGACCATAGATCCGCATTGTCAATGTGAAAGTGAACAACTCTCGACTCTCGAGCAGTCACGTGTGTTTGCGGATCGATTATGGGGAGCGCGGCGTGTTTTTTGAAGGGTGTTTTGTCATTCCTTCCCCCCTGTCACATTGCATCAATAAGTACATATAGAACACAAGGGACACCGCATTGACATTCTTTGTCTGACCTATAGAAAACCTTGGCAAAATTAATATCGAATCTCATAAGAGCCGTTCACATTTGATCTACAGTTTCAGGTGACCGTTTCATTATGTCAATTATAGGCCATCCCCCATTTTCATCGTACGGCATTCTCGCCGGCGAACCAGACAGAAGCGAAATGACGACGATTTGATGCGATTTCTCCTATTTTGAAGCATTCTTGTATTAAAACTGTGTGAAATCGATCGAAATTCCGAAACACAGGTTCTCTTCAGACATCGTTGAATCATATCCTCCAGAAAACTGGTTGCGATCACTTTGAAGATAGCTACAAAATAGCCTGTTAAAGTCGGTTTTTGTGCAATAATGAGAAAACTAGGTCGAAATTCAAAAATCGAAGAAACAGGTCCTGTGAAGAATATTTCTCCGGACCACGTGTCAAAATTTCATAAAGATTCGATAATTCTGAACGGAGTTATTAAATCCGATAGGTGGAAAACTTTGCTTTATTTGACTTGCAAATGACACTAATTTCCCTGAATATAGACCGCCGAGCTCGCGAATTGCGCGGTCGAATGGTCTTGCGCAGGCCGATAACGGGATATTGATTCCTCAAATGATGTCTGGTGAATGTTCCGAGAAATGACTGCCGTACGATGAAAGGGGGGACGGGCCCCGAGTTTCGAAAAGAGTCAAACAAAAAAACTACAATCAACTATCTACTTTCAAAAAGTGAAAATGAATAGTACTGAAATAAGAAAGAGTCAAATAATGAAATTCAATGAAATTTTTTTCAGGCTGTCCGAACGGCGGCGAGCCTCTCACGGAGAACACGGGCCGGCCGATCGAGTGCAGCGAGACATCCTGCCCCAGCACGCACCAGTGCACCAAGCTGGTGGGGGGAGGGGGAGAGAGGGGGAGAGAGAGAAACAGAAGGGAGAGAGAGTGAAAGAAAGGAAAACATTCCTCCTATTATCCACCTTCATCTTCAATTCTCTCGTCTGACATTAATAAATATGAAGAAAGGGAAAGGGTGACAAACAGGAAAGAGAGAGAGTCTCCCTCTCCAGAGAGAGAGAGAGAGAGAGAGAGAGAGAGAGAGAGAGGAGAGAGAGAGAGAGAGAGAGAGAGAGAGAGTCTCCCTTTCCAGGTTCTTCCCGGCCAGCCCCCCTCCGGCTCCTACTGCTGTCCCACCCGTGCCTCCATCTGCCAGCAGCCATTCGATCAGGGCAACGACTGCAGCGAGCCGCAGAGAAGGTGAAATGTGTTATCGATTAGTTATCGATCAGTTATTGATTACAATGAAATTTGATGCTTACAACTTCTGTTTCACATCACCTGGGAACAGAAATGATTATGTCATAGTAGTCATAAGTCATAGAAACCAAATCAAAAAAATAGGGTAAAACTTCCCTCTCACAGCTTGGTCATGCAAAAAAAACATAAAATACTAAACGTCGGATTGAACCGGTACAATGACTGACATTGACTGTAAACAGCTTTTCTCATCAGAACCACGTTTCGTCGTGTACATCACATTCTCGCAGGTTCTTCTTCGACTCCTCTGTCGGCGCGTGTCGCGCGTTTACATTTCGCGGCTGCGGCGGCAACGCCAACAACTTCCCCACCAAGATGGCCTGCTTCAACTTCTGCCACTCTAGCGGTGGGCGTCTATCTCCCTTTTTTTGTCTCTATCTATCTCTCATCTCCTTTTATCTCATTCTTCACGCCATGTATATGTATACCTGTATTCCTCCTCTATCTGTCTTTCTCTTTCCCCCCACTTTTCTTTCGCCTTCCCGTTTTTTTCCCTCTCCCTCTTTTTTTTCACTTTCCCTCCTCTGCAGCCTGTGCCACCTCCGAGATGGCGTTCCTCCCTTCCTCGTCCGATCTCCCGAGAGACTGTCTCCAGTCTGCCTGTCCCCGTGGTTTCTCCTGCGTTCGGCAATCGAACGGCGTGAATGAGACGGGGGTCTGCTGCGGCACGCCCAATATGGGTGAGCCACGTTTTTTTTTTTTGAAGTCATACGTGCATCGCTAATAAGCCTCTATCTTGACTACAAAAACCCTGTTGTGCAATACTACTCAAATATCATATCACATGTGTTAAGATGTGTTACTCTGTAAACTAACGGTACTGGTTCCCCTCTAGGCGTGTGCCCCTCTTCTCAGCGTCCCTTCCTGGACTTCCGCTCGCAGCGCCCCCTCACCTGCACTCCCAATCAGAGGGAGGGTTGTCCGCACGGATTCAACTGCCTCTTCCACGCAGAGAGAAACGCCTTCTACTGCTGCGCGGACGCCAGCCAGAAGAGTGGGTGATACGTTCCCCACAATTTATTATGATACGATATACGTTCATTCGGCAGCAATACGTTTATTTGGCGCGATTTGGCAAGTGCACCTCATTTTGTTTTGGATTGGTCAACAAGCCTTGTCATCAATGTGTACTGTTCTCTTTCCGGTTTCCAATCGCCTGCCCCTCCCCATCAATACGTTTATTATTAGCGCAATTTACAAGGGTGCCTCAGTTTGTCTGGGGAGGTTCTTGGTGAACAAGCCTTGTCATCACTGTGTACTTCCCTTTCCAGTCACGTGCCCCTCGGGCTCCCGTCCCGTCCGCCTGCCGAATGGAGAGGCCGCCGGCTGCAACGAGCACCGACACTGCGACAACGAAGCGCAGTCAGTTCATTCTAAGTAGCAGTATACATGTTGTAAAGTTGCTATGGATGTAGCAGTTTAGGGTGGTAGGCATTTCCCCCCACTTTTCCATGTGTCCCGTGAAAAGTTGGAAAGGTGAATGCGCGTTTTGTAAAAGTTTGAAAGAGAAATTGGCCTTACTGTATCGAAGACACTCGCGATGAAAAGTGGGGGGAAATGCCTACCCCCCAGTTCAGTGTCTTCAAAACGCCACAATGCACAACGTAACATTTTGTGGAATAGTCGGTTTTGTACTACTAGGTTCAGGTGCCACAAGCCGGATGCGTTCCGAAGTGGCGTGTGCTGCTCGAATCTCGACAACGTCTGCCCGCCCACCTTTCTGCTCGACAAAGACCGCACCGCCGAGGGGGAGTGCAGCCCGCTGGTGCGTCCTATCTCTCTCTCTCTCGCTCTTCCTCACCCTCTCCCTCCCACCCCTCCCTCCCAGGTCACCGATTCGTGTTCCTCGGAGCACTCCTCGGTGTGTCTGTTCGCGGAGCGCATGGGTCGTTTCGTGTGCTGTCGCCGCGAGCCGCGCGCGCCCTCCTCGCTCTCCCGCTGTCCCGGCGAGACCCTCGCAGCCGATCCCTCCCTGCCCTGCTCCTCTGCCGCCGCCTGTCCCGCGCCCTACTTCTGCGTCCGCCACAACTCGCATAGAGCCGGGCTGTGCTGCCGGCATCCCAACAACGCAGTGCAGACAACGGAAGGTAGTGAGCAGCAAGCGGTGACGACGACAACCACGACAACCACGGTACGTTAGTCTGACAGCTAGCGTGGTTGGGAAATTAGCAAAAGTTGGTACCTCATGCTGGAATCGAACCAGCGACCTTCTGTTTACTAGACAGACGCTCTGCCACTGAGCCAATGAGGCTGTGCGTGATCGTTGCCGAAAAGGGATGGTGTGCTCTCTCTCACGCAATGTGCATTTAGGAAGCGCCAACCACATCTACTACAATGGTTACCACCACGACTGCAGACGTGCGAATCGACGAAGAGACGACAACTCCGCGCGTGACAATAAGAGAACCCGAGACTCGCAAGAAGGTGAGCTTAGATGACGTCAGATGACGTCATCGATCAGATGACGTTGCAGGAGAAGGTGGACTGGGAGGGGGAGGAGGCGCGGTGTCCGGTGGATGAAAGGGCGTTGATCGACGAGCGGACGGGACAAGCGCAACTGTGCAACGACAGGTTCCCGTGCCCCCAGCCATACCAGGTCAGTGCAGTGGGGATCCAATAAGGGATTCTCCAAATATAGAAAAAGGCGTGAACCGTGATTGTTCGAATGTTCGAATGTGATCTCGGTCACAATATTTCATCATATGACAATTTCATTACGCAACGGTGTTTTTATTAAAAGCCACTGGTTTTTCAAAGGAGCTACTTGCTATGAATGTTCTTCGAACTCATCCTTGCAGTGTCGCTTCCCGATGTCGACCCGCCAGCCTCGGATCTGCTGTGCCGGCCGGCGCACCTGCCTCGCCGGCACAGTGCCACTAGTCATGGGCGGCGAGATGAGGTTAACTTAAATATAACTTTACATATAACTTTTTTTACATGAAAATTTACACATAATTTACATATCATAACGTTTTCATAATTGTTGTACCGGGGCCACTCGTGAATGGTGCGAGATGGGAAAGACGTGAGACGTCTCGGAAACACGACTGACCGCATTTTTTTTAAGTGGAAAAGTCTACCGTGAAGATTTCAGGCAGTGTTCGGGCGGTGGCGGCTGCCCCGGCGGATACGAGTGCGAGCGGGGCATGTGCTGTCCGACGAAAGGTAGTCACTTATTCATTCATATTGAACACAACACAAAACAACAATTGCCAGTTGGGAGAAAAGCAATACGCCAATAAGTTAGTCATTTTCAGTTGAGGCCACCGGAAGTTCGTAAATTTAGTTGGTCCATCACGGTTGTGTCACTACAAATTACTTATCTTTTTAAGATATCGCCTGTTCCGAGCCGGTGTTTCACGGTACACTGTGTGATGGATTGGATAGGAATATGACAAGGTGGGAGGTGGGAGAGAGGGGAGATATGGGGAGGGTGGAGGAGAGAGAGTGAGAGTGAGAGAGAGTGAGAGAGTGAGTGAGTGAGTGAGAGAGAATAGAGAGAAAGAGAGAGAGAGAAGAGAGAGAGAGAGAGAGAGAGAGAGAGAGAGAGGAAGAGAGGAAAGAGAGAGAGAGAGAGAGAGAGAGAGAGAGAGACCCTTGTTCAGGTACTACTACAACCCCGACTCGACTGAGTGCGTCCGCTTCCAATTCCGTGGCTGCTCCCCGACCGCCAATAACTTCATCAACAAAAAGAGCTGCATCCGGTGAGCGCGAATGACGTCATCTGACATCACCGATGACGTCATTTCAGAACGTGCTACGAGCCGGTGATGGAAAGCACCAGCGCCTTGACTTCTATTACTCCTGCAACAGGTAATGTTTTGTTAAACCGTGAACTAACACCAAAACAATAGTACACACTAAAAAGATGACGTCATAGCACCGAATGACGTCATAATATTTTCCAGACCACGACTGTCCGCGTCCGTTCACGAACCCGCACGACGGACCACAATTCTGCTATCCGCTCTTTGACTCGTGTGATGGTACCTTTTTATCGAATTGTGTTTTCCAGATTCCCTTATTATTTTTCAGAACGCGCATGAAAGATGTATATTTTATAATTAATAAACGAAAGTAGCAGAAAAAATGTCCTGCATCTTTCTTTCTTGCCACGGTCATCGTCGCGGAGAACGCAGCGCCGCGTCGCGTGTCAAGCGTGCGCGCGTTGCGGTTGCCGGGCGCCATGCCAAGAGCGATCGCGCGCTGCTTGTGACTCTATGTGCTTGCAGACACGGAGCGCTGTCTGCCCTCCTCGACCGGTCAGTACGTGTGCTGCGAGACACCGACGCACACTCAGAACTCGCTCTCCTCACTCATACAGGGAATGTGCGGCAGCGGACACCGACCGTGAGTTGGAAACTATTAGTTTTTCGGTTCATATGAATCCACGTAAGAATGTGATTTGTGGATTCGTCTGGTTGACCGAACCAAAACAGGTCATCAATCATCAATGATATCACCCCTCCTGTGATACGCCGAGGTTGTAGTCGCCTTTAATACGTCGTTCAATTTTTAGCCAGTATCTTCATAACATTACCTAACGTCTTTAAAACATACCCAAATACTCCCGAAAACTTCGGAATACCTTGCTTGCCTTTTTGAACACTTCGGAATTGCTGACCGCACTTTCAGTGTGTTCCGCCCGGTGACTAGTCCGGGCATCCGGAGTCTTTCTAAATTGTAATGTTCGTGTCGTGCTTGCAGTGTGCTCACCCCGTCCGGCGACCCGGTGCGCTGCGGTCGCGCGGAGCGGTGCGACGGCGGACAGACGTGCCGACACAGCAAGGTCCTACTGGCCGATATCTGCTGCATGAGAGCCGACGAGGGTATGTCATATCATACTGCCACACATTCAGATGCAGAAGCGAGCACGCACAAAATATGCGCGGGAACCTGAACCAAGTGAGCCACTTGCAGACTTGCTGTCCGGCGGTTCGGGAGCGATGCGCCGGTTGAAGCCGCAGCAGCTCGGCCGAACCTACTCTCCTCGGCGAGGGCTCCTCACCAGTCCCGCGCCTGTGCCCATACAGGTTGGAAATACGTTTCAATCACCCAGACACGCCATCATACAATACGTTTCTCCCACACCGCGATACGTTTCAGGTGTTCATCAAGAAGCACACGGCGCGTATTCGTCCGATCATCTCAAAGGTGCGACTGCCGGAGAGGACACTGCGAGTGTGCGGGCGGTTCGAGGACGGCGACTGCCTTCCCAGTGAGTCGTTCTCCCTCCCTCCCTCTTTCTCTCTCTCTCCCTTGCTGGAATTGCTGCAACTTCACCACCAGCATTATCACCAACCTGATGAACATGGTGTTGCAGGACTGTCCGCGGGCGATGCGGGCTGTCGTGTGGCGGCGCAGTGTCAGGGTCAGAGTCACTGCGTGGGCGGGCGGTGCGTCTGCGGGGCAGGCAGTGTGCTCTTCCACAATATATGCTGTGAGTTGTCGATTAGTATTTAATAAGTACAGTTGTTTCTTCCTATAATATATGCTGTGAGTTTTGGTTGATCAGTGGGCAGATCAGTGGGTATATATTTGAGTAGCTGAATACCTCTACCTCTACTCGTTTCTAATCGAGACGGAATATACAGCTTCAGTGTTTTATAGGTATCAAGGTGAATCCCATTTTTACTTTAAAATTACATTTTTCAGACTGGAAATGCCCGCCGTACTTTCGAAACATCAGCGGCATCTGCGTCTGACGTCATCGTTATCATTACGTCATTCTTTTTTTCTAAATATTTCGGGTTCCATTGTAATCGGCACGCTGTGGGTGATGTAATAATAACATATATAATACTTCCGCTCTGTTTGTGTCGCAGAAGTGCAAAGTAAACAAATAAACAACTACATGATACATGTTTATTATTATACTCACATCTCTCTGTCAATATACACATTGTGGATATACTCGTGTCACTCTCACTCCGGGATACTGTATTATGAAAGGAAGGGGGAATGTATGTACTATGTGTCAAGTGGGTCACGGCGGTAGGTAGGGCAAAACACAAAACACAAAACACACTCGGATCAATCGATAGTCTACTCGAGTACATGAGTGTGCTGGACGGTCCGCTTGTGTCCCGGAAAGATGAGGATGAGGAGAAGCACCATGAGGACGCAGAGCGCAATGAGCAGGGCGATCAATAGTGGGCGGGGCCAGAAGGGGCGGGACTGCTTCTGCACGGACTGGGTAGGCGAGCGGGGCGGCGACCAGCCTTTGGTCGTGCTGAAATTGGGGTCAACAAGATGAAAACTGTCATAAAACCATAAAACATGTATTTATTTAACTCGAAAACACTCGATTCCCTTGGGGGAAATTGGAGTGGGTTCCTCCGATACTATGGGTTCCTTCGACTGACCTGTACGGAGGTGAGCGTTGTGTGTTTCGGAATGATGAGTACGTGTAGAAGGGCGGCACATGTGAGTTGTAGAAGTGGGTCATGTCGGGATCGCGCATCTGCGGATTGAGATTCGTGCTGGAAACGCGAGACTCGACTTGTGTATCAAATAGCAGACACTTTCTAATGATCTTTTCATGATTCTTGGAATCTTTCAATGAGTATTTTGTCAGCATAATGGCATAAGGATTAATACCGTATCATGCACAGTATTCTTTTATTTTTTTATCCGAAAAACCTTCTATACCTATACCAACCACATGTTGTTGCTCATTTCTCATTTCATCAATCTCATTGCAGTCTTTGATCAATCGTTGCAAACTCTGTAATCTAAATCTGCAACACCCTATAGCATTCAATCGTAACCTGCATTTCAGTATAGTAAATTGAAACAGCTGCTGATCGGTCGGGTTCTCATATGATCATTTCGCGCAAAACACCACGCGCTCTTTTGCTCTTGCATTGAGCGCAGCTATGCTATCACACAAAATACGCGTAAACCTCCGCCGTTATTTTTCTGTTTGATCAGTGTCACGCACACACTGGGCAGGGGGCAAAATCGAGAATCGATCATAAACGAGAAATCAGTATCGTTATACCAAAATACTAACTGTACTTGTACTTGCGATATAAATAGAGGTTTGAAAGCCGTTAACGGAACAAGGAGTACTTTACAGATTTCCAGCTCAACACTTGGTACTTGGTACTTATATGGTATAATTCAACGTTCATAGTGATCACAACCATTGTGGCACGCTGAAAATTTGAGAGCAGTGAGCTCATTGGAGTAATACGGGAAAAACAGCAAAAAAAATTGGCGATACATTTACAAAAAAAGTGTTATCCAATCAGGTCATGTCTCAATCATGTTCCTATGCATTCAAGTTGATCGGAAACTGTTACTGTTACCCATAGAGTCTTACCCGCGAACGTGACCAATGCAATATGGCAATGATAGTGTGGCCTTTTCGAAACCACTTCGACTGATCCGTACCTGAATATGTCTGGCAGCTCGGATTCCAGATCTATTGAGGTGTACTTGGGCAGGGGTCTCCTGGGCGGGGGACGCGGTGGCAGCTCCCCTGGAGACCCATCTCGGCTACTCTGACGACTGCTCTCGCCACTTTTCTCGCCGGCTTTGAGCTCACGCGGCATACTGTAACCTGGGTAGGTGAACACCATAATGAACATAGACATCATTCGGCAACACGGGACCATAGTGTGGGACCATACGGTGATAGGGACCATTCCGAAAGTGGTAAGAGCCGTTCGGACAGAGGTAAGGGACCATGGGGGATCAAGAAGTGACCACGGAACTGAGTCACTGCGTGGCTCGAGGGCAACCGAGAGAGAGCGAGAGTGAATGGCTGGCACCGTACAAACACAGATTGGGTGGGGCGAGATTGGACGAGAGAGAGAGAGAGAGAGAGAGAGAGAGAGAGAGAGAGAGAGAGAGCGCGCGGACAGTTTGTTTGATATCCACGCAGACTGTTTGTATGGAGGATGGGAGTAATGTGTGTTTGTGTGTGAGCGTGAAATCGTGAGAATGAAAATATGAAAATACATCACGGATCGATTCACGGATCTATCGAGAACAAGAGTACACCGTGGATAGTGTCATTGTTCATTCACAATCCTCATTCACTGATATGTAGACACTTTCTTGTCCTCGCCTATTCAAAACTTTTCGATAATACGCATTGTATTTGGGTTGGGTAATGAAGAATTGAATTGAAAACGAAGAAATCGAATCCGGACCTTTTTACAAGTCATAGTTTACATATTCATGAACAATGATACCTGCCTAAATCCAAACGCCCAAACCTAGTAGCTAAAATGATTCCAACTAACAAAGATCATTAGATTCCCAAATCAAAAAAAGCAAAGTGCTAAAACAAATAGTTAGAAGAGTGAATAGTAGAACTGGCGCGAATGGATAGAGATAGATCCAGCCGGCGTGGATGTGGATAATAACTATAGATTGTGGATGTCGGAAATCGCGGATATCCGCACAAAGTGAACAAAGCCAGGAAGCAGCTGCCATGTTTGGTCAGTCTGCCATCAATCGACAGAGAGAGAGAGAGAGAGAGAGAGAGAGAGAGAGAGAAAAGAGAGAGAGAGAGAGAGAGAGAGAGAGAGAGAATAGAACTGATGTGCACACAATATAAAAGCACTGCGGCACAATTGACTATGCACCAATAGAGCGGTGGATCAATAGACTGGGGAATGGCAGCACTCTCTGTCGATCTCTCTCTCTCTCTCTCTCTCTCTCTCTCTCTCTCTCTGCCAAATCTCAAATCTCAAATCAGGCAGCGAGGGAGGAGGGATTAGTGGGTTTGATCGAGAGGGGACTCTCGCCGAAAACAAAAAAAACCCACGCAGTTGGATTGTAAATGATATGAAGAAGTGTTGTGGCGGTCAGCCACCATTGATAATGATTTTACGATGTTCGTTGAAAAACGCGAGTGTATTTATGCATACACAACGAAGGAGCAACAAGAAAAGAGCGAGTCAGTCACTGCCGGTGTTTCGCTTGAGGAGGTTCCATGTGCTGCGCTTGCGGTGATTGGCTGGAAAAGAGATAGGGTTAGAGAGAGCGATGGAGAGAGCGATGGAGAGAGAGAGAGAGAGAGAGAGAGAGAGAGAGAGAGGTCCGCACCGGAGAGCATGGGCACGTGATTCTTGTGTGTGATCTGTATGATGCACGGCGGTTGCATCCATGGCTCTCCATCGATCTGCATCGGAAACGTTTTGTGCGTCCTGAAATCGGGTAAACTATCATGGAACCAAGAAATCAAGCACCAAGGAACCAGTCGAACCAATGGTACCAAGTACCAAGGAACCAAAGAAGGATTGAGAAGATCCTACTCACCACCACCATTTCCCTCCCAAAGACTCACGATAGCCAAGGAACCAGTTTCACTATAGGAACCAACTCACTGTATGACGACGGTGCTGCACTGGGCGAGTCGCCGTGCCGCCGCGCGCACCCCCGCCTTGATCTGCCCGACTTGGATCGCCGACTCCACCCCGACTACCTGAACAGATTCGAGATTATTCACTTCGTTCGGTTCCTCTCATCATGGCATTGAAAGTGAATGAAAACAGTGAAGAGGTCTCTTAGTTAAATAAACATATGAAAATTCTGCGTGGTCTGTATGTGCAATGTGGGCGCGCTGCGTGCGCCGGGCGCCTTGCCAAAGACCAAAGAGACTGGCTTCGAGAGATGTGAATGAGAAAGAAAGGGGAGAGGGAGAGATGTGCAACTATCTGCCGGTGCGAGTGACACCTCGATGAGCTTGTCGCCTAGGTCGACGCGCTGCGGCTGCTGGGCGCCTTGCCAAGACCACCCACCTCGATGAGCTTGTCGCCAATGTCCTGTGCCCTGTGCGCGTGTCCGCTGGATGACTGCGAGGGTGAGAAGAGGGACGACACGCCCTGTCGCCACGAAGAGTTCTGCAACGTTTCATTCACCAACTCACTAACCGCACTCAATACATGCATCAAAACCCAGATCGTAAGCGACGGGTGCACTTATTAGACTTATACCAGCCGGGCAACCGATGCTGGTGATTCTGAGTAACCCAGCCGATCGCTGCTTTGGCGGCGACGTCTCAATCATTTCAAATTTAAAGTTTGGCGCAATCAATGAATCAATGTGTTCATTGCAATAGATTAATATTAAAAACACCCATAATCACAATGCGTCATAAATGAGGCAAGGAGAGACTTCTAGACAATTTTCTAAACCACAAAACCGCCGTGCCACCTTCCTGACGCTGCCCCACAGGTTGCTGCCTCCATAGATACTGGCTATGTTGAGCAGGGCGATGCCCTCCAGCGCCGGGCCCTCACCGAGGTCGATCGTCTCACCGTCACACTGCAACCGGAGATGACGTCACTTTCTTATATCAATGACGTCACCGCTTTTATCATGATACTCCCGATGAAGCCATTTGCCCGCGCCGAGTGGTGATTATTCGCTATTTTTCGCGCGCGTTTGCGATAACTATCTTTGTGTTCGTGTTTCAAGTTTTTGTGTACCTTATCCTTCTTATGTATGGCGCGTAGTCAAAAAGCCAAACGTGCTCGCACTTCTCCCACCGCTTCTCCCACCGCATCCCCACAAACCATGCCGATGCTCGCTCCTGACACCCCGTCTCCCGCCATCACCTCTGTGTCTACTGTCATTGCACAACTCGCCGCACATCTCGCTTCCTCCGAATCGATTGACCCGAACACGCGCATGCTGCTGCAGTCTTGCCTCGCGATGCTCTCCTTCATGTCCTCCCAGCAATCCGCGCCTCCTCTCCTCTCTTCCGTTCTTCCTCCCCTCCCCACGCCTGATACGATCCGCGCTATCGCTGATGATTCGATGGCCGAGCGTGAGCGCAAGAGGTGTGCTGTGATCACTGGGCTGCGTGAGAGTCTAGCCCCGAGTGGGTACCAGCGCGCGCAAGACGACCTCTCTCAGGTGTGTCAGATTTCGCACTCGATCGATAATGAGTACAATGTGTTGGATGTGTTCCGCATGGGAAGGAAGGAGGAGGGGAAGATTCGCAAGCTCAAGGTTGTGTTCAGCAACAGTAAGGCCGCACAGTCGTTCATTTCTCGCTTCCGCATTGCTGCCAGTAAGGACCGCTTGCTGTTCCGTGGGTTGCGAGTGCGCGAATCTCTCTCTGAGGCTGAGCGGGATAGGTTGGATGCGCTGTATGACGAGTGTAGTGAGAAGCGCAAGTCGGGGGGTGACTATATCGTGTATGCCAACCGTATTATTCTCCGCAGTGAGCTCGCCTCTGTGAAGGAGCAGCTCAAGGCCTCGGCCAAGAGCAGCAGGAAGGATCAGAGGGGGGCTTCGGTCCCTCTCGCTACTTCGCAGAGTGTGGGGAGTGGAGGGTGTGCGGTTGCGGTCACCCCGCAGTCCGGCTCCGGCGTGTTCACCTGGGCGGCGCCGCCCCTGCAGCTGCCGTCCCAGTCGTCGGTCACCCATGAGGCAATGGACTCTTCCGAGACCGCCGCCGAGGTGACAGCGCATCCATCGCCCGCAAAAAACCACTAGCGCGTCACCATCAGTTTTCAAGTCTCTCTTTCTATTTTGCAAATACCCGCTCTATTGTAAACAAGCTAGTTGCCCTGCAAGCTCATCTCTCGTTGTATAAACCAGACATTTTTGCTATTGTAGAAACTTATCTGTTTAATACTATACCGGATAGTGTAATAAGCCGTGATTTGCCGTATACTGTTATACGTAAGGATAGGAATCGACATGGTGGCGGCGTATTAGTACTAGTGCGCGACCACCTCATAATCTCTCGTGTTAAATTTGCTCTAAAATCTCCATGCGATGTTATTGCTTTTGATGTTTTGTCCGCCGTAAAGTTTCGCTTTGTGATTGTTTATCGTCCACCATCCACTCTAGTATCCGCGGACGATTCTCTTATCGATGCTTTATCTGACGTCATCACTTGTGACCACACTGTAGTCGTTTGCGGCGATTTCAATATTGATCCTACCCTTGATTCTAAGTATGCGCGTTTCGGTGACTGGATAGATAGCTTCGCTCTCTCTCATTGCGTGACTGCCCCCACCCGCGACCACCGCCACATCGATTGGTTGCTCACCACCAACCCCGATCTGTTCGACGCACATGTGACTGACCGATTTTCTAGTACATCCGATCATTTTTCAATTACCGCTTCTGTTCGCTGCCCTATTGATGTTCACTCTTCTAAATTATTTCCCAACTTTCATTCCGCCAATTATGAATTAATCGGTCAGTCACTCCGTCAGATAGATTGGTTCTCCCTTTTTGATGAGTCTAGTGGTATCGATGATATGTACGCGCGTTTTGCATCAACTACCCTTTGCATTCTCGCCGAACACGTGCCATTCAAGCGTCGCAAAACCAAGTGGTCGTCATATCCGCAACATATTCGTAATCTGTTCGCCCAAAAGGCACATATGTTTGATAGAGGCGAGGCGGGTGGCTTGTTATATGCACGTGTGCACTCTGATCTTTCACGACATTTGAGACGGTATGAGAAGAGTAGGACCAAGCAACGCTTTCTTAAGGGCTCACGTTCATTTCACTCGTTTGTCTCTTCCGTAATTAGACCCAAGTGCACACTCCCCACTCGTATGTCTGACTCGGCTGGCAGCGCGTTCCTCACAGACTGCGAAAAAGCAAATGCATTCCAAAACTTTTTCTCTTCCGTATATTGCCGCCACAACACCGCAATTCCACCACTGCATTCTCGCACTAGCGATACGTTTGTCATGCCGAGTCTATACCCCTGGGATGTGACCCCGTTCTTGCGTCGCCTCAAGCAGTCATGTTCCCTTCCCTTTGATGCGATCCCACCAATAGTGTTGCGAAAGTGCGCGAGTGAGTTCTCACTACCTCTCTCTATCATCTTCAATGTCTCCCTGCGTGAAGGAGTAGTGCCCACTGCGTGGAAAACTGCTCATGTCACACCTATTCTCAAGCCGGGTGGTGATTCTAGCCTAGTCACGTCGTATAGACCCATAGCTATTTGCTCTGCTCTCTCTAAGATCATCGAACGCATTGTGCGAAAACATTTGATTATGTTTCTTGAGTCCCGGTCGCTTCTCTCACACGATCAGTACGGGTTTCGTAGCCAGCGCTCTGTCACTTCGCAAATGCTAGTATGTTTCAATGATTGGATAAGTGCTACCGCAGACGGCAAGTTCACAGACATTGTTTACTTCGACTACCGGAAGGCTTTTGATAAGGTTAATATAGAAAAATTGGTTGCTAAGTGCGAGTCATTTGGATTGAGAGGTGCAATACTAGTGTGGTTGAAAGAGTTTTTGTCAAGCAGAATGTTCAGGGTACGAGTGAATGAAAGTTTTTCTGATATTGTCGGTTCACCCTCAGGGGTGCCTCAGGGTACAGTATTGGGTCCTATTTTGTTCATACTGTATCTGACGGGTATTGAAACGGGTCTCCCACCAGGGGTTCGCTTCCGTGCGTTTGCAGACGATGTAAAGTTGTACATCTCCTATGATCGCGCTTCTGCGGGTACTGCCCACGCTGCCTTGCAGCTCGCTATTAGACATATAATAGAGTGGTCGCGACTATGGCAGTTAGAACTTGCCGATTCCAAGTGTAGTGTGGTTCATCTGGGAAGGGGCAACCCTGCCCATGAGTACTCGCTAGGTGACACTGTTTTGTCTAGTAGCGAACGCATCCGCGATCTCGGCCTGCAAGTAGATTCCTCTGCAAACCCTTGTCTTAATGCGTGCGTGCGAGCTCAGTCAGCAATGAACAGAGCTCGTCTTCTTTTGCGATCCATCACCACAGACGACCAGCGCATTTTGATCACGTTGTACAAAACATATGTATTGCCCATCTTAGAATTCGCGAGCCCTGTCTGGAATCCACACCTTATGAAAGACATTCGCGCATTAGAACGTGTTCAACGCTATTTCACCCGCATAGTATTCTATCGAGTTTACCCGTGTGACTCATACCCACAGTCAATGCCCGATTACTCATTCAGACTCAAGACGCTAGGCCTTATTAGCCTTAGTGAAAGACGCGCTCGTAGTGACTTGATATTAGCCCACAAAATGTTCAAGGGACTAGTATCCACTCGCTTTTCGTCATTGTTCCGAATCAAACCATCCCGTGGTCGCCACGAAACATTTGCCTTACACATCAAAGCCACTCGATCCACACTCTTACACAATTGTTTTGCACTGAGAACAGCCAGATACATTGTCACTTTGTCCAAATCCCACCCACGCATATTCGGTAAAAAGCATTCCATTTTTGCAAAAACACTGTCCCGTATTGATCTGACAAAAATTTTGCAGCTCAAATCATGAGCACCTTTTGATTAGGTTTCTGGTTTATGTGCTTTATGTTCCATGTATGTGTCGTTCCGTTTGTATTGTTCTTTTTGAGTGTTTGTAACGCCATGTCCTGTATATATGTAATGTCTGGCGTGTCGCTGCTCATCCACCGCCTCGGCTGTGTCCTCTCCTTCTGGCGGCGCCCTCTCGGAAGAATTTGGAACTTCGACCTTTCGGAACATCTCCTTCCACTATACCACTATACGATCCCGAGACGCTCACGTACACAAATTGAATAAGTGTCATGGTACCCCAGTAGAGAAATCGCCGACCCCCGCCCACCACATCACCATTATCACTACAATCACGTTCCCATTGTTCCTATAAACACCAACCCGAAAAATCTCATATCCGATATAGCATTTACATGCGATTTGTTATGATATGAATGGTTTTGCCTTGTGCTCGCCTCGCGGCGTAGCAAGCGGTTCCCTCCGCCGCTCCACTCCCACCATTCAGGCGGGGTGATCCCATTCCTCTATCTACGATGACACGTGCTTTATGCGATATCCTCTTTTTCTTTGGTTTTGAACGTTGATTATTGATGTGTGACGCAGATTATTACTGTAATAAATTCATTCATTCATGAAACTCAATGAATCCCGTTTCAATGGTCCAATCGTATCCCCGTCGCACTGCAACCGGAAGCGGTCGATTTTTTTTAGCAATGACGTCACTTTCTTCTATCATTTGCATTAGGAAAGGATGATCTGAATGAAACTTAATCATTGTCACACTGCAAGGAGAGTGATCGATATGACACCCATAACGTCTTTTAATCATGTACCAAACTACAGTATCACAACAGAAAATTATCTTTTCTAGCGAAACAAGTATACAACAACTTTGTAAGATATTGATAAACCCACCAGTATATCGATCTGCTCGTGTAGGTTCTTGCAGGTGCTGGATAGTGTCTCGGAGGTTCCCAGTTCGAAGTACCACAACTTGTTGCGCATCCGCGAGTTGAACTTCTCCGGATACTTTTCGCGCATCACGTGGAAACGGTGCGCGATCGACGCGTCCTGAAGTTTTCCGCCTTGAGTTCGATCCTCTAACTTGCATTTCCGCTAACCTGCTGGACAGAGGACAGAGTTATTCAGAAAATGGGATTCTTTTCGATTAGCGTAATCCAAAAACGCGATTGTCTGAATTTCACTGTGAACACCGAACGATATCAAACACTGGAGATAGACCGCCGCTATCCATTTCATCATCGAAAAATCAGAGAGAGAGAGAGAGAGAGAGAGAGAGAGTGAGAGAGAGAGACCCCTCCCCACTCACGACCCCGATGGAGAAGTAGTTGTTGATGATGTGGTGTGGCGGCGGGTCGCCCTTCTCGCCCCTCCTCGTCTGCTCGATGTGGATCTGCCATCTGTCGAGCTGCACGGGCGTCGCCCTCTCCACAGCGGACAGGATCTTGTGCAGAGACTCGTTCTCGTACCCGCCGCCCCATCGGAAACGAAACGGTTCGGAAATAGTTTCAGAATGTTTTTTTATATTTGTTTATTTGTTCCGCCGCTATCCGTCGCAATCCATGTCACCATAGAAAAAACACAGTTTGATTTTTTTTAATATTAACATGTAATTGCAAAATGTTTTTCGTTCACATTTCAACTGGTAACACGAAAGCATAACGAAAGAAGCGGTACCGAGAGAGAGAGAGAGAGAGAGAGAGAGAGAGAGGGGGGGGAGGGTACCTCAAGCATCGGGCGAGGTCGTTGCCGGTGCCGAGCGGGAGGACGGCGACCGGCGGACGATTGCCAGACCACTGGATCTTGTCTCAACGAGGATGCGGATAACAATAATACTTTCATCGCACGTATGAATAGACAAGATTCTTGAATGATTCTATTTTTTGTGTTTCGATAAGTCTTGTCCGAAAATGATTCACGAATAGGATTTAGGTATGTACGGAGAGAGAGAGAGAGAGAGGGAGAGAGAGAGAGGAGGGAGTCGGTCTCACCCATTGCATCCAGCACCCATCCGATTGTGCCGTCTCCACCGCACACTAAGACGTTGAAATTCGAGATGGACGAGAAAAGTTGCAGGCTGAAATATGCGTGAGAATCGGAACTTTTTTCGCAGAGTTGATAGTGAGGAGAACGCTCACTGTTAGCGATAGCGCTGCATTTCAAACTGTGGTTCGATATCGACTAGTTCAAAATAGTTCACATATTTTTTGCCACAGTTTGTTACATACTTAGTTTAGTTTAGTTTAGTTTATTACACAAATGTTAAATGTTACACACTTTTTCTATAAAAAACAATGAAATCATTACGCTGAATGCAAATTGAAGATATTGTGAATAGTATATAGCCTGCGCCAAAGCGATAGTTTTCGATCTACCTCGCTTGCAGTTCGAAACACGGTACCACAACCGTCTGCCTCTCTTGTTTCGCGCTATTGCCGAGAGCTGACTCTCCGTCTTCCTCTGATCCACCCCACCACGCGCAACTTATTGCGAGAATAGAACTATAGACTCACCCCGGCTCGGGACCGGCCCTCGACAGATCGTAGACCTGACGCGGGTTGAGCATGTACTCGAACTTGCGGTACACCTGCAACGATTATGTTCGAGATTCGAATATCACCAAGAGATATCCAGATAGAGAAAGTGAAAGTGTGATAAGAAAGAAATGGTGAACAACCCAGTTCCGGCTCCTACCACCTGACTGGATTGATATCTAAGTTGTTTCGGTAACGATGTTGGTGATGATGTTGTTTGTTGTTTCCTTGACCATCACACAGTTAGCCTTTATTCTACGCACCAAATCAGATACAAAATAAATTACAGCAAACACCTTGGTTCCCTGTTTTCCGCCGCTTTTTGGATTGACGAGCACCAAAATGGGTCGAGTATGTGGACCGGGTGAGGCCGCCTGAACAAGGAATGTACTTTCTTCCCCCCTCTCCCTCTCTCCCTCTTTCCCTCTCTCCCTCCTTCTCTCTCTCTATCTCTCTCTCTCTCTTTCTCTCTACTCACTTGCAGTAACGACCCGGCAGTGCCGCTCTTCCTCTCCAGAAACGCGGGGAATATGTGCGTGGGCGGGAGGCAGTGGAACGAGAGCTGTCCGAAGTCGCAGTCTTCGGGGAACGAAGACACGCACTTGTTGTGCAACTGCAAGACGTGGTTTGTGGAGAATGGAAACGGAAGCAAGATCGTGCGACCGAGACAGAAGGTGTGATGCGCAGCACACGTCTGCATTCTGATTTTACTCGGAAAGACATATGAATCTTTACGGCTTTTTGAAAAATTTTGTAATCTGTTTTGCTCCTCTCACGTATGTATCAAGTGTTTTATCAATGATAAGGGGATACTCACATAGTACTGGCACCATCGGCAGCGCACTCCCTGGAACGCCGCCACCCCACCGCGGCACTTGACACACTTGGCAGCACAGTTCGCGTCCAGCCAGTGGTGCTTCAGCTTGTCCGACTAGAAGTTGCAAAGTAGACAAGTGCTTGATTGGTTGCGAAATCACACTTGTCTCATTGTGAAATCAAGAACCTTGTCCGAGTGAAAAGTTAACTATCAATGAGATCATACTTCATACAGTGATTTACAGAAAAAAATAATCCCTGTAAATGAGTCAAAGAAATGGATGGTTGCGAAATCACACTTGTCTGATTGCGAAATCACCTGTCTGGACGAGTACGTGCGGATGCAGTTGGCGGCCGCGTTGCGCACACACCGCTCGTGCACCGTGTACTTGCACACTGAAAAAAACAATTTAAAAACGAGTTTATAGCAAACATTGTTATATTATATAACAAAAAACATCATATTTATACAAAAGATACTTACATGCACATGAAAGTCCCTGCTTTCCGCCCCATCCAACGAGCAGATTCGTGCACACATTGCAGTACGTGGCTTTGCTGAAAGAAGTTTAGTATTTATAATGATCATTTTTAAAAAAAAACGTGAAGAACATGGGTTACAGGTGAAACACGATATACAATGTGGAAAATACACCCAGAAAGTTTAGTGACTCACCTAAAGTGCCGCAACTTCCACATATGCGAGCCGTCCTCTTTCATCTCCTGAAAACAAAACAATCATTGCGGAATCATAGCGAAACAAAGTCACTAGTCGATCCTCTTCGATCAGTAGCTTCACGGAGATTTTTGAGTTTCTATCCGCTTTGCCGATCGACTCTGTCCAGCGCAGAGGCAGCTTGGGCGGCTCCTTCTCCTCCTTCTCCTTCTCCTGCTCCATCCATCCAGTCGATTTCGGCAAACTTTTTCGGTCGATCCGCATCACGCATTGATTTCGTTACGATAGAGTTATTTTTGTGCCGGGAACTCTAATCGGCAGAGAGACCAACCCAGTCATACTCATCTGCATAACCTGTTGAGAGGAGAGAGAGAGAGAGGGGGAGAGAGAGAGAGAGAGAGATGCACGCGAACGAGTCGTAACTTATTATCTGTTATTGTTCTAGTCAGATTTTCGAAAGTCAAAATCGCGAAAAATTGTTTATGAAACACGTACCGTGTGGAATCCTAGAAGTACGAGGAGTGGAATTGTTGTCATGCCGCCCTGAATACAGTAGTTAATGAAAGTATTCGGGCAGTAGAATAATCCCTGATTCTCAAGGAATCATCATATTGATGATCGAATTTCGTTGCGAAATTGGTATAAATACAATTCTTGCTTGTTTATACAACTTCAAAAGGTGAGCTACATTGACGAGAAAAAAGTGGTATTATCCTGAAGATCGAGAAAAATTCCATTATCCATTTCCACCTTTTCAGCCAGCTAGCTAAAGCAATTCATAAAACGATTAGCTTCCCACTCGCATATGACACTAACATTACTATTAGCATATCATAGCAATCATAGCATGTGCATATGGAACAACAAACATTGATGTGTGTAACATTCTGATCTCACATGACCTATTATATTGTACCGTAGCCTTACCTGTCGCCACTCTTCCAGCGACACACTGCCGTCGTTGTCGAGATCTATATCCGACATCATCTGGCGCAGAATCTGGAAGCTGGAATAGAGAGGGGGAGATGGAGAAGCAGAGAGAGGGGGGAAGAAATGGAAGAGAGACAAAGAGAAAGAAAGAGAGAGAAAGAGAGATAGAGAGAGAGAGAGAGAGAGAGAGAGAAAGTTACTCGTACCGGCTCGAGTTCGATGGTGTCCCACTGCTTGTATTTCGCCACGTTCATCATTTGCTCGATGATATCGTCGATTTCCTGCAAACGTTTGTCTTATCATCCAGCTACTGGCTGTCTGGACTGTCTGTTTGGCTACGAATGAATGAGATGGTTATCGTTCATTTGAGATATGACTTATATGAAATCTCCTGAAGTTTATGTATATCCAAAAAATGTGCATAGCTGTGGATTAGCTGACTTTTCCGCTTTTCGAACGCGGGCTTCCTATCGCAATCATGACTGTCTACGTCTACCTACATACGATCATACGAATGAATGAGAGCGTCATTTCATGTCAGAAAGTATGACTATATTAATAGGTGCATATGTACCAGTTTATCCGAAAAATCATATACTACCATAAAGCAAAAGCCCATCTATCAATATGGTTTCTTTTTTGCATCGATCCTAATAAGTATATGAAAAATGAAAATCTCCGCATGAATGATCTAATGATTTAATTTCATGTCAGTCGATGAATAGACAGAATTGAAAGATGACTCGCTGAATGATTAGTCTGAAGCGCATATGATAGGGGGAGGGGGGAGAGAGAGAGAGAGAGAGAGAGAGAGAGCAGCGAGAGAGCAGAGAGAGAGAGAGAGAGAGAGAGAGAGAGAGAGAGAGAGAGAAAGAGAGAGTGAGAGAGAGAGGGCAGAGAGAGAGCGCAGAGAGAGAGAGAGAGAGAGAGAGAGAGAGAGAGAGCAGAGAGAGAGAGAGCAGAGAGACTCACCGATTTGTCGAGATAGCCATTGCAGTCCGAATCGTAGGCGTGGAACACAACTAAACAAGGCACCCTTTGCTAAAAAAATAAAATGGTACAAAAACATCGCACGTACCTTCGAGCTTGGCCTCTGGTGAGCTGGGCTCAAGCAGGGAGAGGTAGCATACTAGTGGTCGGAGGGGGATGACCGCATCCGGCGGCAGAGCGGTCCGCTTCGGCTCATCCGAGAACCGAGCCCGCACAGAGTTGAGCGCCTCTCCGACCAGCGAGACGCGACGCTCTGTAGACAGTAAGACCTCTCCGAATCTCCAGGAACACTTTGCGCGCTAACCGCTGGCGTGCGAAGCGTGTGTTGCTATGAAATGGCGCGAACTTCAGTACAACACGTCTACAGGCAACCACGTGAAGCTTTCCTATATCTGCATATATCGATTTGCGGATAGCGACCAACCTCCAACAACATCCGGAAAGCCGGACTATATTGAACATTGTGGAACCAGAAACAACAAAATTGTGTTAAAAGACCGAATAAGTGCATAACCGAAACAGACATTAATACTGGTTTACTGGTACCTTTATGTGGGTGGTCGGGTCCTTTGTAGAATGACATGAAAAGTGGCTGCGCAATGTCCGGCGGAAGTTCAGCCCCAAGGTAGACGGACAGAAAGTGAACGAAGCCGGGGTGATCGATCGTCTGCGAAAAGATGCTCACGCATGATCTATATGTTCGAAACTCAACGAAAAAATGTGTTCATATTGTAGTTCTCTTCAAACAGTCTCTTTAAATTGTAAATCCGCGTTTTAAAACGCGTCAGGCACTTTGATATATACCTCCTACGACTGTCTGGCAAGCATTGTATCTCTGTAATTGGTTCCGAAGAGACGAACCACGCCTAATGTTCTTCTAGTTACATTTTCCACTGCAACTTTCTCGCATGGCTATCAAGCTATCGAGCATCGCTTTCCGCCTCGCGGATTCGGCAGTGCAATGTGCTAATGAGAGGGGAGAGGAAGAGAGAGAGAGAGAGAGAGAGAGAGAGAGAGAGAGAGGGAGAGAGGGATGGAGGGAGAGAGAGAGGTGTTGCATTACCTGTACTAGGTCGTCGTTAATGTACTTGTAGAACATGCCATCCGGTTGGAACTCCACCAACATGTTCTGCAGCTTGTTTGTGGAATCTGAAATGGAGTATGGAGAGAGTCTCAATTTGAAACGTTCAAAAAACTCACAAGACGCATATTCGGCTAGCTTGGCAAACTGCTCCGGTGAGAGCAGCATGTGTGGGGAGTGTGAGTCTCTCTCTCTCTCTTTCTCATCCGCAGTGCCTCAGGGCATCCCCAAGATCCGCCCACTCTCGCCCCGCCCTCATGGATGCCGCTGCAGATATATCGATATATATGTGTGTGCACCTCTCGGCCTAGTGATAATCCTGGCGGCAAGGTGAGTCTTCTTCCGTAAAGAGGGAGGGAGAGAGGGAGAGAGAGAGAAAAAGAGGGAGGGAGGGAGGGAGAGGGAAGGAGAGAGGGAGGGAGAGAGAGGGGGAGCGAGGACTTCTCTTCTAATCCGCTTATCGCTGCCGCTGGGAACTGCCTATGAATCGTTATGCGTTATGCGTATGTGAGGTGGATGAGAGGAGTGTGTGTGTGTTGCGAGCACAATTAGAGAATCTCTCTCTTTCTCTCCCTCTTCCTCTCCTTCTCTCTCTCTCTCTTCGCTCTCACCATCTCTCTGCTAAAAAGAGCATCCCTCGAGTCGGTTGTGTCTCATAATTATGCGCCCAGCTACTTTCTTATCAGCCTGACGTGATAGGGTGCGATAAAAGCTGATAATGAGCAGATGACACCGGGGCGAATTGCATAACGAAGTGACTCAGCAATGCTCAGAGGAGACTCGTTTAAAGGCACAGTGGCGCTTAGTTTTGACTTTCGGCCATAGCATATAAACACGAAACAATTTAAAGAAATCCATTTAAACGCGAAACAATCAAAGAAAACGCGAAAGAACGGCGTTTCCGCGTTACCTACACGCTTACCAACATGTGCACGTCCGAAGCTTGGTAAGGCGAATTCGAACTTCGCGCCAAAGTGCTTATCGGAAAGTTGAGCTCTGTGCGCATCTCGTAGATATGAGTTTGACAGCACATGTCTTTGTAGTGTTGTGGTAACGCTCACGGTTCACGGACCATGTTATGCCGGTTCGATTCCCGCTACGTGCAATCAGTTTTGCCAAGTTCTCGAGAAAGAATTTCGATGTACCTTGGTAATTCTAAACGCCCTTGTGTCTTTAAAGTGACAATTTTATTGATCCGCAATCGGAAAATTTTTGAATTTTGAATTGGCGCGTATTACATATTCTGGCTATAACTATTGAACTCGATATGGGTATCACATAGATATGTGTTTATCGGCTTTTACGACTTAAGTTTATGCTAGAAACTGATTTTCATCTCGAAGTTTTATTTTAAAATTCCCGTCATTCAAGACGTTTTAGACACTCATTTGTGATGTAACCTCACTTTTACCCACAAAGCATTCAAAATCAACTATTTTTGGAGCAAAAAATAGTTTAAAATCATGAAAACAAGTTCTAGTTCCAGGCTTATTAAATTTTATTTGATGTTTCCACTAACTTTTCATGAGTATAATATCATTCTCTTTCGAAAAGTACACGAGTAAAGAGGAGTGGTTTGTTTTGATCTAATTCAACAAAAGCACATGCATAAAATCTCTTCGCAGCTGACTAAAATTTCAAAACAAACCTGCTCTTTCGAACGATGTTTTAAAACTCTAATTGTTTTCTTGTTAGCATGTTGAGTTCAGGTATTCAGGATACTGTTAATCCCAACAAGTAACTTGCAACAAAATGTATGACACGATTATAGTGCATACTATATTTTTCATCGATCAGAAAGAGCAGGTTTGTTTTGAAATTTTAGTCAGCTGCGAAGAGATTTTATGCATGTGCTTTTGTTGAATTAGATCAAAACAAACCACTCCTCTTTACTCGTGTACTTTTCGAAAGAGAATGGATGTCCTTTTCTCAAATTTCGAAGAAATTGTTTTTCAGGTTGATGTGCCGAACATGTTATGTATACATATTCGAAACTTTAGAAAACGTATCCTGAATATGGAAACGCACTGCTTTGTCGAATCGCTCGTGCGCCTGCCAATGCCAGTCTCTCATTGACACGCGCTATTTCGCGTCTCTCTCTCTTACCCACTCACTCCGCTCCGCACACTCCCCTCCCCCCACAGTTTTCGCGCCAAAACTGGGGCGGTGGCCTGGACGGCGAGCCGACACGAGAGTGGGTGAACGAAGGGCGGGGCATGCGCTCAGCCAATCAGAGTGCGCACGCAAGAGAGCCGAGCGACCAATGAGCGCAAAGTGCAGTGGGCGGAGCTTACGTGATGCACACCGTCGTCGCCGCCGCCGCCGCCGTCGTAAACACGTTTAGTGGCAAAGCGGGAGAGAGCAAGAGAGGGCGGTTTTTGGATGCCGCAACCGATATTGGTTTCACGAATCATACTCATAGGTCTTACAAAGTGATATTCTAACAAATAACGCACACTAATTAAGTATATTGTATTAGAATAGAGAAATCGTGTGTGCCTTGGGAGTGGCGTGTTGCGCGCGTCACAGCTCAAAACAAACGGGCGCCGCTGCGCGCCGCCCCTAATTTTTTAAGTGAAATTGTCACTTTAAAGGAGGAAGTCGATTATGCGCATCTTCCGCTACTCTCGACAATCCTACTACAAATTAGATTACGAACACAAATCATCTATTTCACCTATACAGTCCAGGGAAAAACCTTCCGTACAATCTCTACCCCCCTCTCTCCCTCTCTCTCTCTCTCCCTCCCCTCTCTCTCTCTCTCTCTCTCTCTCTCTCTATCTCCCCCCTCTCTCTCCGATCCGGTCGGTCCCCTTATCGGAGTAGTGCCACACCCTGCTTATCACCCCCTCTCTCTTTCCCCGATCCCCGCTTCGTCCAATCAATGTCAGCCGGGAGCATGCGCGTACTCTGGCTGCTCGCAGCCGCGGCTGCTCTAGCGGTTGCTGGAACCACCACCGCTGATGTCACCACCACCGCTGGTGCCACCACCACTGTCGAAGGAACCACTGTCACTGGATCGACTGGTGTGCCGAGCACCGCTGCCGGAGTGACGACGACGATCGGCGGAGCGACGACGACTGTGAGCGGATCGTCGACTACCGTCGTGCCCTCGACGACTGTCGTGACGACGATCGATCCGTGCATCGTGCCCACCACTGCCGCCCAGTCGACCACGCAGGCCGGCACGACCGCGGCCGGACAGACCACCACCGGCGGCGCTGCCACCACCTCAGCTGGTGCTGCCACCACCTCAGCTGGTGCTGCCACCACCTCAGCTGGTGCTGCCACCACCTCAGCTGGTGCTGCCACCACTACAGCTGGTGCTGGTAGCGCCACTGCTGGTGCTACTACTACCGTCGCTGCCACGACCACTGTCCCCAAGCTCATGGAAGAAAACAATCCTACCATAACTGCTGCAGAAACCACCGTCGGAGTCACCACCACCAGTATCGGTGACAGCACCACCGCTGGTGGTTCAACCACGACTGGAGCCACCACCACCAGTATCGGTGACAGCACCACCACTGGTGGTTCAACCACGACTGGTGCTGCTACTACTGTTGGTGCCAGCACCACAGCCGGATTCACGACGACAAGCGCCGTGCCGGTGACGACTAACTGCGTGACCACGACTACGATGGCCACCACCACCATCACGCCTCTCTACAGCAACAAGGGTGGGTATGGTCTCTCTCTCTCTCTCGTTGTACGCCCGCTCTTGTCTCGGACAGTTTGATATCACTGCTATTTGTCTATTCGGCACACCTGCTTTGCAGACTTTGTCGTTTCGTGCGCGGACGCGCGCTGCAAGTACACCCTCAACGCGCCTGCACAAGACGCCGCCTTCCTCTCCGAGGAGGAGAAGCGGCTCGACACTGCCAACGTTAGTCTCCCTTCCTCTCTCTCTCTCTCTCTCTCTCTCTCTCTCTCCCCTCTCTCAACCCACCTTCAGAACACGCTATTCGGCATCTCGTCTGATGTGAGCGGCTTGAACGACACGTACTCGCTGGACGCGGAGAATGTGACAGCGCAGATCGCTGATTGGCAGGCCAAACTCGACGACATCAACGAGTACGTTGTGCTAGCGGCCTGATCTCTTTACGTTTTTGTATGTGTAACTCTGTTTCAGCTTTACCTTCATTTTTCCTAACCACCCTCTGACACTAAGAGGTTCCACAGAACAGTTGAACAGTTGCTTTTATCCGAATCTTGGTGGAACTATATTGTATATAATTCGGTAAGACTTCAGCCGGTGAAACTATATTCGGCAGATAGATCGCAGATTTTTCCGAGTCGAAAGTTCTCAGCGCGCCACTTTGGTCAATTGCAAGAGAGTTCAACTAGGATAGAAGAAAGTCGGAATTTGCGAGTTCGTCCGGGTCAAGCACCGAGAAACACTTCGTCGCGGTCTACTCTCTCTCTCTCTCTCTCTCTCTCTCTCTCTCTCTCTCTCCCTCCCTCCCTCCCTCCCTCCCTCTCTCTCTCTCTCTCTCTCCCGTCCAAACACCCTCTCCCCTTACAGCCTGCTCGTCGCCGCCAACCTCTCCATCGCCAACCTCTCCTCCCTCCTCGACACTGCGGCACACGACGCGAGTGACGCGCAGGCCTTCGTGCTCATTCTGAAGCTGCGGCAGAGGGACAGCTGCCTCTATCAGTCCTGCCTCGCACCCACCACCCCGTCCACCAGTGAGTGACAATCACAGATTTTCGAATAGTGACGAGTCAGCAATCTGCGAGTTCACACTGCGACCACCCCACTGGTCCAGTGAGTGCTCATCAAATGTTGCATAGCGTTCGCATAATGACGTTACGCTCAAATGTATAAACGTTCGAAACATTGCTTGGTCGGGCGGCAGTCGAGTGGAATCTGCCCAACTGACGTCGAAAAACGGCAAAAAAACGCGTTCCGGTGGCGTTTTGAAGGAGCTGTAGTTCGGCGAGACCACGCGTTTTCACGCCGCGTTCGTTCCAGCCACCACCACCACCCCTGTGCCGACCACGACGCTCGACCAGTGCCGGCGCGCGTCCGGCGCTTACAAATGCGAGCACGAGGGGAATTGCACTATCGTGAGTCTTTTGTCTTCGTTTGTTTTCTAGAAAACTGGAACTGAGAAAAAAGAGATGGTAGCTTTGTTGTTAGATCAGTATACTGAGAGAGAGAGAGAGAGAGAGAGAGAGAGAGAGGTCGTCTTCAGAACTCGGTGTCCGGCCAACCGTACTGCGAATGCCCCGGCGACCTGGACGGTCAGAAACACTGCAGCACCGGTGAGTCGATGAAAGTTGTTGGAAAAAAAAACTCTCCCTTTCGGCAAACTTTTCGATGCCTACGTCAATATTGTGTATGGTCAGCAAGCCTCATTATCAAACACAAACAATATCACATTTTTCGAAATCTTTCAACAACAACAACAACAAAAAAACGTTGTTTTCTCATCGAAAAAAATCCTTGAAGTTACTCTGCTTTGTAGGCCGTTGCGGCTTGGCTAGCGACCCGACCATCTCGGGAGCGGGCCCGCTGTGGTCGCCCGGGGTGAACTCGTCCAGCCCCGGCAACGACACCACGTCCTACGCCAGTGCAGACTGCGTATGGACCATGCTGCCCAGCAACGACGGCGACATCTTCCAGGTATACCCACGTGCAGAAGTGTCCATACAGCATTTGTTCACACCTAAGCGCTAGCGATTGAAATCTGACGAGCTCGAAACGCGGTGCCCTAACAGTCGGGTCAGCGCTTCGTCTTTCTCTGGTCTACTCCACGAACTACTGCGAGAATGAACACAATTCCCAACTATGTATTTGAATGATAAATACTGTGTTCTATCGGGTAAATATTCCAGGTCGTCGACTTCAAGAACGACTACCACGTGTCGATTTGCGGCGACAACGAGCTGTGGATATCCAACACGTTCAACAACAAAGTCAAGTACGCGTGGGGAAAACCATGGTTGAATCGCCATCGTAACAGCCAGACAACTATTTGACTTGACACTATTCGCTTGGTTGAGTAGCGGTCAGTCTCAAACTGTCCCGAAACGCCTTCCAACTTGCCCTCCAACAACTTCCCACTACCTTCGAATAGCCTCAAACCGCTTGTGCAACTACTTCGGAAACTGTTTTCGAAGTAGTAGGAAGTAGTTGAAGGGAATGCGCAAGCAGTTGGAAATAGTTGGGAGGCAAATCGGAAGGCATATCGGGAGTAGTTTGAAGTTTATTCGAAGTCGAACGTGTTCAGGTTGACGTCGACGACGACGTCGCGCCAGCTGTCGTTCGTGTTGAACAAGGGCGGTCCGATCACGCTGTCTCTGCTGGCCAGTGGAGACGCGCCGCCGCCGACGGGATGCTACTTCGCCCTCCAGATGACCGAGGTTGCCAAGCCGACGAAAGCACCCGCCGAGCAGCGAGAGAGCGCGTGGAAGTGGTGGCCGTGGTAGAACACCCGTCATGAATGCGATATGAAACGAATAAATAAGATAGCAAATCTGATATATATGTTATTATATGTATGGTAAACATCTCAACGTCATACAACAAAGGTAACAATGATAGACTGTGGAAGACTGTAACGTGACAAAATTATCGTACTGATGTAGGAATGCTTATGTATGCGATAACATGCACCGAGAAAACAATACTCGAACGAAACTGCAACAAAACAAAAAGATCATACTCTGAAAATAACAACAACAACAAAACTACATCAAATCGCATAAACATGAAAGAGCGCCAGTGCACACTTGCCTCACTGGAGCAGCTGTCTCTGCGCGTTCACTATCGCACGCAGGTAATCCTCATCCGTGTCCACTGAAAGAGAGGGATCATAAGAGAGAGAGAGAGAGAGAGAGAGAGAGAGAGAGAGAGATGCCTACCTGCATGGAGATGGTTGTTGTCGCGCAGTGCGGCGAGCAGTCTCGCAGCCTTGTGTGCAATCTCGGTGACCGGCTGTCCGCATCGCAGTCTGTCCAGCGTCCTCTCCGACACAACACCCACTCGACACAGAAAGACGAGCAGACTGTGACACGCCACGTCACGGATGTACACGCCGACGAGAGGCCTCAAGGCACAGCACGTGAGAGAGAGGGAGAGAATGAGAGAGAGAGAGAGAGAGAGAGAGAGAGAGAGAGACAAGGACAGAAGCAAGGACAGAGACAAGGACAGAGACAGAGACAGAGACAGAGACAGAGACAGAGACAGAGACAGAGACAGAGACAGAGACAGAGACAGAGACAGAGACAGAGACAGAGACAGAGACAGAGACAGAGACAGAGACAGAGACAGAGACAGAGACAGAGACAGAGACAGAGACAGAGACAGAGACAGAGACAGAGACAGAGACAGAGACAGAGGAACAGAGACAGACCCGACCCACTCATCGAACGTCTGTCTGTGGGTGACGCGTGTCCACCAGGGTGCTATGCCGAGTGGCGGCTGGAGGGAGGCGGTCGCCCACTCGCCCACCCCGTCCCGCACCACTCGCATTCCCGCCTGCGCCGCCACCGACTCGAGGAACGCGCCCGCCTGCGCGCACTCCAGCGCAGACGGCATGTCGCAGCGGCGGAACGGCACCGGACGCCAGTCCGTCGGCCGGCTCGCCCACGCGTTCTGTAAAGCCGGTGCTTCAATCGAAAACAAAAATTCACACCGACTAGAGAGCCAGCAACTTGCTTATGCGAAAATAACCTCCGAAACGTCGTGGAAAGCGTAACGCGTACCTGGACCTGTCGTGTCGGCAGCGGGCGCGGCGGGGGCGGAAAGTAGGCAAGCAGAGGTGGCGAGGTGGGGATGGGACGGAGAGGAGTGAGGAGAGGCAGAGGAGGGAGAGGGGTGAGGCAAGGAGACGGCAGCAGCGACAGTGGAGACGACACGCTCGGCATCGACAGAGGGGAACACTGAAACCGGTCACATGAGAGAGAGAACGCTGATCGGCGAGTTATGCTGATCCATGCACCTCAACGCCGCTTCTGCTCCTCTTCTCAAGCAGGGGAGAGTAGTGCGTCTGCTCCTCCTCCTCCTTCTCCACCGTTCGCTCTCTCTCCATCCGTCTGCTCCGCTTGCGATGCTCCTTCTCCCTCTCCTTCTCCTTCTCCCTCTCTCGTTCTCGCTCTCTTGCCTTCTCCTCCTTCACAGGCAAAAGGGAGCTCTTCTCAGCCAGAGGGAACTATAATAACAAACATACAAAACATTAATAGATACTCAATACTCACCTTCTTGGCCTTGGGAGGCCAGATGAAACCGCGCATGCTGCACACCGGAATAGACAGCACGTACTGAAACACACAGATCAAAGTACGTATAAAATTGACAAAAAGTTGAAAAGACCCACCATCTCCCCCATGGGGGAACAGACCACGAACGGGTGGTACGGTAACTAAGAGCACAGTCCAATTTGAAAGAAAGTAAAAGACGAGAGGTAGCAGGAGTCGAACCTGCGACAGAGCGCAGTCCGCAGATTGCTAGGTTAACATCTAACCGACTGCGCCATTGAGGACGTGGCATGATGCTTTCATTGAGCGATAATCTGCTGCGCGCTTGTAGTTTTTGTGAAGAAAAGTAGACAATAAGGAGACACAAAGCATGAGAGACGATTTGATTGTTTTCGAAAACATACGTTTCAGCTGAAAATGAGTGGTTTTCCTTCGCACAGTCCGTCTTTGATAGATCGCAAATCAACTAGATGCCTCAATACTAGCAAATTGCACCCATCGTCTCTATGGCGCAACCGGTAAGAGATTCGCCTAGCAATCTGTTCTGCTGGTTCATGTCGCGGGTTCGAATCCTCTCTACGTCAGGTGTTTTGCTGAAACCTTGCTACCGTACAGTACAGTAGCAATGTGCCTGCGAATCATAACTTGTGTAAATTCAGTCAATCATTTGGGATTTTTGTCCACTTTAGCGCTGCTAGACAGACTCTCATTCCCACTGATCTAACAGCGCGGCACATATTGCAAGAATGCAAGAATATGAGGTTGCGGTACGGAACGACATGATTTCCATTATGCTCATGTTGTCTTGTCGAAGCGGTAGCAAAGTAAACGCACTGTTTACTGTTTACAACTTCAAATGAGTTACGGGATGAACTGCGTGTACGGTTTGAATGCCTACCTCGGAGGAGACGACCTCGTCGACGCGTATCGGCTGTGTGTGCCACTCGTCTGCCAGAAGAGACGACACCACACACACCGCTGCAAGGAGATCGAGGTGAGGGCCATTCTTTATTTATATATAACTGTGGTCATAGGATGGAGATGCAAAGTAGCTGAAGGAATTGGTGTCACTCTTGACGATAGTATACCAACTCACCATTGTCGATGCAAAGTCGCGAGGCGATATTGAGCTTGGACGCCAACGCCGATACCAGAGGCTCCATCCACACCTAAAACATATGTGAAGAGAGAGAGAGAGAGAGAGAGAGAGAGAGAGAGGGAGAGAGAGAGAGAGGGAGAGAGGGAGAGGGAGAGGGAGAGGAGAGAGAGAGGGAGAGAGGGAGAGAGAGAGAGGGAGGGAGAGGGGGAGAGAGAGGGAGAGAGGGAGAGAGAGAGGGAGAGAATCTACCTTGGTGTTCCTGAGCCTCCCCGCCACATGCATCACCTCTTCCAGGTAGGGAAACAGTCCGAGACGCGCCAGAGACGCCCACAGACGAGCCGGCAGGTGGGAACTGCAAGATTCAATGTCAAAACAGTGTATGCCAAAATCTAAGAAGAAATCATTGCGATAATCAAAATCGTAGGCACAACTGTATGCCCTCGTCTCTGTAACCATCTCCTATCACCACGATTCCGAAAACATTATTGATTGATTGATTGAATGGCAATTTGGCAACGCACCGCTTGCCCTTCTCCCGCTCGCTCTTCTCCTCCCTTCCGCATATCTCGCGGGGCACTCGGCTCACCGACAGCTCCCGGTACTTGTCTGCACAAGGAAAATATAGAAGTAGTCTCCGATTTGAAACATGTATGAGTAGTCTGCAAGGTTCGAACGACGACTGAGGAACGGCACAAAACCACAACTATATCTAAAGTGATTCCATGTAACGGCAGCAACCAGTCGACAATACGTTCCCTTACTAGAAAAGATCTACTCGTGCCGTACTTCTCCGTACCATAGTGCCAGATGACAGACAACACGTACAGTACACAGTGTCAACCAACTAATCTACAGTACTTCCTCGTACCATAGTGCCAGATGACGCATCGCATGCCGGCCCGAGTCACCACTCGCACCAGCAGGTCCCTGTCGTGGTCGTCTCCCTTGGAGGAGGCGTGTAGGGTGGTGAGGTGGTGGGGCGGTCGCGCCCAGAAGTCCGCGCACATACACATCACCACGCGGCGCGTCTCCTGCTGCTGCGCCGCGCCCGAACGCTCTGCAAACGGTGATCATCAACACGTCTCCCGATATGAATGAATCAATAAATCAATAACTGCACATATATGTGAATAACAAGTAATATAAACAACTCGACTGACTGTCTGGCTTGATGACCGGCTGTATGAGCTCGTTGAGCATCTCCAGTTGGTGGGACTGCTTCGAGCGAGAGCGAATGTCGAACTGTAAGGAAACATATCATCTGTAAATCTGTAAATCTGTAAATAATAAATCTGTAAACTGTAAATCTGTAAATCTGTAAATCTGTAAATCCGTAACGTAGAGCTCGAGGAAATCGAAAAATCCGACGCTTCGCCAGTGGTACAACATTCAAATTTTCCCGCATTTGAAGTGCACGCATGTATCTGTGTGATTATCGATCGCTCTCGCATCGCCTCGCCCTTTCGTTACTTTCTCGCGCAGTAACTGATTTGAACTTTGCACTTTCCCAGTTCAACTTCCTAGCACATCTCTCTCAACACACCTCGACATCCATCGCCTTGGCGGGAATGATGTTGAGCGAGATGAGCTGCTTGAGCATGTGCAGGAAGATGCTCAACACACCATTATCAGAATACAAAACACAACAATAACACATTTCTCCTCCCATCACATACCATTTGCCTCCCATCTGTCGGCCCTCGACAAACGCTCGACTCACACCGTCGAAATAGAGCAGATACGAGTCCCAGCCGACTGGAAAACATGCGAGAGTTCACTTTGACGTTACCTTTTCCAGATGAATTTCTGAATTCTGACGTAACCGTGGTGGGTGGTGCACACGTGTCATGATCATATTTACGATGCCAAATAAACTTTGTTGATGATTGGATGTACCGTTCTCGCGGACGACGGTCAGCTTGAATGCCTGCGCGAACCGCAGCACCACGTAGCGAGCGTGCGCGTCCGAGAACTTGACTACAAAACAGAGACGATCAAGCAGTGCTCTCAGTCTCTTCACAGCTTCACACTACTTTGTTCAAAACACTGCAATCTACCGAAAACTGCTTCGAATTACTCGTGTATCGAAGAAGCTGTTAGCGCTTTTCCCGTCTACACTCTCCCTCTCTCTCTCTCTCTCTCCACCCACCGCCGTGCGCAGCGGCCACCAGTCGATGGTCCCAGTCGGCCCAGCCGTCCGACGGCTCCTTGCACCACGTCTTGAGCTGCTCCCGCCGCCGCTCCTCCTGCTCCTTCTCCACGCGAGCCTGCTTCTCCTGCTCCGCCGCCTCCAGACGACGAGCCTTCTCTTCTGGCCGCTCCTCCTTCACACACGCCTAAACGAAAATGAGCGTTAAACAACCAAGAAGATTTCACCATCTCCAATCGCTCCTCTGTTGTATCCTCATGAACTCTCTCCGATATGCTCATGATCTCCTCGTCGTTTTTCTCCTGCTCCTTCTCCTCCTGCCACTGCTTCTCCCAGCGTCGACGCGTCTTGATCTCCATAGTCGCCGGCTTCTCTTCGGTCATCGACGACTGCACTTCTGCCTCCTCCAACTGGCAAAGGTCATTCACTAGGTTACGTGACGTCATCACATAATCTTCATCACCTCCTCCTCCTCGTCGTTCTCATCTTCCTCCTCCCCAACATTGGCGGTGAGATCGCGGAACACTTCCCAGAAGCGAGTGCGGTTCAGGTCTGCAACCAACGCATTGGGCAATAACCTAGTGGCAGGAACCTAGTGAATAACCTACCCTAAAATGACCCGACCACTCACTCTTGGTATTGTCGAATAGGCCGGCGGCGAGGGTGAGCTTCTTCGCCACGCGGGCAGCCAGAGAGGAAGCAGCGTTCTGAGAACGTCATTGTGAAAACTGTGCGCATGTTCATCTACGAGATTGTCAATGTCCTATTTCGAAGAATTTGATCAAAAAACATTCGACTGATTTGATTTGTTCGCCGGAACCACCAGAACACAAAACACAATGCCCACCTTGAGCGTGTGTCGCTCCTCTTCCCCCATCACCCCGCACTCCACCAGCGCATCGAGAAGGTCGCCGTGCGCGAACAAATCTACAAGATTTACATGTTTACTAAATTCTATAATACTTGTCGTTTAACACTTGTTATACTTGTTGTATATATGTTATACCTGTAACAATACTTGTTGTAAGTTACATTTCACAGGTGCTCTCTCTCGAGTATGCGCGCGCGGTCTCACCCGGGTAGTCGTTCTTGAACTTGGCGGCGCGCTTTCCCACCACTCCCTCCTTGCAGACGGCTGCTGCGACGACCGGCTTGGCGGGGTGGCGGCCCTTGAGCATCGCCGCTGGCAGAAACGAGAACACCAGCGCGCTCTTGTTGCGCGACACTGCAACCACGTTGACAACAGGTTCAATTCTTCCACTTTCTGGCTAGTCATTAGAATCAGAATGTTCATCTCGAATCAAGCAGCACATATGTGATTATGTACATTACGGCGAGGTTACGGTAAATTACATTAATACAACGCCTACTGCGAGTTGCAATAACATGAGTTTCAGTAGTGTCCCGTGGAATCGTACGTGCTATGAGAAATGCTTGTCAATATAAAGCGTCAGCAGCGAAGATTAAAAATAATATGACTCACGCGTCTCGAAGTGGAGCGTGGGCTTGTGTTCGAGTTGCACGAGAGGGAGGAGACTGCGCAGGAAGGCGCGGTCCGTCTTGAGCAGCGACGACGAGCGCGCCTTGGACGAGTGGTCGTCCTGGAAAAGACGGGAATGTTCAGCAACGATTGATTTGAGCTCGAACTCATTGATTCTCATGTTCTCATGTTCAAATCATTGAGGAATAATACAAATACCAAGATTGTGGCATTATGGGCCTACTGCATGCCATTTATATTGTCTCTGAACTCTGAAAAGCCTGGAAAGGTCCGTAAAGAAGTAGTTATTCGAGTCTGTAGAAGCAAAACGGATATGCCCGGACATGAGGCCACCTACCCATACATCCCGGTGCTTCTTCTTCGGTACAGAATCCATCTCCACGAGCTCTTCGCGAGTGTCTCTTATGTCCTGAAATGTGCAAGTAATATTTGTTTATTACCGTGTTGAGTACATGGGCAACATAGGAAGTGAATCGATAAATAAAACGCGCTCGCCTCGTTTTCGTAGTGGTCGCTGTCGATGACTTCCTCCTTGACATCGCTGAATAGGTGATGGAGAGGCACGGGCAAGGCTGGCAGCTCGGCCGACGGGGCCATGTCCAACTGACACCAGTGCTGAGGAATCCCTATAAAATGTTGATGTTGCGGTATCAGCAAACGACCCTGTAAACGTACCCGGCTCGGCTTTGACCTCTTGATCAAAAAGCGCGGGCCCAACGCCTCTTGGCTGCATGTTGAATAGCTGCAATGAAGAGGACGTCAAAAACAAAAATCAATGAATATTCTGAATACCTGTTCTTCTGCGGGAATATGAGCATGAAACAACTGTGGCTCCGCCGGTTCTTCGGGTCCCTGGTCTTCATAGGTGTCCGGCTCTTCGAGCTTCACTTCGTGTATGCTGGTCATAGAGCTAAAACGCAAAGCAGCTGATAAAGTTTTAAAAACAATACAAACACTTGAATAAAAAATTGACACAAAAAAATCAAAAAGAAAATGTAGTGAAATGCATATTCGTTGTGCATACTCACTGTCACGCTCACTTTCAACGCACGACAAAACACTATTCGGAAATTTAGACGTTATTAATTTTATTTCAAATATCTTTATTGCCAATAATATTTCGGAGCATGTACAACACACAATCAACGCTTACAATGAATATACTTTTGAAAAATAAATAACGAATAAGTTACTATATGATCTACTCTCTAAATACATACTCGGCTCTCTATATGGATTATCGCCACAACGCTTATTGATACTACTCTGCAATAAAGCTGACTGGAAAGATTGAAGAGATCGAATAATAGAGATAAAATGACATGGACAAAGTTCACAGGGAAGAAAAAATGTGTGGTGGAAAAAGTAGGGAAACAGAAAGGTATAAGGTATCGGCCTATGGAAGCGAATTTGGTTGGGTGGGGACGTTACTGGTGGCTGGTGATGTATCGGTCGTAGGCGTCTTGTTGCGGGTCGGCCGCGATGCTGCCGTAGTTGGTGTTGCTGACCGCTGTCTGGGAGTTGAACGCGTCCGTCAGACCGTCATGAGTGGTGGGAAGACCCTGCGGCGCTGCAATCCAAATCATTGTCTTTGTTTGCATATGTGTTACTGTATGATTTTAAACGTAATGAGATGGCGAGAGAGAGAGAGAGAGAGAGAGAGAGAGAGAGAGAGAGAGAGAGAGAGAGAGAGAGAGAGAGAGAGGTTTCACCCACCCATGAGGTCCATGTCCTCGTTCTCGAACATGCCAGCCGAGTATTTGATGCCCTCGTACTTGGTGATCTTGTTGAGTGCGTAGCAGGCTGCGAATGTCACCAGACACAGCACCGCGTACAGCACGAATGCCATCCGAGAACCTGGAAAAGTATGTACTCAAGAAATGTCCCCAAAATTACACTAACTCTACAGACACAACCAACAACCATCATTCTGAACTGACACAACATTACGAGTGGTTTCCTCCCATTTATAAGAAAATCAGTTTGAGTTTTGCCACAAAACATTCTGATATCTGCCAACGCACCGATGTTGGCGATGACGATGCCTCCTCCGATGCTGCCGATGCACTTGCCGACGCAGTGGTACGCGAAGTGAGCCAGCGTCTGCGCCGACGCCTTCACCTGCAACGAGGGGGCGGTTCTACGGGATCTCTCTCTCTCTCTCTCTCTCTCTCTCTCTCTCTCTCTCTCTCTCTCTCTCTCTCCTCTCTCTATCTCTTTCATCGCTGTTTTCATCTCTACCTCCCCCCCCCCTCATTCTACTTACAAGGAAAGTGTGGCTCTCCACTTCGAACACAAAATAGAGCTCAATCGCTAGCTAAAGACCTGACCGCGTTGAAATACCGCAAACGCTACCGCAAAAAAAAAATACAAAAATACCGCAAAAAAATACAAAAAAACGATTTTCGAGGTGTTTCATTTTTGTCATTTTGAAAGAGTACTTCCTCACTACCCCTAACAAAGCTGGAATGGTCCTACGGGCACTTCGATCCTTATTGTGAAAATTGGCATGAGCTTTCGTAGGAAGAGTGATTTTTCAGTACTGTCTACAAAATCTAGATAGTTTACCTGCGGAGGCGCGAGCAGAGAGATGTAGGTACTGGCACACGTCCACGCTGTGCCCAGTACGAAACCTGAAAGAACAAGAGGGTGCGAGGGATGAGAGAGAGGGGGAGAGAGAAAGAGAAAGAGAGAGAGAGAGAGAGAGAGAGAGAGAGAGAGAGAGAGAGAGAGACGACTCACCCTGCAGAACCTGTAGGGGCAGCACCATCCAGGGGTTGTCCAACAGCGGGAGAACCAGGAAACGGAACACGTTTGCGCAAAGACACATGTACATGACCTGTAAAGATATCTGGGTGAGAGAGAGAGGGAGAGAGAGTGGGAGAGTAAGAGAGAGAGAGAGAGAGAGAGAGAGAGAGAGAGAGAGAGAGAGAGAGAGAGAGGGAGAGACTCGCCTTGACGTGTCCCCATTTGTTGATGATCTGCAGAGTGAAAAAGTAGGCGGTAATCTCGGTAGCGTGGTTGACAACCGATAGAATACCGAACAACACAGGGGAACCGCCCAGATCCTGAATCATATATAAATGAATCATGCAGATCATAATTATAAACTACTGTAAGATTGCTATTCCGAAACACACAATTGTCTGAAAGAATAGGTGTCAGCCTTCGCCACTACGCCATGAATAATTACATACGTATACTGGCAAAATAAAGTAACAAGTAACACGTATTACCTGTAGATGCCAGTAGAGGAAAGCGAAAACGAGTCCCGCACCAATTCCGATCACAGTGACCTGGAGTATATGGATGAGATAGCACTTGAGTCATTAAAATGAAAAAAAACGTGGAACAAAATTGTGACATAGACACACGCGCACATTGCAGGCAGGTTATACGAAGCACGCATTGAAGATACAGGGGCGTATTTCTGACGTTTTTTGATCGTTTATGCGCCACGAAACGGTTATGCAAACACAGGTCAAATGAAAGTTCTACTTGCGCGCAGTGATCAAAAACGATCATCAGACCGCTCTGAACGCATATTTTCTAATTCCCGCCACTCTGCGCTATCTTCTCTCATTTTAAAATTCGTAAAAAAGACAAAATCAAAATTCAAAAAAAAATTAACAACCTGAACCAGATAGAGAATGACGTGGACGGAGGCGAGTGACTTGGCTGCCAGAAGAAGGGGGTGCGTCGCCGCGGCCGGGTCCGCCTAGACACATCTCTCTCCCTCTCTCTCCCTCTCTCCCTCTCTTCCCTCCTCCTCTCTCTCTCCCTCCCTCTCCCTCCCTCTCTCCCTCTCTCTCCCTCTCCCTCCCTCTCTCCCTCTTTCTCCCTCTCTCCCTCTCTCCCTCTCTCCCTCTCTCCCTCTCTCCCTCTCTCCCTCTCTCCCTCTCTCCCTCTCTCCCTCCCTCTCTCTCCCTCTCTCCCTCTCTCCCTCTCTCTCCCTCTCTCCCTCTCTATCTACCTCTCTCTCCCTCCCTCTCTATCCCTCTCTCTCCCTCTCTCCCTCTCTTCCCTCCTCCTCTCTCTCTCCCTCCCTCTCCCTCCCTCTCTCCCTCTCTCTCCCTCTCCCTCCCTCTCTCCCTCTTTCTCCCTCTCTCCCTCTCTCCCTCTTTCTCCCTCTCTCCCTCTCTCCCTCTCTTCCTCTCTCCCTCTCTCCCTCTCTCCCTCTCTCCCTCTCTCCCTCTCTCCCTCTCTCCCTCTCTCCCTCTCTCCCTCTCTCCCTCTCTCCCTCTCTCCCTCTCTCCCTCTCTCCCCCTCTCTCCCCTTCTTTCCCTCTTTCCCTTCCCCCCTCTCTCCCTCTCCCTCTCCCTCCCTCTCTCTCCCTCCCTCCCACCTGCACAGCCCTAGCCCGTGCCTTCTCTGCCACCGCGTGTCCGATCTCCTCTGTCCGCGAGTCTGTCACAGCAGAGGCCACCTCCCCGACTGCAGTCGCGTGAGCGCCGAACTTGAGCTGCGTGGCTGGAAGGGAGGGAGGGTGAGGAGAGGGGGGAGGGAGAGGGGAGAGGGAGGGGAGAGAGAGCGAGAGGGAGAGAGGGAGAGAGAGAGGGAGAGATAAAGAGAAAGAGAGAGAAGGAGAGAGATCTACTGACCGATGAGCATGGCAGCGATCATGAACACGTTGCACATGACGAAACACAGCGTGTAGTTCTTCTCCACTGTGAGCGTCGTCGGACACGGGTGGTTCCTGACATGTTGTCATTAGAGAGGGCGCGCCAGCGCCCTCTCGTTTGTACTGGATGTCCCCGCGCGCTAGAATGCTCAAAAACGACTTTTCCCGGATGAAGCACTTTTCCTCATTTTGAAGTGATTTCCACTGTTACATTGCATTCACATCTCTATTCGATAGAGTTATAGAAAGTTGTATTGAGTTTGATTGAATTTGAAGCGAGATACGGAGAGTCCGCATTCGAGTGCGGATTGAGATTGGTGTCGGGCGGGCGGGCGTCGGACAATCGCTTTCGCCCCGCCCCCTCTGTGTGTGAGTGAGAGAGAGAGGCGAATAGCGGGTGCGCGTCGGTATCCTCGCAGCGAATCGCGAACGTGTATGAAAATATAATTTTGTGAAACAAAACTTAAGAAAAGGACAGATATTATCTTTCAAAAGTACTTCCAAGTAAAAGTAGTTGGTTTGTACTGTTGTCTCAGTTGAGCAAAAGGACTGACATGTTTTCAATGGAGACATGTGCAAACAGGCTCTCAGCATTATTCGACGTGTTATGTTACAACAGAAGTTGTGTTTTTAGATAATAACTGCATAACTTTGTAAACGCGTTCATTATAATATGGCCGCTTTGCACTGGTATGAGAGAGAGAGCCTGTTGGCACATGTCTCCATTGAAAACATGTCAGTCCTTTTGCTCAACTGAGACAACAGTACAAACCAACTACTTTTACTTGGAAGTACTTTTGAAAGATAATTGTCACTGGATTCTGTCATTATCACTGGATCCTGCCATTGTTACTGGTTCCTGTCATTGGTTACTGTCATTGTCATTGCTTCATGTCATTGTCACTGATTCCTGTCATTGGTTCCTGTCATCACTTATTACTTTCAGTGTAAATGATTCCTCTCAAGCTCACCGGAAAGTGTCGCTGTAGTCGAGCCCTATACCCATCAGTAACATGGCCAGGCCCCAGCCGACCGAGCCGAAGAGGCGGATCTTGCCGAACTGAAAGAGAACACACACACTCTCTCTCTCCTCCCTCTATCTCTCTCCTCCCTCTCTCTCCCTTACCTCCTTGCTGCCCCCTTCTCCCAGCATGTTCAGCACCGCCGAGTCGGCGAGTGTCAGTGCCGGTCCGGAGAAGAACTCGCCCAGAGCGACGAGAAGGAACAACATCATGAACGCCTGAATCACACAACATTTGCCTTTTTACTATGATGATTTCAAGGTTTTCATCTAAATTTCGCAATGAAAGTCAATTGGACAGAGCCAAAGGATAGATATTTCGATGATAACAAGCTGTAATAATCCTTATTCGGCTCCCCATACTCCTTATTACTCATTTACTGGCGTACCAGAGGTCAACTACTTCCTTATTTGGATGAAAGACCGACCTGCTCGACGGCTGGTTGTCTGTATACCCTTGTCGAGTGCGGGGGCGAGACGAGGATGCCCAGCTCGTTCTCATCGTAGTTGCACACCTAGAACATGTTTGATTTATTGATGTTTGATACAAAAAACCTAGGGTCAGCTCAATATTTGCCGCACTGTACGTCTATTTCATAATCTGCGCCAGATCGATTGTATTTCGATCTATCTCGCTTGCAGCTCGCATACGGTGCCTCCCACCTTCAGCCACTCTTGTGTTGCAAGCTATAGCCGCCATCTCTCTTCGTCTTTCTCTAATCTAACCCCATAGCGCTTGACTTATGGGCGATAATAAAGCGATGTTGTTCACATCATATTTTGCTATACATTGGATCGATAGTGCGTGTGTGGGAGCCATTTTGGGGGGCCGGTAACATGAGCCTTCTTGTCTCCCGCCCTCGATGCCCCCCTTTTCACACCACGCGCCTTGTTTTGATGAGCCGGCGACAACGAAATGAAACGATTTGGAAAAACGACATATTGGGGAAGAGAGGGGGGGGGGTAGTAGAGAGAAAGAGAGAGAGAGAGAGAGAGAGAGAGAGAGAGAGAGAGAGAGAGAGACGCCATCCGACAGCCCCATTATCTCCACCTTCCGCGATTAGCATAGATTCTCGGCACACACACACACATGCTCACATTGATTCCCCCTTTTTCGCCTACCTTGTCTTTTGTGATGTATTCGGGAGCGATGCCGGCTACCGTCTCTTCTTCCTTGTCAAACTGCGACAGATCCACGATCTTGTCAATTATCTCTGAAGGGGCGCTTGAGAGAGAGAGAGAGAGAGAGAGAGAGAGAGAGAGAGAGAGCTTACGAGGTGCCTGTCGCCGTCTCCTTCCGATGCCGGCTGCCTTGCCAATCATACCGAGCGCACCTCCGCGGACTACCTTCCCAGCAGGAGCGAGAGCAGCCGGGCACGTCTCGTTGTCTGGTGTTATAAGATTTAAATGATATCAAATGTATTGTTATACTATATCTATTAACGTAAAATTTATTACCTTTTATTTTACCTATTTTACAAATGATAATGCTCACTTGGCACGAGAACGACGCAGAATGGGGTGACGGGCTGCACGAATCCGATGCCGAGCGTGAATATGACCAGCGAACCGAGCGAGAAGAGCAGCAGCAACTTCTGCAATAAAGAGGATGAAACCACTAACGTGAAGAAATACTCTATGAAAGAAAAACCATGTTTCCATTCGTGTGTCAATATAGAATTAGAGAGAGAGAGAGAGAGAGCGAGAGAGAGAGAGAGAGAGAGAGGGAGAGAGACACCTACCTCCTTGCGGAATCGGCTGGCGAACGAGGCCCAGAACGGCTGGGCGATGAATTCGATGGCGGGTCGACAGCCGAGCAGCGCGCCAGCCTGCGCAGCCGTCATACCTAATAATTTTGTATAAATGAAGTTATTAAAACTAATGCACTCACCGAGTTGCTTGAAGTACACGGCGAGTAGGGGAAAGAGGGATCCGAAGGAGGCGAAGAATGCTAGATAGAATAGCCGGGCGACGAATGCGTTCCGACTCATCACCCGCCCCATCACAGTCACCGTGCGCTCGCCGGCACAGTCCTGCATGGTGGAGGCTGCAAAGGACAGTCAGAGTGTTAGGAAGTGTCTCCTCTGGTGGCAGAGGTTTCCGCAGACAAGTACATCTATAACGGGAACGTGCTTCTGAATGACGAAACGTTTGTACTGCCTCGAAAATGCAGCGTCGCCCACGGTTGTGAATAATGCAAGAATGGACGAGTTGAGCGGCGGACTATAGCGACATGAAGTTTCCATGGGGGCAATGCAGCCACACATCAAAACAAGTCAGCAAAAAGAGAAAAAAGAGGGATAGGAAGCCTGGAACGTTGCAACACGCGACAACAAGGAGTGACGTGCGGGTGGTGTGTTGTGAAAGGGAGGGGGAGGAGTTGCGCCGCTTGCTAGTCTCGGTCGATGCGGGCAGGCGAGGGAGTTATGCGATGCAATCGCCGCCTCCCGCCCCTACCCTCTCCCTCCTCACCGCGTCGTCTCATCGATCCGCAGATTGCAGCAGCCTGGCGAGGAGAGAAGACGACGTAGCAGAGAGACGCCACCATGCGCCAATCTCCACTCCTCAAAAACGCGCACCTCCCCCCATGTGTTCCCGGTGTTTGCTGGGAATTCAGGGTGCATGAAACATACATCACAGATTGTGTGCCGCCCACGCACGCTGCATTTTAGAGGGAGGCGAATGCATACGGAGCATATAAATCGTAGGTTGTTGTACCCAGATAGTTTTATATGTTTTATGTAAACTAAATGTGTTCATATTTTTATTCAGCAGTGTTTCATTCTGATAATAAAATATATTTTAAAGCTAAAATATGATATTACTCTTTGCGGTCTCTGGAGACTTTTTGTTGCTTCGCTGTTGCTGCACATAATGCCTATTCGTCATTCGGAGAATGGAGCGATAAAATGAGAAATTCGATTTCATTGGCTGCATTTCATCACAATTTCGCTGTTTCAATGTTGTTTTGTACGCATGTTGTCTTCTCTTTCATAGCAAATACCATACGTTACAGGTAATCATTACGTCTAAACACAATGCCGCCTAAAAAGGGAGGAAAGAAGGGAGGAAAGGCGGCCGACAACTGGTCAGTTCCGGTTCCGTTGATGTTCATGCTTGTAACTGGGTGGTTTGAGGGATGACGATGCGGCTGAGCGCCGTCTCGCCGCTCTGGCCGTCGCCTCCGACAAGGAGGAGGAGGTGTTCAGCGAGGAGGAGGCCCCTCCGCCCCCGCCCAAGAACAAGAACAAGATGGCCGCGCTCATGATGGTCAGTTCACCAGCTCAGTTAATTCATATACACCGTAGTATTCGTTCAGATGGACGACGACGACGACAAGTCGGACAGTGACAAGTCTGACGCCGAGCCGGAACCGGAACCCGAACCCAAGAAGGTGGAGAAGAAGCCCGAGCCTAAGAAGGAGGCGCCCAAGAAGGACAATAAGAAGGCGAAGAAGGGAAAGAAGGTGGGTACTATCCGATTGATGGGTGGATGGTGTCTTTGAAGGGTGGAAAAGCTGACGAGGAGGACGATCTGGACGCCCTGCTGGCCGCCATGGAGGTGAAGGACGACAAGGCCGGCAAGGGAAAGAAGAAGAGCAAGGACGAGGTACGCAGGGATCACGAATCCCCATGCATCGCTATTCCAGGCTGCTCCCGCCAAGGAGGCCACTCCCGAGGCTGCCGCGCCTGCTGCCGACGCTCCTGCTGCAGGTGCGAACCAGAGTTATATTCTCGAAATCATGTGCAAAAAGAAGCAAACGGACAGTATTTTGTACTGCAAGCAGATCAGTATGGAGAGATTTTAAACTATCGCTCTGGCCTATATCTATATTAATGAATATTTATGAATGTGTTTGTCATAGTTGAATATGCAGAGCCGGCTGCTGCGGAGGGCGGTGAGGCCGACGGCGAGGGCGGAAAGAAGAAGAAAAAGAAGAAGAAGGCCAAGAAGGGCGGCGACGACGCCGCCGACGAGGAGGCTGCCGAGGTGGGTGACTGATCTGTGCTTCCATGTCACGTCTGTATTCTGATATGAAATCTGCCAAGTTTTAAGTCTATTAGCGATTATGTTAACTGTATCGTTGCAGAAGCCGGACGGCGAGGATGGTGGCGAGAAGGAGGAGGGCGAGGGAGACGAGACCGCCGACGGAGAGGGCGGCGCCAAGAAGAAGAAAAAGAAGAAGAAGAACAAGGAGGAGAAGGAGGAGAAGAAGGAGGGCGGCAAGAAGAAGCACGTGAGTTATCTGAACAATACATCACAACATATCAACATTAAAAGGAAGCATACAGTAGGCCAAGATCAAATTTATTTGTTGCAGGTGTCGCTGATCAAGGAGCTGCTGCGCGCCAAGCAGGAGGCGGAGGAGGCGGAGGCGAAGCGCATCAAGGAGGAGGAGGAGCGTCTCGAGGCGATCCGACAGAAGCTTGAGGAGGAGGAGCGGCTGGCGCGCGAGAAGCGCGAGGCTAACAAGGAGAAGAAGCGACTGCGCGACGAGGAGCTCAAGAAGCAGGGCAAGTACCTCACGCCTGCCCAGAAGGAGAAGCTCCGCAAGCAGCAGGCTTTCCTCGCCAGTGGAAGTGAGTGAAGGTGGAATGGGGTTGATGGAATTGAGTGCTTGCAGACTTTATCGTGCCGGGTCTGCTGGAGAAGGAGCAGGGAGAGGGCGCCGAGGGAGAGGTGAAGAAGAAGATGCCCAACTATGGAAAGCCCAGGAAGAGCAAGCAGCAACAGCAGCAGAAGCAGGAGGAGAAGGGTGCGTCATTTTTCTAATGTTGACATTGTGTTTGTGTTATTCCATGTTGCTACTTGATTTTCACGATTGTTGGTTGCAGAGCCTACGCCGGAAGTTGTCAAGGAGGAGGTGAAGGAGCCCGAGCCGGCGCCCGAGCCGGAGCCCGTCAAGGAAGACACTCCCGAGGTGTGTGTGATGTTGTAATATTTTATATTTTTAGTTATATACAATTGATTAATCACAATTTACTGTATTGTGTTCAGTCGGAAGAGGAGGAAGAACTGTATACTAAGGTTGGCAAGTGTTGTATTGGTGAATGGTGATATGACAGTCTTGTGATTTGTGGATAGTGATTGATTGTGATTGGTGTTATGTGATATGTGAGTTCCCCGTTTCTTGAAAAAAATATGATTACAGGACGATGTTCTGGATGACTGGGAGATGGCGGACGATGACGAGGAGGAGGAGGAAGTGAAGGAGGAGAAGCCGGCGCCCGCAGCTACCGCTCCCGCTGCCGCCCCCGCTTCCACCAAGGGAGGCAACGTGGAGATGAGCAAGGAGGAGATGCAGAAGGCGGACGAAGAGTCGGAGTCGAGCAGCGACGAGAGCGACTCTGACGAGGAGTCGTCTTCGGAGGAGGAGAGCAGCAGCGAGGACGAGGGACCCAAGGGCAAGGTGACCAAGGAGGAGATGATGGAGCGTGTGCGCCAGCGGCTGAAGAAGCGCCGCGACGACAACAACGCCAAGCGCTCGATCGACAAACTGCGCGCGCCCGTCATCTGTGTGCTCGGACACGTCGATACCGGAAAGACGAAGATGCTCGACACGGTGAGTGAGAGCGGGGGATGGGAATGGGATTGATTGGGAGGGATGGATGATGGAATTGGTACAGTGAGAGATTGCATAGAGGGGATATGATGAGAGGGATTGGTTGCAGATCCGTCGCACGAACGTGCAGGACGGTGAGGCGGGAGGAATCACGCAGCAGATTGGAGCGACGCAGGTGCCGGCCGAAGCGATCAAGGAGAGGTGCCGCATGGTGCGCGATGTGAGTGGGGGAGAAAGGAGACGGGGGCAACGGGCGGGCGACGAAGGCATTGAACGAAGTGACTCTTGCAGTTCGAAGGAGACAAGATGAAGATTCCCGGATTCCTCATCATTGACACACCCGGTCACGAGAGTTTCAGGTATATTGTGTGTATCAATTCATTTTAATTCTAATCAACGTTTATTCGGATTCGCATTAAGTGATCGTAACCATATTGTGACAGGCTATATATCTCCTTGTTTCTCAGTAACCTGCGTTCGCGTGGTTCGTCGCTGTGTGACTATGCGATTCTGGTTGTGGACATTATGCACGGTCTGGAGCCGCAAACGATCGAGTCGCTCAAGCTGCTTCTCAAGAGGAAGACGCCCTTCGTCATCGCCCTTAACAAGGTGCGTCCTGATCTGTCCTTCCACTGTTGTTCTACAAAACGAGTGTAGTAGACCTAGCGCGAATGAAGTGCTGGGCGACGGTATTGAAAACGGTCTTTCAATTCAATGTATCAACATTTCAGATTGACCGTCTGTACAACTACGAGTCTAACCCGCGCAAGGACGTGTACGCCCATCTCAAGTCGCAGCCCAGCAACACGCAGCTCGAGTTCAAGGAGCGCTACGAGAAGATTGTCACCGAGTTTGCCGAGCAGGTGAGTCGGCAATTTAATCACACTCGCATGCTTGCGTTCCGTAAAACCGCCCGCAAACCACTCCCTCGATAAATGCAGCCACCTCCCGAATCGCCGTACGCCACTGTTTGCAGGGAGTGAACGTGGCGCTGTCGAACCAGCCCAAGGACTTTACCGAGTACATCCCCATGGTGCCCACGTCGGCGTTCATGGGCGACGGAGTCGGCAACATCATGGCGTGGATCGTGAACACGACGCAGACGGTGCACGCCGAGAAGCTCGCCTTCTCCGAGGAGCTCGACGCCACTGTCATGGAGGTGCGGAGAGAGGGAGGGAGGAAGAGAGAGAGGGGGGAGAGAGGGAGGAAAAGAGAGAGGGGGAGAGAGGGAGAGAGAGGGGGGAGAGAGGGAGGGAGGAAGAGAGAGAGGGAGGAAGAGAGAGGGGGGAGAGGGAGAGGGAGGGAGAGAGAGGGGGAGAGAGAGAGAGAGAAGGAGGAAGAGAGAGAGAGGGAGAATGAGGGAGAATGATGCTCACGCTCTGTTGTCGTTTCAGGTGAAGGCGATTTCGGGTCTGGGCACGACGATTGACGTGATCTTGGTGAACGGCTCGCTGTCGGTGGGCGACATTATCGTGATCACTGGCACGGACGGCGCCATCATGACTCCCATCAGGGAGCTGCTCATGCCGCAGCCGCTCAAGGAACTGCGCGTCAAGGTGCGGGGGAGGGAGGAAGAGGAAGGGAGGAGAGGAGGCGATGCAGTGTATTTGTATAGTAGTGTATAATAGTCTTAATCTGCCAAGAGAGATTAGGGATATAGTAACACAAGAGAAAATGAGGCAAATATTGCGCATCGGCAAATATATGAGGCAAATATTGCGCATAAAACATCTGATTTTGTTGGTCAATTTTACAGAATGAGTACGGTCGCTACAAGACGGTGCAGGGCGCGCAGGGAATCAAGATCCTGGCCAAGGGCTTGGAGAAGGCGCTGGCTGGACTGCCGTGCTTTGTGGCGAGGAAGGAGGACGAGATCGAGGTGCTCAAGGAGGACGCGGAGCAGGGTTTGGAGAAGGCGCTCACGTCTATCAAGAAGAAGTCGGAGGGAGTGTACGTGCAGGCCAGCACGCTCGGATCCCTCGAGGCGCTCCTCGAGTTTCTCAAGAGCCAGAAGATTCCCGTGAGTATAGTATGATCTCGACGTGGCTCATCTTGGATGATACCACTTGCAGTACTCGAACGTGAACATTGGCCCGGTGCACAAGAAGGACGTGCAGAAGGCGGCCGTCATGCTCGAACACAAGCGCGAGTGAGTGGATGGGGAGGTGGATACGGTAGTGGTCGTAGCCGAGTCGCGATCGCATTCAATGTGCGATCGCGACAGATGGAGTGTGGATTGGGTGGGATGAGTTTGTGATTCCAGGTACGCGTGTATTCTCGCGTTCGATGTGCGCGTGGAGAAGGACGCGCAGCAGTTTGCCGACAAGGAGGGCGTCAAGATCTTCTCGGCAGATATTATTTACCATCTGGAAGACAACTTCCTCAAATACAGGTGCGTGTGATGCAGTATCAGACGTAGGGCGTATCCACAAAATGTCTCGGAATGTGTGGAAACATGTAATGGTCGTGTGTGTGTCTAGGGAGGATCTGCGTCTGAAGGCGCGCGCAGCCAACGAGCACCTGGCGATCTTCCCGTGCAAGCTGCGCGTGCTGCCGCAGCACGTGTTCAACGCGCGCAACCCGATTGTGTGCGGCGTATCGATCGAGGCGGGCCAGCTCAAGAAGGGCACGCCCATCTGCGTCCCCTCCAAGGACGGCATCTTCCTCGGCACGGTGTCTTCGATTGAGAGGAACCACGACATGGTCGACCTGGCCAAGCAGGGCGAGGAGGTGTGCATCAAGATTGAGAACACGACCGGCGAGGCGCCCAAGCTCTACGGAAGGCACTTTACGCACGAGGATATTCTTGTCAGCAGGGTGAGTGTGGGTGTGGATAGGAAATAGTTGAAGGGATTCGCACGTAGTTGGAAGTAGTTGGGAGGCAGAAGAGACTGACCGCTTCTTGTGTGATTGCAGATCTCTCGCGACTCGATCGACGCGTGCAAGACGTACTTCCGCGACGACCTCACCAAGTCCGACTGGCAGCTCATCGTCGGACTCAAGAAGTTGCTCGACATTATGTGAACACGTTACCTTTGTTTCTTCTCTTCTTGTTATCCCTTTTTCTGTTGTTTGTGTGCGGTGATTGGCTAGTCTCTTTATTCCTTCCCGCCTCGGTTTTCGTGGTGCCCCACTTTGCACTCATGATTGTTCATGCGGTTTATATGTACTCTTTCAGTGATGCTTGATATAGTATTTTGCAATGATTCAGATAAATGGTTTAGAAATTAATACGCTTGTTTGTCTCGGTACGCTTTGCTGTGCTCATATGTTCGCTTGTTTTGATGTGACTCGCAACGACACAACTCTGAACAAAATTACGTTATAAATACTTTTGTGAATTATCAATAGGCTGGCTGTATCAAAATTATCAAATTTGGTAGCTTTTTTTGAATTGGCGCGCAACTGTTTCGAGTTTGTCTGACCTAGCGAGGTTTTGCGCGGGAAGATTTTGAAATCTGGCGCCTTCAGTTTCCTTGGTGACACACTGTTTTTGAGTGAATTTCCGGTGAGATCTTCTTATTTCGGGTGGTTTCGATTTTTCTTATTGCGTTTCGCGTCTACTCCATCATCGTTCGATAACGTTCTGTCTCATCTCGTCAAAATGTGTGCATGTTGGTCTGAAAAGGACGTCATTTTTAGATGGGCGACGATCTGGACGAGTCGTCCTTCTGGGCGGACACGACGGAGAAGCGCTGGGAGAACATCAAGGCCGGCCGGGCGGACGAGAACCCGCCTCGCAAAGGTACGCGTCGTATCCACTCTCCACATTGCGCGGTGAAGCGTGTGCTGGGATTATCCCACCACCTCTCTCACTCTATATTTTTCTTGAATGGGTGTCCGTGACGACGGCTCCCGCGCTGGGTGGTCATTAGAGCTCCCGAGTCGTCTCGAAGTGCTATACTATAGTGTCGCGCTCTGCTTACTTCGTCCACATGTATCAATCAATTGTAAGGATAAAGTATACTATTGTGTAGGCGCGGCGATGCACCCGGCCGGTTCGTGCGGTCGCTGCACATGCAACGGCAAGGAGGCGGTGAACCTCGACGAGTCGACTCACTACGAGTACTTTGCCACCATCGAGGCAAACAAGAAGCTCAAAGAGGACTACTACAAGATTCAGGTGAGTCGATGGAGTGGTGTGACTCGGTTAGTGGATTGAACCTGTGAAGTGGTTGTCATCATGATTAGTGGTTACTGGTTATGATTGTTTCGTTTCAGTACGCGTTCGACAAGATTGCGGGTGAGCAGCCCTACATCAACATGCGCGGTTCGCTCGTCGACGTGAGTTTGATTATCGATTGATTATTGCTTTGTCTGATATCATCGATTCCAGTACGCCGAGCTGCACGAGAAGCTGCGTCTCAAGGAGGACGAATGCGAGCAGTTGACCGCCAAGGTGATTACTGTACTCTACCGTATCCAACCTTGTCATTCAGGTGTCGCTGCTGGAGTCGCAGCTGCAGGAGGGCGAGGCGCGTCTGTCCGACCACACCTCGCTGCAGTCGATGGCGGCTCTGCTCGAGGAGAAGGTGGCTGGTCTGCAGAAGGAGCTAGCCGACGCGCGCGCCCGCCTCGCACCCATAGAAGCGGCGGAGCAGGCGGTGCGCGAGAGGGCCGACATCGAAGTGGCCGAGAGACAGCGCGACAGGGAGGTGAGCGCGTCGTTCTGGCGACATTGCTGATCCTGATTTCCTGTGCACGGTTTGCATGGTTTGAAGAGACGGACCACTACTCAAGCAGTTCGAAGAGTCATTTTGACGCCGTGCCATTCTAGGCGGCGGGCGTGCAGCCGCAGGATCTGGACTCGACCGACATCACGGACACGGCGACGGGTCTTCTCGTCGAGATTGAGATGTTGGAGAGCGAGTACAAGGCAGCTAAGATCAAGTGGACCGAGGAGCGCGCGGCGTTCGAGGCGAAGATTGCCGAGTTGGAGGAGGCACTCGACGCGCGCAACGTCACCCCCACTCCCGGGGCGGCGCCGGTCGAGCAGCCCACGTTCCGCATGGACAACACCCTCACCGACGACGAGAAGGTGGGCTGGTGGTCTGAGTGTATGACTAGAGATATCGTGATCCGTGATCGTGATGTACGAGACTATTTCTAGGTTTATCTACAGTCAGTGTGTAGTCTAGTGATTGGTTCACGGTGATCCGGAAGTGACAGTTATCTTATGGTGCTGATATTGATTGTCACTGTTTTGTAGATGTCGGACGCGATGCTCGAACTGCAGCTCAAGTACGAGAAGGAGCAGGACACGAACAAGACGCTGTCCAAGGCCGTCGTGGTGAGTGTGACTATTGTAGCTACCGTATATACTGTGTACCGTACCCCACCGTACTCGTACCGTACCCCGTTGCAGAAACTGATGCGCGAGAATGCGACGGTGAACGAGCAGCTGCAGCTTCTCTACGAGCAGATTGGACGCGTCGGCGGCGCCGCGCACTCCGCCACCGCAGTGGACGAGAACAACCCCAGCGAGACGGTGAGACTCTCTCTCTCTCTCTCTCTCTCTTTCCCCCTCTCTCTCTTTCCCTCTCTCTCTCTTTCCCTCTCTCTCACTCCCCTCTCTCCAGCTCGACTACCTCGGCCGCGAGCTGACGTACCTGCGCGCGGCGTGGCCTGTGTTGGCGGGGAAGGCGCGCGAGCTGGGCGCGGAATTGGACGTGTCGTCGATGCGCGACATGGTCAACCGGACGTTCACCCTGCTGCAGCAGCAGAGTGTCGCCATGCAGACAACGCAGGACGGCACAGCGACGACGACCAAGCAGGAGTTGAACCAGACGAACGAGCCGGAGCCACTGTTCGACGCGTCGGTGGACAAGTCGATGCGCGAGTGGGATCCCAAGGTGGTGGCGCAGGAGATGAAGGTGTGTAAGTGGTGGAGAAAATGTTGTTGTTTCGTGAGTCGAATAGTTACTTGATGTTATTCATGTCGATGACGTCATGAAACTTTGTAGGCGCGCACGGGCGTGGAGAACGCGGCCGACTGCTCCGTCTCCAACCTCGATCTCAGCCAGTGAGTCAGAGTTACGATTGATTTCCTGCAGGTGTAGGGGGAGAGAACTTTTGGGGTGTAATATGGCGCTATATTAGGCGAACAATGACGGACTGGATAGGATACATGTTTGTGTTCAGGTTCCTGCAGCCCACGCAAAACTCTTCTGTTAACTCGTCTAAGAAGCCGAGTGAGGCGTCGACCCATCGCGCGCTCACCGACACGTCGCTGGCGGTGGTGCGTCGTGGTTCTCTCTCTCTCCTCTCTCCCCCTCTCTCCCCCTCTCTCTCTCCTCTCTCTCTTCTCTCTCTCCTCTCTCTCCTCTCTCTCCTCTCTCTCCTCTCTCTCCTCTCTCTCCTCTCTCACTCACTCTCTCTCTCTCCCCTCTCATTCCCTCCTCTCTTTCAGCTGAACCAAACGACTGCGCAAGCAGTGAACGACTCGCTGAACGCGACGCACCACGCGCGGGAGAAGCTGCACGCGATTCGCACCTCGTGTCAGCACATGTTCGACCGCCTCAAGGCGTCGGCCGGTCTATTCAAGGAGGTCCAGGTGTGTGAAGGGTTGGCTAGAAGAATAGACACGTATCTGTCTCGGGACTCTTTGAAACACAGGAAGCAGATGCAATGTAAAAGAGTGAAAGGCTCCTGTCTGTGACTTGCTGTGCGCAGGAGGCGCTGGGCGGTGAGTCGGAGACGATCCAGCGCTTCTCTGCCATGATTGCCGAGATGCGAATCGACATGGAGACGAGCATGCACCAGACGAGCGAGCTAGTCGAGGCGTTTGAGGGTGAGTGGGCGGGGCGTGTATGGGCGCAGTTTTATCAGCCGGCTATACAACCGTCGAGCCAATAAAGTACTGACCTGAGGATGACAATATCAATAGCAATATCAATATCCAATATTGTTTACTCGCGAGATTTCAGCGGCGGAGCGCAGTGTGCTAGAGGTGCAGTGCTGCATCGACCGCACCTTTGACATGTCGGCGATGGGAGACGACCTCGACGGCAGTGTGACGGAGGAGAGGGTGGCCGGAGGAGCCACTGCGGCTGATACGGTAGGAGAATGATTTGAGCTGTTTGCAAAGATAGGGTTACGGTAGGAGAATAATTTGAGCTTCTTGCAGCTGTAAGGGTTACGGTAGAAAAACAATTTGAGCTGTTTGCAACTATAAGGGTTACGGTATAAAAATAATTTGAGCTTCTTGCAACTATAAAGGTTACAGTAGGTTTTAATTTAGTTTTGTAAATACCAACGTAGCTTATGCAAAGGTCGCTCTCCGCATTGTCTCCTCTCTCATTGATTGCTTCCGCTTGCAGTCGGTCACGTACCTGCTGAACGAGTCTCGCTCGTTCCGTCTGAGCGGCGGCAGCGAGCTGTTCACTCAGTGCGCGCGCGACGCACAGTCATCGCTCGTGCCCACACCCAGACATCTCAGCGTCAACGTCTCGGTCGACACGATTGAGCGGTCGGCGGCGACCGGTGGGGCTGCTGGTGGCGCGCTCGACAGGAGCGGATACCAGCGCATGCGGGGTGAGTATGGGTGTGGTGGTGGTGTTATGATGTTTGTTGTTTGTTTATCAGCCTGATTCCGACATGTACATACATTGGTAGCATGATGGGTTATCTGGAAGCACACACAATCCTACAGTGGGATATTGGGGCTCCTTGGCTGGAACAGTGCGGCGCGAGTCCTGACTCGAACCAGCGACCGTTCACTTAGCAACGCGTGACGCTATCCACTTGGCCAACCCTGCCCCGGTGTGATGAAGACATTCATATTCGGTCCCTTGTGAATTGAATCGTGAGGTGTTGTGTTCAGTGACGTCTGTCGACACTGTCGACCAGAAGGCCCTTCATCGCGCGCAGATGGAGCGCGACGAGGCCCGCGACGAGGTGAACGCTGTGAAGCGACAGTGCGACGAGGTGAGTGGCCGGGGCGAGCAGGCGCGGAGCCGATCGATCAATGCTCAGATCCGCGTGGCTCGCGAGCAGCTGCAGACCGCGCTGGACACTGTGCGCACTCAGCTGCGCGAGCTGCAGTTGGAGGCGAGCGAGCGGGAGGAGAGGATGGAGGGCCTGTCGGAGCAGCTCGCACACAAGACCACGCTGCACGACCAGGCTGACGCCAACCTGCAGGTGTGGGCGTGGTCTGTGGGGGCGGGGCGTAACCTGTTTCAGCGCGTGATGGGCGAGATGGAGGCGATGCGCGAGCAGGTGGAGTGCATTCGCGAGGAGATGGCAGTGACGCAGGCGGCAAAGGAACAGCTGGAGGCGGATGTGGGTGGAGGGAAGAGAAATACTTCCGACTTCAGTACTTGGTTACTGGTACTGGGCTATTTCGATATTTTAATTAGCACTGGTTGAGTACGCTAATGTATGCCTACTGGGGAGGGACAAGTGCCTACGTGTAGGCTACTCCTTCATTACTTTAGTTACTCGTACTGGGATACATCTCCTAGGTATGATGGTGTCTGGAATGTGGTGTGATTGACTGCGATTAAGATGCGCACTCTGCGGCATGTGTGGTGCTGTCTGCGCAAGGTTTGGTGTGTGCGATTCGGAGTGATTAGTGTGTGCGGTGTCTCTTACTATCCCCATACACTAGATGTTTCCCGTGTGTGTTGTGTTTTGATGACATGGTGATTTCAGCTGGCGGACCTGCAGGATCGCCTGGCGCACGCGGACGAGCAGCGCCTCGCCGACGCCGATCAGATTGTGCGTCTATTGATTGATTATCGATTGATTGGCTGGGATTTCAGCAGAGGCTTCACGGCGATCTGGACGCGGCGGAGGAGAGGGAGACGCAGCTGACACAGCTGGTGCAGGATGCGAGCGAGAAGCTGGCAGAGGCCAAGGAGGCGGCGACGGAGGCTGCGAGGAAGGCCGCGAGGGCAGAGGACATGCACCAGGAGGCTGAGAAGATGGTGAGAGGGGAGAACGGAAGTATCGCGGTAGGGGGAGGGAATCGCCACTTATTAGAGGCCAATTGTTGAGAAAACGGACATCTGGGGAGAGTGGTTTCCAAAGGTTTCTGTAACTTGGTATATGTTGAGTTTGAGTGGGCATGACGGTCTATTTGAGGCGCGCACGTACGCTGACCGCCTTAGCGACCTGGCATTCGACTTTGACGCGCTGAAGGAGGAGGTGCGTGGGCAGGACGTGCGCACTGCTGTCAGCTCGGCCGCGTACTCGGCGCCCCGCCTCTCCGCCAACGACAGCATCATCAGGAGGAACAATGTGAGCGCAGCAGAGGGGTTACTTGACTAAAAGCGACAAAAAATGAAAGAAACAAAAGACTTATCACACACCAGGTCAATCAATACAGTGACACGTGCGCGGTATCATTCGAGGTGCGCGCAGTGAATGATACTACGGTATAGCGTTGGTAGTGTCTTGCATGGAGGATCCGCGGTGTCTTTGCGATTTTTTTAATAGTGGATTCGCAACCCGTCTAGGATTGTATCGATAGTGTCGCTGTCACCGGAACCATCTCTCACCATACAATCCAACACAGTCTCCGGATTCGGATGCGGTGCGTTTCCAGATCGGCACTGCGTCGACGCAGACGGACGTGTCGCTCGAGTGGTGGTCGGCGTACGGCGAGGCTCGCGAGGCGGAGGAGCGGCAGAAGGAGGAGCGCGCGCGGCAGGAGCAGGCGGTCCGAGAGGAGCTCGCCCGCCTGCTGCAGAGATGCGACGGCGGAGACGATGCGGTGCGAGATGAGTGAGTGGGGGAGATCGATAATCGATAGATTTACTGTTATTGATTGATTTATTGATTGGGAAATGTTCTGCAGTGATCTGCTGTCTCTGGTGCGCGAGTGTGCGCGCGTGGTGGGCGGAGCGGTGGAGGAGAAGGACGATCTTCTGGACAGGGCCACCCAACAGGCGCGCATTCTGGAGCAGAAGCTCGGCGAGCGGTGGATGGAGATGCAGGAGGACGGAGAGAGGGCGTGCGCCGGAAAGGAGAAGCAGAAGGCAGTGGAACAGGTGGAGCTGGAGGGGGAGGAGAACAAGGAGAACAAGGACGGAAAGCAGGGTGGGTGGAGCGAGATGCTTGTTGATTGATTGATTGATTGATATCGACTTTGCAGCCATGTCGAACCCGATGCGCGCCGACTGGAAGGGTCTGACGATGGCGGCCGACACGATTGTGCAGCGCATCAAGATGTTCTCGCCCCACGTCCAGAAGGTGAGGAGGGGCGTCGTGGGTGGTCTCGAATAGTAGACGTCGTGGGTGGTCTCGAATAGTAGACGTCGTGGGTGGTCTCGAATTGTAGACGTCGTGGGTGGTCTCAAATAGTAGACGTCGTGGGTGGTCTCGGATAGTAGACGTCGTGGGTGGTCCGGGTGGTCGAGGAATAGATTTATTCATCCACTGATCTTGATCACATATCACGATGCGTTCACCAATCAGTAGTTCTGCCAACAGTCGTCATTTTAGTGTGCGTTGAATGTAGGTCGTTGATAGACTGTTTTTTTTTTAATTTCTTCGGATGACTTGTGTTTCGTGATCAGCTTCGGATTGGTTAACGGGAGATGACAGATGACATTGCAGTGTGCGACGGGTGAGTGGACGACCATCGTGGACATGTGCCGGGATATGCGCAAGCGGCTGCACGACAGATACAGGGCGTGCAACGAGCAGCTGGAAGCGAGTCAGGACGAGCCGAGACAGATGCAGGAGGTGATGTGCAAGGTGGGTGGAGAGAGAGGGAGTAGGAGAGAGAGAGTGGGGAGGTGAGAGAGAGTGGGTAAGAGGAAAGAGAGAGAGAGAGAGAGAGAGATGGGTTCAGATGGCGATTCTGCAAGTGGAGAACTCGCGTCTGTGCGGCAAGCTGCTGGAGTCGATGGAGAATCTGGAGAAGTTCAAGAAGGTGAACCAGAACAGCAACCTGTCGGAAAAGATCGCCATCGAGATGCAGGAGATCAGCAAGGTGAGGAGGAGGAAAAAATAGGATTTTTAATTGATTGCCGGTGTGTATCTGCTGCTCAGAGTATAGCAAGGCTGCGGCCACACCAATTGCTCTCAGCCAAAAAAAACAATTTGGAAGGAGAGAATATAATCTTCTTTTTTTGAATGACTAGAAATGTATAACTGAGAAACTGTTCTTATTTAACTACTCTTTGGTTGTGGTATAATCGATTGATTTCAGACTCTGGCAGAGGTGCAGGTGGCGACTCGCGCTGCCCGTAGCATTGTCTCGTCTCGTCCCCCGCAGTAGAGCGACCAGTCTCACGACTCCCCCTTCTCATCTATTCCATCTTTCGTCCGTGTTTGAGAAACAGACACCTTTTACAGCCCCCTCTTTCACTTTTATCTTACATGCTCATTCTTTAAAGAGAAAAGTCTATCAGATCTCCTCGTTGTGGGAATATTACAAACTCGGTGTACTACAATGTTTCTTGCGAATTGTCCTATCGTTTACTGCCGCTCTACTGCTAAATGCTAAGTGCGAGTTTTATGCATAAATGTGTTTTACTGGAATTGTGTGCAAAATGTGGTTGGCTAATTTGCATAGCTTGCAAGCAAATACACGAAACGTACCAGTTCAGAACAAATGAGAGAGAAGTTTGAGCTCCCATCTCTAATTCAATAAATATTTCGAAACATCCGCTCATAAACATCTTTTGCAAAGCATTTATTCACACAAAAAACTCTGATACTAAAACAGAATAAGTTAACAACACCACTGACAACAATGACATGACACGTATGCTGGACTATGTACACCTCTCTTCTTCCCTCTCCCTCCTGCTCACAGCTTTCCCTCGATGAATTCGTGGATGAGTTGGGGCACGGACGAGTCGAATCCGACCACGTCCAGCATGCCCGCATCCGACGGCTCGGCGATCGAGAAGCCGGTCGACGTCGATCAGCTGGGCGTCGATGCCCGAAGCGGCGCGGTACTGCTCGAGAGCCTCGAACGGTGAACCTGCAAGCGGCAACGGTCAGAGACCCGCCCTGCTTCTTCTCCTTGATGGCCCACAGCGCATAGGCAGGTCGCAGTCGGTCGCCCCGAACTCGATCGTGTCCATGTGATCCGAGATCTGGTCGAGCGACCAGTCGGCCGTGTACGGAAGAGGGATGAGCTCGTGCGAGAAACCGCACTGCTCCACCTGAAAATAGAGATGGTGTTGGTGACAGCTTGGCGCGCCTACCTCCCCTGTATCTGTCACTAATGGCTACGTCCGTATCTCTTTCATACTCCCATGTCGCTCGTTCCTCTGGAACACTGTCTGAGGCGAGCGGACAGACACGTGCCCGCTATCTCCCACATCATCGAACCTGCAACCGCACATTTCACATCCACATTATCATTTCAAAATAAGGAAAAGTGCCTCATCCAGGAAAAGTCGTTCTAATAAGGCATTCTAGCGCGCGGGAATAATCAGTACAAACGAGTAATCATATACCACTTTCCCCCATCCACTCGCGCGCACTCACCCGACACATCGAACGCGAGGCACATCCTCTTTCCGGTAGGTTTTGTGTTGACGAATGACTTGACGAACGCGACCTCGAGAGCGGCCTTGACCTGCTCGTTCGGCTTCCACCTGAGCGAGCCGCGCACACCGTCGCCCTGCGCATACACCGACGACGCGAGCAGGACCTAGATGGGGTGCACGCGCGCCTTCTTCAGCTCCTACTCGTTTGTCAGCTTGGCGATGAGCAGCGCGCGCTCCCTCTCCTCGTCCAGCAGCCCGATCGACTCCATCTTGCCCAGGCTCCGGATCATCGCAGTCATCGGCATCTCCTGCAGCAGCGCCTTCCACACCAGCCGAGACTTGAGCTGGCCGGTCGGGATGTGCTCGCGAACCAGACCTGTGAGGATGGAGGGTGAAAGGGAAAAGAAACGATGGAATATCTACTCCACTCACCGAACTTGTCGATGTACTCGACACACTGCGCCTCGGTGGCGTCTCGTTTAAGCGTGAGGAACGCGTCGACTAGGTCGAGCGCCTTGCTCGCCTCCTCCTTGTTCATCTGCTCAGCCGAGTACTTCTCTGCCGGCTGCTCCACCGCCTCCTCCGCCTCGGTCAGCCGGCGCTTGCGCGTCGCCAGATCGCCCTTGGCCGCGAACCGGAACAGCTGCCGCCTCTCCAGCAGATCGGAGCTGTCCGCGCCCCCGGTGGAATTGACCGCCCTGGGATGAGCGAGACGGAACAGATCCCTGTGCGACCAGCCATCACGCCGCACGTACTTGGTGAGATGCATCGCCAGCCGCTCGCAAGGCTGCTTCTCGTACCTAAACGGAGGGATGGGTGGGAGAGGGGAGAGAGAGGGGGGGGGAGAGGGGAGAGAAAGAAAGAGAGAGAAAGGTATACAGTGATACAGTGATACAGAGTATCGGTAGACATACATGAACACATGTACTCACCACGAGGCCACATCTGCCTTCCCCACCCGGTTGACTTGCCGGTGGGAGAGGTCTCCTTGGAGACCATCTCGCAGTAGCGGATAAACGCGAAAAGGTGCGTGGGGAAGCGGCACACCTGAAATGTGCGGAGGTGAGAGGGACATATGGACAGACAGACTGGAATGACTGACAAACACTCACCCTGGGCATGATCTCGAATGCCTTCTTCCTTCTTGTGGAGCTGTCGGATGTAGGTCGAGTACTTCCTGATCAGCTCGTCCTCCGAGTTCTTCGCACTCTTGGTCGTGTCGTGCACGCGGTAGCGAGCGCACAGCGCAAGCGCGAACATCACCGGGTCCTGCAAGGAGTCTCTCTCTCTCCCTCTCCCTCTCTCTCCCTCCCTCCCTCCCCCCCTCTCTCTCTCTCTCTCTCTCTCCCTCTCTCTCCTCTCACCTGCTTGGGGTTTCTTCCCGCCACGGAGACCTCCTCAATCAGCTTCACAATCATCAAGCCATTGCCTGAAAAACAATGAACACATACTTTGAGTAATCTTCAACCATGGTGTGCTCGCAAATGAGTTCCACGCATTTCACGAGACGCGAGCCCTACAGTGGGTGGGTGAATCGCCGCCAGTAGAGAGCGCAGAGTGAACAGAGTGCGAGGCAGCAAAAGTCGATAGACATGCGAGAACACACGAATAAATTCACATTCAAACTTTCGCGCGCGCGCAATTTTCAAATGCGGGACGGACGAGCGGAGGGGTGGCGGAACTAAATATTCCCTGGACTGTATATATGTAATCACTAAGTGATTGATATCCGCTCATTCCCATAAAACGTCTAGTCAGATTGTTTTCGTATACCTCTATTTGCTATCTCTTTTGGTTTTCACAATCACGAAATGTGCGCGTCGCGTAAGTAAACAGGTGGTGTGGTGAGTCATTCGCGTGAAATGTGTCCACTGTCCAGTTATTTCGTTCTTTGGCGCACCGGAATGATGTCATCTATTTGAGAGAAGAGAAGAAGAGCATAATTCGAAGAGTGGACCGGCCACAGTGAGAACAGTTTCATCGTTTACCTCGTCCCATACGCCACTAACGCATGTTTGTTCAACAGTGCACAAATCGATCCGGTTTATCAGGCCTATATTTGGGGGCCGCTACCACAAACTAGGCAGCGCAGAAAAGTCTAAGCACCAAACTACCTAGTTCTAAGTTCTAACCATAATTTTCCTTTCAAAAACGCGTCCGTTACCGTTATCAATGATTCTTGTGAGCGCTTTGATGTTGAGAATGTTGAGCTCCTTTTCGGTCTGATAGAAGGTGCCGCCGGAGGTGCCGAGGATGAGGAAGCGGAGCACGCGCTGCTCATCCGACACCGCGAACACGTAGCCGTCCATGTAGTTCGTCACCTATAGAAATATGGCTCACGAGTGGTCTTAGAGTGGCTTAGAGTGACTCAGTGTTGTATATTGTGTTGTAAAGTACCCCAAAGATCTCAGAACGAATCCGAGTGTGTCTGTTTGTATCATAAAGGCTTTCTGAGATGCAAAATAGAGTCCGACCTCGCCTTGCACATACCTGATCGTCGCGGACCTTCTCCCTCTGTCCGGACGTGCGCCCCTCGCCCTCTTCTTCCAGGTACCGCAGCAGCTCCCGTCTGCCGGACTCGCCTCGCACCACCACCACCTTGTGGCCGAGTCGATCCTCCACGACGCGCAGTCGCCTCGCAAACTCGGCCAGTGTATCAGTCGGCTGCTCAGCCATCGTCGAACTGTTAACATGCAATGTTATATTATATTGTATAAATGTGGATATACATTTAAAAAAGTGGGGGCAAGGGCGCACAACGTGGCTCGCAAGGTGGGATGGTGTGTGGTGGGGCGAAGCGGAGAGAGAGAGAGAGAGAGAGAGAGAGAGAGAGAAAGAGAGAGAGAGAGAGAGAGAGAGAGAGAGAGAGAGCAACACACTGTGCGTTTACGTTGCTCGAGATTGTGCAAAAAAATTTTTCGAATTACTCGCTATTGCCAAAGGCCGAAGGTAAGAGACGGATGCAGAGAGAACATTTCACTTTACAGTTCAATGCCAATAGTCAGTGTCTTTTCGTTATAATTTCTCCAAAAGTTCACGGCATTATTGAAAAAAAATCTGATGAATATGACACTTATAGTGTGCTCGCAATAGAACGTGAAATGAAATTTCCATCAGTTTAGTGTACTGTAGAAACTGTAGAACTATTGGACAACTTTTTAAATACTTTTTTAAATGCTTCTGACGAGAAATGTTGAACCGAGTCGGAACTCTGAAATACGGCATATGTCAGTCCTTCATGAACATTATCACATATATAATACTTTTATCATAGTAGTTTACCGAATACATATTGTGTACACCGCGTGGGAATGTCATATTTAACTCACAGAGAAAGATGGAAAAGGGCAGAGAGAGACACAGAGAGAGAGAGGGGGGGAGCAGAGAGGTAAACAGAGAGAGAGGAGAGGGGAAGAGAGAGAGAGAGAGGGAGCCTTCGATGTGTCTTGTACGACTGGAATGACTAGAGAGTGGAATTCATAATTCGATGGAAAGTGGCTAGTAAGGAATTGAATTGGAAAATCTCCTTTTTTTCGGGTAACGCCTGAGTTTGTGCTCTCTTTTTCCTTTACATATACCGCAGTGCCGGCCCAGACTCCCTCCCCTCTCCGCTCATCGCCCATTTTGCCTGTGGCACACCACCGCTCACTAGGCGATATGACAGCGATTGACCGCTTGCAAAAGCGAGAGAGCACGCGAAAATAAGAGGATCAGACAATACCAGAGTAGCGCGGGAATTCAAAATATTGCGTTCAGAGCGCGATGATCGATTCTGATCCCAACATGCACGTACAACTTTCGTTCAAAGTAATTCAAACCATCGATTAGTCATGTGAAAGTTATGAAAAATCGTCAGAAATAGGACACTGTATCTTTGAGCGATCTTTCGTTTTTGCCAATCTTTTGTTGCAACCACATGATTCGCATGCGCTGCTGCGCACTGGTAACAAAGCAACAACATTCCGACGACTCACCAAATTAAAGTCCTAGCCTTTATATATAAACGGGGTACAGAACAATATGACATCGCAGTATGCTGCTGGAGGTATTACTTGGTTTTTGTCTCCTCCTCAAAGTGTGAGTGATTAGAGAGTGAGATTTTTTTTTGATTGATTTGTGATAGGAACGCCACTGCATAGGAGACAAGCCCACTGTTTCTTCATCAGAATATTAGAGTAATTCAATATGAACTCGATATTATTCCTTTCCATGTTTTGAAAGATGTGGAAAGCATGACTTATTCACCGAACATTACTGCGTTCAGTGGACACGTGAAGATATTTATCAACGTTAAGAAAGCAGTCTCCGAGATCACTTTACACGCATCAACAGTTAGCGTTGTAATCTGGTTTATATATGTAGATGTATCTTTTCAGACCATGAACTTCGAAAAAATATCAATTACGAATGAAGATGATAAAGTGGAATACGATTTCAATTCATTTGCATTAAGGAGGTATCATTTTTTCGACCGTTTTCATTATTATAATTAGAAGTACAGGAATGATAGTGATAGTACTATTGTTTTGTACCACAATTTCCACGTCCAGAAGTATACTATCCAGGTACGTCTTCTTACATGTTTTGTGGAATGAACTGGAATCAGTGATATTTTAGGTTCACTATAACAACATAGTGAGAACTTATTCGAATCGGAAGGGTCTGTATTTTGTCAACTCACCCAATAAATCGTAATTACACTATAATTGTCTTTGTAATGTTTTTTCAATCAAATCAGGAAGCCGGAAGATATCATTCGTTTGCGTGATTTTGCTTATCTCACAACGCATTTAAAACCTCATGATGCAAAAGAATTAATGCCTTGCTTCGATCAACTGAATATGAAGGTACCCATTGGGTTATAATGCGTCCCTACAGTACTTTCAGGCTTATTTCCGTCTGCGCATCAACCATCCCAGAGAATCAGTCGCTATTTCGAACATGGATCCCACTGCTACTAAGGACTGCACTTACCAAGGAGTAGAAGACTATGTATCGACATATTTTGCGAGAACACCTCTCATGTCAACGTATTTACTCGCGTTCACAATAGGAGACTTCGAATCGATCGAACAGGTTGCGAATGACGGAATGATTGTGAGTTAAAAAAAGAAATGAGTGTGTGATCTTGTTTTATGTTTTATTTAGTTACGATTGGTTTTTCAAAGAGTACGCATAGCGGAAGATACTAAAAACTCCGCACTCTACGAGATGCGACGGATGTACGAACAGTACGAACTCGCTAGCGAGTATTTCGATTATCCGCTGCCGTTATCGAAAATAGGTGCGCAACTGATTCAGTAGTAAGTGAGTTGAGTAGATTCCGGGGTTTGTTTCAGATGGAGTGATTGTACATATGCCGGATTACGTAGTGAAAGAAAACGGAGAATCCATGTCGAAAGGGGCGGCGAACTTTGGTGTTATTCACTATCAAGAATTCAAGTTCGATCCTTACACGTTGCGGTACGAAATCGTTCACCAGGTATCGAGTTCTTTTTGAGTGTTAGTTATATACACGTGTATAAACATTATTTGAGTGGATGGGAAATATAACAACGCCTCATTGGTGGAAGGATCTCTGGATTGGTGATGGATTCACAACTTTCATCACACAGAAACGTATCAATACGGTAAGTACCCATAACACGTATATTTAACAGCACATTGTTCATTAGTACAATTTTAATATTTCAAGATATATTGTAAATTTATATACATATACATATATAAAATATTCTGTAAAAAAAGTTTTGTAGATCTCGAAAGTTGTAACCATCATTATTTGATTAGAATTTGTAATTTGTTATCTTCCCACACTACCCCGGTACATCTGATTTGAAATTAAGATTAGGCTCAATCTTGCCAGATTTGCGCAAATCTATTGCTTGAACATAGTTCTGTTATTTCAATTTCAAAGAAAATCACCGGGGAATAAGTCACTACGGCTAGACCAGTCAAACCCAGATTTAGAACCCAGATTCGAACCCAGATGGAGTGAAACATCTAATATAACAACTTTCAAAGCTCTACAAAACTTCTTTTGCAGAAATACTATAGCTTGTAGCAGGAAACAGAACCCACCTACGACAAACATGGAAGAATACGCTTCAACCCTCAATCGGAAGAAGAGTATGAGGATTATCCGAATTTAGAATCACCAGGTCATAAGATGCTACGATTCGGTAATGCGAACCGTCCGGTGAGTGTTGTTTGTTGTACGGTTCAGTATCAAATGCGTAATTTCTGGCCGCAAATGTGATCAGACTCCTCGAGAAAATATATGGCGAGACAAGACTGCATGTCATTATAAAGGTAGTTGTTATTAATGGAAAACTACTACACTAATCAATAATTTGCATGTTTAGTCAATGCTTCGAAAATTCGCCCACAAAAATGCGGACTTGGATGATGTGCTGGCATTCTTACCGTACACGAAACATTCAAAATACATGTCTGAATTTCTACATACTTTCTTGGATCAGGTATCGATTTCAAGTCGTTTTTTATTTAAATTTAATTGCAACAGATGGGAGCCCCAACTGTGACCGTTAGTTCACATAACAACACGTATCATTCTACAAAGAGCTCATGAGCATATGTATTCTGATAGCAGTGAACGCTTCACAATTCCAATCATTTATACAGTGAATGATGGAGAAACCCGAGTGAAATGGTTCTCATCGAACGGTATTGATATCTTAAAACTGCGAATATTGTTTCATGAATAATGATTGGATGACATTTCAGAGAACCTAGTGTCCACTCCTATCAATACGAACGATACTGTGACATTTGACGGATGCGGCGCCATCCACTATGAATATATAATATCAAATAATATCTTATAAGATCTTTTAATATCATTTCTCGCATCACTATGAAAAACTGAATTTGTGTTCGCAACACATTCATCGAACACATATTGTCTTTGAGAAAAGCACAGATACATCCTATTGCGGCGACTTGCAGTGCATAAACGAGAGCAGTCATTTTGTCACATTGATGGTGTTTCGATGTTTTTTTCTTACAAGGTCCCGCCTATCGAAAAAAGACCATGTTTTGACTTCAAGTCCTTTCCAATTCGCCAACAGCTAGTGTGTTTTCGTGATATTTCCTCCAAAAGTTCACGGCATTATTGAAAAAAAATCTGACGAATAATATGACACTTATAGTGTGCTCGCAATAGAACGTGAAATTCCAACAGTTTAGTGTACTGTAGAAACTATCGAACTATTGGACAATTTGTTAATGTTTTTGACGAGAAATGTTGAGCCGAGTCGGAACTCTGAAATACGGCATATGTCAGTCCTTCATGAACATTATCACATATAGAATACTTTTATCATAGTAGTTTACCGAATACATATTGTGTACACCGCGTAGGAATGTCATATTTAACTCACAGAGAAAGATGGAAAAGGGCAGAGAGAGACACAGAGAGAGAGGGGGGAGAGCAGAGAGGAAAACAGAGAGAGAGAGAGGAGAGGGGAAGAGGGAGCCTTCGATGTGTCTTGTACGACTGGAATGACTAGAGAGTGGAATTCATAATTCGTTGGAAAGTGGCTAGTACGGGATTGAATTGGAAAATCTCTTTTTTCGGATAACGCCTGAGTTAGTGCTCTCCGGTGCAGAGCAGCTCTCGCTTGGTCTCGGAGGGTGGGGTGAGCGATTTTGAGAGGGGCGGGGCAAGAGTGGGCGTGGCTACCGCCGGTCCAGCCCGTGGCTGTCGTACTTGCCGCTTCTTGGAGTGAACGATGAGGTGCGCTGCACGTTCCTAAAACATTTGCGTAGGTGCGGTGGAATTGAAAATGTTGCAGAATCAAAAGGCAATCTTTGCAATAGTAAAACGCCAGACGACCATGCGAGTGGATGCGGGGAGTCGCAAGGTTGCAAAATGGAAATGGTATGATGTAAAATGGGGGAAGGAAGGCGGGTTCGACATGCCAACGACGACGACTTACATGCACCACAGCGGAGGGCGCGGATACGCGCGCATCGATGTCTTGCTAAACGGATCACCAGTTTCGTTCGCATTCCGAAACACTTTTCGAAATTGCCGACCCCACGACCTGTGGATGCCACGCACAAAATCCGATGCGGTTAGTAGTTAGGAACGGTCTAGTAGTTGTTATAGTGTTATAGTTACTGTTGTGGCTGAGGATTGTATGATTACTGATGAGATGATTCGACAAGCGCACCAGCAACATGAAAGTGATGGTGGAAAAGTGTGAAGGGAGTACCGGTGGTTGGGCGGGGCGAGTCCGCCGCTGTCCTCTCGCGGGCTGTCTCCCACGAGAGGAGAGGCGGCTGAGGTGAGATCGGACAGGTGCGCAGAGTAGCTCTCGATGTGGATGCAGCCTCTGGAATGGGCAGGTTCCATAAAATTTTCCAAACACATAGTTTGCATAATCGAACGGATAATTTGAAGCATTAGGTTTGATTGCATTCGAAACTTGGCGCAACACATTTGCGTTCCTCACTTACCGTCGCTCTCTCCGTCGTCGTGTTTGTCTAAACACGATCTCACATATATATTTTTTTATATCTGATTGTTTCGTGCTGATCCCCCACTCACACTCGCCCTCATTAGTGCCAGCCCCACGACATCATTGCTCATTCTCTATTTCTTTTCTACTTTCTCCTTACCGCTAATAGCAGAGCGTTTGCGCTTGCCCCCCCTTCGGATTCATTTCTCATTCCTCTCTTTCTGTAAATATGCCTCAGTTACATGCACAATCATGGCTGCACGAATGCATCTCGGCGTACAACATCCTCCCTCCGTATCTCACTCACCGTTCACTGTCTAATTGCGTGAATATGCCTAGTTTGCATGAACAATGAACTGCGACCGTCTCCTTTCTCTCGCCAGTCACAACCATGTAACCCTCATTTGCCAAATCAACCATTTGTGCATATGAAATCTCGCGGACATCGTCGCACTCACCGTCTCCTCCCTCCCTCCGTCCTTCACTCACAGTTCACCGTCTAATTGCACCATGTGAATATGCCTCCTTTCTCTCGATTTTTAGGATGGCTTATTTCCTTTTTTCATATTTATGATGGCTTATCGCCATGATATCATACGATAGGTGACTTCATTCCTCCCTCTCCCCACTCACCGTCTTCTCCCGCCGCCGCCCACGCACACAATGTGGTCCTGGTCGAGTCCGGCGGTGGAATAGACGGCCACGTCCTTGCCGCTGCCGTACGCCGCGTAGATGCACATGCCGATGTCAGTCAGGTGGCGGAGGTGGTTGGCCTGGAGGCGGAAGTATAGTCAAACTACTTGCAGTTACGGAGGGAGGATGTGAGTTGAACGGACGTTGGTGCTCATTCAGCTAACCCATGAGCTTTTTTTACAGCCCAGGTACATTGAATCCAATCAGAGAAAGTGATTTCCGAGAAGGCACGAAAAATCGATCGTACATGGACTGTCTTATTCTTATCTCTCGGCAACCGGCTCTTTCTTGAGGGGGAGAAAGGCATAAAGCTCATTTCTTCCAGCTCATTTCTGAATTAGACTCACTTATTGACTCCGAAAACAGGTCACATATTGTTTTAGGCGATTTTAATGCGCCTTAAATCGATTGGAAATGCGGTCGTGCTTTTGACTCCTTTGACAAATCGCTCTTGGATTTCGCTTGCTTACACTCAATGTTTCAAACGGTAAACAAACCTACCATGGTTAAACGTACCGGCATAAAATCAAATATTCTCGATATAATACTTGTCGACAATTCCTCTCTTGTAACTAGTACACGCATACTTCATCGCTTCAGTACCTGCGATCATCTGCCAGTTGAATTCATATTGCGCGTCGAAGACATGTCTGCACACCACAAACCTGATCTCGTACGAAACTATAGAAATGTAAACTGGGATACCATTAACAGTGCTATTGATTCTATTCGCTGGACGCGTGTTTTTATTGGTAAAACAGTTGAACAAGCTGCGTCCAAGTTTTACGAAATCATACATGACATAATTGATGCTCACATTCCGCTTGTCGCTCCAGCTAACAAACGCCCCCGCCCATTACCTCGTTATCTGAATAGGCTGAAGCGACAAGCCATTAAACTTTCATCAACGAGACCCCACTCCATCGATTCTAATAGGTCACAACGTCGCCTACGTAAAGCAATAGTTTCTTGGAATTGCAAGCGTGAATCTAAATTGATCGTTAATGGCAATAAATCAGCTTTCTATCGCGATGTTCGAAATAAAATGCATCCCGACGGTGGCATCGGCGCAATTTGTCACGATGATATTTTCATTCACAATGCGCTGGACAAATGTGAGATCTTTGCTGACTATTTTGAATCAGTTTATCGCGGTTCCATCACACCACCTGGTGCTGACTTGCCTAAACTGCCTCATTCACTTGATATGATTGATATTACCCTTCTCGAAATTCATAAAATCATTTCCAAACTTGATTCAAAATATAACACTTCTCCAGATGGTATTAACAACGTGTTTCTGAAACGTACGGCAACTTCCATATCGGTTCCATTGACGATTCTTTTTGCAATGTCCATGTCTGTCAGAGAAATCCCATCTATTTGGAAAGAAGCTTGGGTAAAACCATTATTCAAAAAAGGCGCACGTGAATCTGTCTCAAACTACAGACCGATTTCTCTCACATGTAGCATCTCTAAAGTTATGGAAAGAATATGCGTTCAGCAGATTACAAAATACTTAGAAAAGCACAACCTACTCTCCAAAAAACAATTTGGTTTTCGCAAAAATCGATCCACTAATGCACAACTAATTGAATGTCATATGAATTGGTGCAAGCATATTTCATCTGGTTTCGTAATAGATTGCATCTATTTCGACTTTAAAAAAGCATTTGATACCATCAACCATGACCTTCTTTTCAAGAAACTTGACGCTATCGGTATTCGCGGTAATGCTCTTGGCTGGATAATCGAATTTCTCAAAAATCGCAAGCAATCTATTATGATTGGATCTAAGCGCTCCTCACCGCGCACTGTTAATTGTGGCGTTCCACAAGGTTCGTGTCTTGGACCCTTGCTGTTCAACATTTTCATAGATAACATTCCTGATAATTTACCAGTTGGCGTTTATTATGCGCTTTATGCAGACGATTTGAAAATTTACTTTCCTTTTGATTTTACCAGTACTTCTGCGAAGTCTATTTTCCAAAAAGCCATTGACATAGTCGCAGCATGGTCAGCTTCATGGAGACTTCAGATATCCACTGAGAAAACTCAAATATTGCATGTAGGCAAGCGGAATCCAAGGCACACTTGTCCACAACTCAATTCTCAAACCAGTAGATTCTGCCAAGGATCTTGGTATTCTCATGAGTAATAACTTATTGTTCCGTGATCATTTCAAACAAATAATTCAACAAACCCTGTATTCTATAAATGATTTTCTTCGCACATACAAAACACGAAACCCCACACTACTGATCACCGCATACACAACCTATTTTCGCTGTAAATTAGAATATTGCACTGAGCTCTGGAACCCTACTGATGTTGCTTCTGTAAACCTAATTGAGAGCATACAACGCTATTATACTCGTCGTGTGTGTCAGCGTATCGGGCGCAGCCTATCATATCCTCAACGCCTTGAGCTTTTCAATCTTCAAACTCTCGAAATTAGACGATTCTTGAATGATGTCACATACATTCACAAAGTAAGTAAAGTAAGTAAAGCATAAAGGGACGGTCAGGGGATGGAGGGGGAAAGAGGTTCGCTCACCTTCTGTCTCAGTGGGTCGGTGGAGAATGAGGGTGTGAAGAAGAGCAGGGCAGCTGGGAAGTTGTGCTGCGCCAGCCACGCCGACACGACTCGCTGCTGCATGTCCGGACGGGCGGTGACGTAGATCACCTAGGAGTTGGAGATCACCTAGATGGCCTAGAAGTTGTGGTCAGTTCAACACTCCCGAATGCCTTCGAAATACTGACATTTTGTGATGATTTACCATCGAAACACTGCTAAATTACTTCCGAAGAGACTAGAGAATGGAATGGGAGAGGGGAGAGAGAGAAACAGAAAGATACTCACCAGGTATCCCTGCTCGTGCCAGTATCGGACGACGTCGACCGCGCCTGGTCGCACCTTGGGGTCTCTGCCCGTGACTGACACGGAGGCGGTGAGAGAGCCGTCCACTGAGAAAACCACACAGCGAGTCTGCGGCGGACACACAGCCACAAATGCGTCCAGGAACGAGTGGTCGCCCTGAAGAGGGGGGTTGAGAGAGAGAGAGAGAGAGAGAGAGAGAGAGAGAGAGAGGGAGAGAGGGAGAGGGGGGAAGAAAGGGAGAGGGAGAGAGAGATACTCACGTGAACTATCATCTTGACGGAGTGAATGCCGCACGGCAGACTTCGATCCAGTGACACCGAGAGTCTACCGTGCCCGTCCGTGTCCAGCGTTTCGTGCAGGAACCACTCGCCCCTGAAACTCCCTCTCTCTCTTTCTCTCGCGCTCTCTCTCCCACACACACACTCTCTCTCCCCCGTACCTCTGCGGACACACGTAGACGGAGACCCGTTCCCTCGTGAGTGCCACGAGATCCATCGGTCCGTAGCAGAACTTGGCATGGATGGTCTGCTCCGCCCCGGAGACAACCAGCACGTCATTGGCGCGGTGGTTGGCGGAGAGGTTGGTGATCTGAAGAGGGATGTGGAAGAGGGAGAGAGAGAGAGAGAGAGAGAGAGAGAGAGAGGGAGAGAGGGAGAGAGAGTGAGAGAGAGTGAGAGAGAGAGAGAGAGGGAGAGAGAGAGAGGAAAGTACCTTGAATCGTGTTCGTTTCTTGTTCCACTGCATCGCTGGCAGTTCGAGTTGTAGTGGGAGTGGGGAGGAGGATGAGAGCGGGGGCGGGCCGCCGTCCTCTCCCCGAACGAACTGGATCAATTAATTAATATTTCGCTTTGGTTTTATCAGTCTGCATTTTGTACCTTTTTCAATCTTTCCATTGCACTACTGCACATGCACACACTTCTCCCCTATCTCTCGCCAACCGCGTCTGCGCTATTGCTCGCACACTCTAGTGTGCAGACGTGTCCGAGTGGTTAAGGAGATTGACTCGAAATCAATTGGGCTCTGCCCGCGTAGGTTCGAATCCTGCCGTCTGCGAATCTTTTGCCGTATTGGAATAGGGTAAGTGTTTGTGAAACTACATTTTTGCCAGATAAAAATAGTGAAAGTACTTGTGTAATAATATTTTTTGTCAAAATAAGAGGTCTTCCTCGAAGTATCGATAACAAATGATCGAGCCAGTTTACCTGTCGCAGTACGAACGCGGCGACATCGCAGGACTCCCAGTAGGATGCGTGTAGTATCTGCGGGAGGGCGGAGGAGGGCAGGGCGACCATGCTGTTCGGACAGTACAGCAGGTGGTCGATGCGCTTCGAGCCCCACAGACCAGCCGTGTCCACGGACGGGTCGAAGGACAACGAGCGACCATCGCCCAGAGGGTAGCGCTGGTACCTGTAGGGAGACGGTTTCTCTCTCTCTCTCTCTCTTTCTCTCGTACATCGTACTTCTCTCTTTCTTCAGGCTGCCCTTTCTTCGAAAAAATACTAGACAGGTCTGCGTAAACGCGTGATCTTTTAATGCGAGTACACATACACATGTTGGGATAGCCAGCATTATCCCTATGCTGCTACACCTTTCTAGATCATTCCTTAATTGCCCCGAGCATAATCACTTCACATGATCATGCTTCTAGAACGTTCCTCACTTATCCCGCACTTCCTTATCCAATAGACTCCACCCACTCTACGCCGAGCGCGCCCTCGCCCGACCATTCCAGAACCTTCCATGATCCCTCTATATAACTCGGGCGCTCACTCATTGTACGGTTCAGTACAGTTCCGTTGTTCGCCAATATTGTTCTATTGGCTACTCCAATAAACGCCTATTCTACTCGCGTCTCTCTCACTCGTGCGGACACAACACATACGCTACCTGATTGATTCAAAGTTGTATCAAGTTATTGTCTTCTGGATTGAATATGAGCCAGAAAAAGCTGATACCTAGCCACAGGATTAGGAGGGAGGAGGGAGAGCTGTGATTGGAGGACGGGCTCGATGCGACTGCCGCATGGGTCGAGCGGGTAGTAGAGGTTGAACACCTGACACGCGTCCAGCGCCTCCGGATCTGAATGATGACAAGAACAGTCATAAGGTTCTCTTAGTCAAGTTAAAGATACACTGGCGACGTATCGTTGACTCGAAATGTTTGAAGAAATCGTATTAACCCAAATCATAATCGATTTGTGAGAAAGAACAACGATTATCCGTTGCTTTCAAATGTTGCTAATCCCAGACTAAAGAACCTCTTTCACTTATTATGTGGCTCAATGCGTGTGTGCGCCGTTATGGCGCTGAACTCGCCAGTTCGAGTTCTCTCTACGGCAAACGATTTGCATGAGTGGTAATGCGCGTTCAAGAGAGCTAGTTGCAGAATTAAGTCGCCACTGTTCCTTTAAGTTCGATAACAAAACTAGAGTTGTGACAATACTAAGAATGAGACACCTGTGATCAATTGAATATTGAATTGATCTGAAATTTACAATGCTTCACTAATGATCTGCATGACAATGGGGAGAAAAATGCTACAAACCTTGTCCGGCGAGTTTCTTCTGCACCAGTACTAGACCGAGCGGGCAGCCCAAAAGGAAACAGGTCGACGGTTGGAAGGATAACCGCTGAAATTATAATATTTACACTTTGAACAAATACGCTGTGAAATATCTTGTTTGAACAATTGAATTTTTCGAGTTTTGCTCTCATTCCGGCTAGTAGCAGTCACAGCGGCGTGCAGTCGTGTCCGAGTGGTTAAGGAGATTGACTAGAAATCAATTGGGCTCTGCCCGCGTAGGTTCGAATCCTGCCGACTGCGAACTTTTTGCATGGTTCATTGCTTATTAAAAACATGTTGTTTTCCGATAAACATTGTCAGTTTTCAACTTTCGAAATGTTTAAACTAATTTTGTAAACCTGATGAGGAAAGTTGATGGAGTCGACGCTGTGTAGGGAGTCCATCTTCTTGCGGTGGTACGAGGCGGACGGCGGAGCGGAAAGATTCCTGCGAATAGTCGACAAAATTATTTTTGATTCCGTCATCAATTAGCAGGCTTCATATTCTTGAACGCACAGAAAGCACATTTTACATGTTAAATTTGAAAAATGAGAGAGACAGAGAGACATAGAGGTGGAGCGAGAGAGAAAGAGAGAGAGGGAGAGAGAGAGAGAGAGAGAGAGAGAGAAAGAGAGAGAGAGAGATGCTCACCTGGCGTGTCGGGGCAGGTTCTCGGCGTCGAACTCGTGCAGGCTGCCGCCCGCCTCTCCCTCGATGATCGGACGGGCAGAGTGGGTGGAGACGGAGGACGGGTGGCGCGAGATCGACACGTGCTGAGAGGGAGGTCTCTCTCTCTCTCTCGCTCGCTCTCTCTCCCCCTCTCTCTCTCCCTCTCTCTCTCCCTCTCTCTTCCCCTCTCTCTCTCTCCTCTCTCTCTCCCTCCCTCTCTCTCTCTCCCTTTCTCTCTCTCTCCATCTCCCTCTCTACCTGTTTCTGGTCCATCTTGTGGAGTGACTCGAACAGCAGCATCCCACCGATCGCGTCGCCCACACAGAACACCTGAATGTGAGATGTGAGTATAGAATACTGGCAAAGAACAATCGACGGTACGTGACTACTTTATTGAAGTGTTTATTTCCACGGCAAGGGAGAAGTGATAACGATAAAAGGCAAGCATGGAAAATATGTGGATAAACAAGGCTAACCTTAGGCTGACCAGTGCAAGTGGTCAGCTACTTATTGGGGGGGGGCCTCACGTTACATAAAAATCGTACAAAAATGATAGGTTAACATCAACATCAACATATTACACGACAAAGATAAAATAAGTCTACAAAAAGTGAAAGAAACTTGAATTTTCGTGGTTAGTCGGTAGTATTTGTGGATCGTTATTTTTCAATAACTTCGACATGAGCCCATACAAAACAATAATCGAAAAGCCGACTTTCAATATCGCCTAGCACACTCTTATGCTTTGTTCACTCGCCTCTCCGTGAAAGTCCGGCTGTTGCGTGAGGAAGTCGTCGTAGGCGTCGTTGGCGCGTCGGATCGCGCCCTCCACCGCCTGAGGGCATGCGGATGAGAGAGAGAGAGAGAGAGAGAGAGAGAGAGAGAGAGAGATCCTCACATCGTTGTACACATCCTGTGCTCCGGACACAACCAGTGGAAGTGATGGGTGAAGCAGTCCGAATGAGGGTGATATGGCGGCTAGTCGAGAGACGACCGAGGAGAGTTCCTGTCCCACCGACACTGGCAGCAGATGCACCCGGCCCTTGAGCTGCGGGTAGTGCCGCGTCACCAGAGAGTCGATCGTCGACCTCAACGATACGTTTCCTTTCCGTTTTCTCATTATTTACACACAACGTTTCTTACAAAAGTTGTCAGTGTATGAACGCGTTAACAATACGGTTCGCGCCGACATGTGAGAACGGAAAACACGTGTTACGTTTTCGTATATTTTTCTCGTCGATGTGCAAATTGTGAGTGGTCATTTGCAACATCAATTGATGAGAGCAGTTTCGTCTGCCGCTACAGTGAAGGCGACAATGTGACAAACGATTATCAGAAAGATAAAGTGGTTTTTGTTGTTGTTGATAATACTGTATCATACCTGAACGTGTTGCCGTCGGTCGTTCTGCAGTCGTGGGCCTCGGGCGCGGCGAGGTCTCCTTGGAACACTATCACCAGCAGGGCAGCCGACGCGGAGGCGGGAAAGGGAGTGAGCGGGGGAGAGTCACCCTCGCCGAGCATCAGCTCCGACGACCAGCTGCGATGGGGGCGGGGTGAGAGGGGGCGGGGCATGAACACGAATAGACTGTCACTTTGACAACTAGTGGTATTGATGAGTGATGAAAATGAAACAACGTCCTCATTTATCTCACATATACGTAATCGACTACATAAAGTGATAGGTACGAGATACTACTGATAAATACACTATTCATATATGCAACGCACCGTATGATGCTCGGCTTGGCGGATTGCGGAGGGCTGGCGTCGTCGCAGTCAAAGTAGAGGTCGTCGGAGAGAGCGTCGGCGCCGTCGTCCTCCTCCGACTCGCGGCTCTCCTCTTCCCTGAGAGGGGGGGGGGTGAGAGAGAGAGAGAGAGAGAGAGAGAGAGAGAGAGGGGGGGGGGGGAGAAGGAGAGAGACTGTGCTCACTTGGGTGCCATGACGGCTGAGAGATGCAGGGCGACCTCGGCTTCCAGCTGTCGAATATCGTCGAGAGTGAGACCGTGCCACTCGTCCTGCCACGCCCACGCCTACACAGAACACAGTCAGAACACAAAACACAAAGCACAAAACACAAGTGACCTGTCGATGCGCGCGCATCATTGTGTTGCGGAGGGCGAGGTCGTGGATCCAGCGCTCCGCCCGCGACTGTAATGGGGTTAGTATTGGAGGGCGAGAGAGAGAGAGGAGAGAGAGGGAGGGAGAGAGAGAGAGGAGAGAGAGACAGACAGAGAGAAAGAGAGAGAGAGATAGACAGACAGAGAGAAAGAGAGAGAAAGAGAGAGAGACAGAGACAGAGACACACACAGAGAAAGGGAGAGAGAGAGAGAAAGAGAGAGAGAGAGAGAGAGAGAGAGAGAGAGAGAGAGAGAGAGCCGTGTCTCACCTGCATGCCCCAGTAGCGGAACTCGACTTTGCACAGTTTGTAGGCGCACATGACGGGCAGTCCCTTTCTTGTGTACTCCTCCACCCAGTCGTCGCTTAGCGGACCCCTTCGCGTCTTCTCACTCCGGTACACCTTCGGGTCCTCCTCCACGCTGTAGTCGTGCGACGAGACAGGGTCCTGCGAGGGATTTCTCTCTCTCTCTCTCTCTCTCTCTCTCTCTCTCTCTCTCTCTCTCTCGCTCTCTCTCTCTCTCTCCTCTCTCTCTCTCTCTCTCTCTCTCTCTCGCTCTCTCTCTCTCTCGCTCTCTCTCTCTCTCTCGCTCTCTCTTTCTCTCTCTCTCGCTCTATCTCTCTCTCTCGCTCTCGCTCTCGCTCTCTCTCTCTCCTCTCTCTCTCCACTCTCTCTCTCTCTCTTCATTCCCCCCTCCCCCCTCCCTCCCCTCTCTCTCTCTACCTTGACAAAGTTCATGACGTCGATCTGTCGCTGCTTGAGCTCGTCTCCGTGCAGCTTGAATATGTTGTCCTGCGTGCCGGCGTCGTTGCAGTATAGCGTCTCCACCTCTACGGAGAAGCGGTCCATCATGGGAGAGGAGTACCTGGGAGGGAAGTAAACAACAGTGTCCGAAGGCAGAAAATCCCTTGGTCTGTCTGGGCAAGGATCGAACTTCAGAAAACCATGTCGAAACTCTTTTTGTTCTGAGTCGCATCTTCAATGCCTACGTTGTCTTATGGATTAATTTTTGAAAGGTGAATCATGTTAAATTACTTCTTATCTCCCATGCTTCTGATCCCGTCATGTCGACAAAATACTTCTGTCCCTTGCTTTCATCATAGGGGAGAACCTGGGAGAGATGAAGTCATGTCAAGCACAAACTATTATGCGGCTCGCCAATGAGTTTCACGCTTTTTCGAGAAACATAGGGTGGTTAGAGAAAGGTCAAGAGCCCGTTCAATTAGGTTTTCAAATTGACAACATTTCTCCGAACTACGAAGTTTGTAAAATAAATAGTGAATACCTACTGTGCCTTTCTGATCCTGTCCTAAAAAGTCAATATAGTTTAGTTTCGTCTTTCAGTTGCCCGTTCTTTCTGCTTCTCGCGCTTCTTTTATTTCTTGATTTTTTTTTTCGCATTTTCATCCTCAAACCCTGAGGTCTAACACTAACTCGATTCATATTTTCTTCTGCTACTCTTCCTGTCGCTTTCTCCTCTCAACCTATTTCCCTTCCTCTTCGTTATTCTCCACTCCTAGGAGGTAACTGATCTTTTCCTCTCGCCCTCCTCTTGTTCTTCTTCTTCTTGTTCTTGCTTGTTATCCTTTTCACCTCCACTTTCTCGCTCCTTACCCACCTTGTTTTGGTCTGCGGATAGGCATTCCACGCCTCTTCGTGTGCTTCCAGTGCATTGGTCGGAAGAACGGAGCGTATCCACACTGCAATAACACATATCCACCCGCCACCCATATTTTGATGGCCCCCGTCCGGAAAGATTTCTCTCTTTTTTTGCGTGGCGGGAGGAATGAATAATTCGTGTGCGGGAGTATGAGGAGGAGGAGGAGAAAGGAGACAAAAGAGCAAAGTAGAGAGAGTCGCACACGCTAAGTGGGCGCGGACTTCTTCCGACGAGAGTTCGTGTGCACTGGATCGCATTTCTTATTCGCTTATTCCATTATGGGTGTTGGGGGATTAGATTGCTTGCCACGAGATACCATAAAGTTATTTATGAACGAGTCGCGCATTTTTTTAGAATGTCAGTAAGAATAGCGCTTCTGCGTCTGTCTTGACTCTTGACACATGCGCTTTCCATTTATTGAGAAGTGCAAGGAGAGAGAGAGAGAGAGAGAGAGAGAGAGAGAGAGAGGAGAGAGAGGAGAGAGAGGAGAGAGGAGAGAGAAGCGGATTGTAGTCGCATTCGTCGCTCGCCTCTCTCTGCGAGCATTTCAGAGTTTATTAGATGTGACGTTTTTCGGGCACACTCGTCCTCACTCACTGCACACAACACTTGCTTCGTGTAATTTATAATTAGAGGACGTCGAGAGAGCAGAGGGAGCAGGCATAGAGGGAGTAAGCGATCGATTGAGGGGAGAGAGGGAGAAAAGGAAGAGAGCGCAGAGATGGAGATAGGCAGCTCCTTAATAAGGGCTTCACTACGGGGCGATATTCAGGCGACCGTGAATTGCTGGATAGCTGGATGCAAAAAAAACGCGCGCATCAGATTTCAAAACGTGTGGAGGAGCGCGCAAATGAGAGGGCTTAAAGTAGAGAAAGAGAGAACGAGAGAGAGAGGGGGGGGGAGAGAGAGGGAGGGAGAGAGAGGGAGGGAGAGAGAGAGGGGGGAGAGAGATGAGGGTAATGTAGCGGAATGCAGACAATGGAATGATGCCCGGATGAGCGGACGAGAGATTACTCCGTGAGTGTTAGCAGGTTGCAAGGACACTGCACACATAGACAAACACTAAAAACAAACACGAGAAACTTCCGACGACATCGAGAAGAAAGGAAGCGAGAGAGAGACAGAGAGAGAGAGAGAGAGAGAGAGAGAGAGAGACTGTGCGGGGTGTGAGAATGCACGCAATTTAGATCAGATAACCCCTCTCGACCCACCAGGAATTTTACTGCCAATGTGGTAGATCTTAAACGTGTACTGTCCGCTGCCGCCGATGCCATCTGCAAATAACACGTGGGCGGGGCTGGAATGGGCGGGGCTTGCCTGTGTACGGCTTGTTCGTGATGATCTCAACGCCGCTGCCGGCTCCGTGCGAATCGATCCTCGACTTCTTCTGCAATCGGATCGCATTCTCGCACTCTCTCTCTCTCTCTATCTGGCGTGCATAATTTCCATGTGTGTCGATCAATGGTGGTGTGATTGGTGAGTGAATGCGGAGTGAGTGACCTTGCGTGGGCCATCGAACGAGACTCGCGCTCTGTCTAATGAATGACCGCGTGATGGCCAACGACAGTAGTTGTTTACCCTTACCATAACTGGTGTAACGCGGGTTGTCTCACACATCCGCGGAAAACAACACTAACACACGACTGGATAGACATACACGGCGAAAACACACGCTGGCTAACCTGTATCATGTAGAGCTGAGCGATGCGGTACTCCTCCACCGTCATCGGTAGGAGGATACGGTACTCCTTGATGAGCATACTGTAGGAGTGGTGATACGGTAGCTGCTCAATCAGCTGATCATGGCGAGCATGTTAGACGGGTGGCCGGCCGGCTGGCACACCCGATTCCTTTCGCTTTCTAGTCTCTCTTTCTCTCGCCGTCGTCACCCGAGCGTCCGCCAGACTCCGCCTACCCGCCTGCGGGAGCGCCCCCGTCGATATTGCCCGGTCCCGCCGCGAACCGATTGCAGCAGCGATGCGCCCGGCTACGGTACGATTTTCGCGCGTTTTATTATGAAAATGTTTGTTGTTGTTTGTTTGTTTGTTATTTTGTTTATATGAATGTAGATGCAGACTGGGAATTTAATGATCATGTTTTGAGCGTTTTTTGTTTACAGATCATTGTGTCGTGTGGATTTTTACGGATTTTCGGCGCAATCTTTGGATGTTTCGTTGTAAACTCTCAGTCCGCGGAGAAAGTGTTCCGATTGAACGCTGTACTAAAAAAGTGCGGAATCATTTCTGATCTCGTGTCGTGAGAATGTGATGTAATGTGAAACGTGATCATTTTCTTATCAGCGTATGTTTCGTGCGGCGACATGTTCTGATTGTCTCGTGTTGCAGCTTGTGAATTCGTTAATTCGTATTTGGTGAGAGTTGGGAGGCGTGCGTAGCTCGGCAACAGACTAGAGGTGAGTCATTGCATTATACGTGTATTTTCTGCTTCTTTCTAGTATGGCGATTAACCCCGTGGCGGAGAGCAGTATTCGCGCGGACTCGCCCACCGCGGCCGCTTCCGCCACTATCAGCACCGACAACCTCGACAGGTCAGTGGTCAGCTCGTATTGGCTCCATTCCCATACAAATTAGCTTCATTTTTTTAATATCATATATCATCGAACACACCTTGTTTTGAGCGCGACCCATGTTCCGATATGCTAGTCTCCCACTAATACGCATGAGTGAACCTGTTTTGCGAGTGCATTTTTGACCGGAAACTCAACATATAAACAAACAATGTGCGGATTGTCACGGATGGCAGTTGTGGACCTTGAATGTCTTGCAGGCAGATCGAGACGCTGATGCGGTGCGAGTGCATCACGGAGCCGGAGGTGATGGCTCTGTGCGCCAAGGCCAGGGAGGTGCTCGTCCAGGAGGGAAACGTCCAAGTCATCGACGCGCCTGTCACGGTGAGTAATGAGTTTTTTAAGTGTTGTTTTAATTCATGTTCAAATTACGATTTTATTACTACACGTCAGACCATGATGTTATCATAATAATATGTAAACATGATTTAGATATGCGGAGACATTCACGGACAGTTCTACGACCTCATGGAGCTGTTCAAGGTGATTGGATTTTGTAAATGACTGATGATTCACCGTTTTCTTTAGGTTGGAGGGCAGATACCCGACACTAACTATCTTTTCCTCGGCGATTTTGTTGACAGAGGATTCTTCAGTGTAGAGACGTTCCTGCTTCTTCTTGCACTCAAGGTGAGGCGAAATCGCTATTCAATTTCTTTACGTTCACATTCGTAGGTTCGCTATCCCGATCGCATGATGTTGATTCGCGGCAACCACGAGTCTCGACAGATCACACAGGTGCTCAAGGTTCTCGAAACATGTTTTGATGATTGAAGTGCAGGTGTACGGTTTCTACGACGAGTGCATGCGCAAGTACGGCTCGGCGTCAGTGTGGAAGGCGTGCACGGAGGTGTTCGACTTCCTCTCCCTCTCGGCCGTCATAGCCGGCAAGGTGTTCTGCGTGCACGGCGGCCTCTCGCCCTCCATCCAGACACTCGACCAGATCCGCACCATTGACCGCAAGCAAGAGGTGAGTGCTTTGTGACGCGTGTGATTTGTGATTTGAAAGTGTTTTGCGTGAGTAGGAGTGGACTTTCTTTCCCTTTGTTTTGGGGTTTCGGCTTGGATAACACTTACCGATCTGTAGGTGCCGCACGACGGTCCGATGTGCGACCTGCTGTGGTCGGACCCGGAGGACGCACTCGGCTGGGGAATGAGCCCGCGCGGCGCCGGCTACCTGTTTGGCAGCGACGTCGTCAAGGTGAGCTTGCAGTGTCGGACTCTCTTGAAGTTATCGCTGACATTGCAGCAATTTTGCGACGCGAACAGCGTGGATCTGATTTGCCGCGCGCATCAGCTGGTGATGGAGGGGTACAAGTGGCACTTTGACGAGACTGTGCTGACCGTGTGGAGCGCGCCCAACTACTGCTACCGGTGTGGAAACGTGGCCGCCATTCTCGAGCTCGACGAACAGCTCAACCGGGAATTCACCATCTTCGAGGCCGCGCCGCAGGTGAGTCGAGAGAGAGAGAGAGAGAGGGGGGAATCAAAAGAGAGGAGTGGAATGTGGGTTTGCAGGACAACCGGGGAGCGCCCGCCAAGAAGCCTCAGCCGGATTACTTCCTCTGATCTTGTCATGTTGCAACAGTCATGCTCACGCTCGCGCCAAGCAACTCTTCTCTCTACCCACCAGTTCTGCGCGGGGAGAGAGGTCGTTTCTCGCCCGGTTCCTTTCTCATTCTTCTCCCCCTCTCGTCTGCCGCCTTCTACAGTATCCGCGTCGCCCTCTCTGACGCTGCTTCTTGAATACGGTCGATTCTCTCTGTGTATTTGTACTTTTATATACGATTGTTAAGAACAGTTTCCTCTCGCGTGTATAATTTCATTTTGTTGTTACATGATCGTCTGTTCTTCATATAATCTTTATTACAAAACTATTCGTTTAATATGGATTTGAATTGACGCCTTGCTAGATGAACGTTAAGTTGTCTATAGAAGGCGTATCTCTCCTCTCATTCTCTCGATCGTGTCTCGTTCTTACTCCTGCTCCCCCCACTCGACTGCCCGGTTGCCGTCGAGTCCCCTTTTATATCCACTCGGTCACATAGAAAGTGACTAAACGCGTATAAATATTGAAGTATCTACTCGTAATTTGTATTTGTTTTCTTGTGGTTTGTTGAACCATCCGATATCTGCGCGATTCGAGGCGACGTTATTGTAAATCGTGCATTTGCATAGGGTTCAAAATGAGCAACGGTATTTTCTTCAAGTCGTCGTTTGTGGAGAAGCCGACGGAGGTACGTTGAGCCTTTGTTGTGAATTGTGAAATGCGATTGTTGATTCAATCGCACTCAGCTGTTCCGCATGTACCTGGAGGAGCGCGGTGTGATGGACGCTCTGACGGCGGCGCTGGCTCGTCTGGAGCAGATGGAGCCCTCCTCCCGCCCCGCGCACCCCATCGACTTCATCGCCCACCAGCTGCTGCCCGGAGTGTTCGAGACGGCCGCCCACTGCGACGACGCCGTGCGCATCCGCGTCGAGAACATGCGACTCGCCGTGCAGGTGGGAGAATGGAATAAGTGGTTGTTATGACATAAATCGAACAATGGAATAGGACAGCTACGGTTTGAAACTGTTCTTATTTAAGAAGGGGAGAGAATGGAAATAGAAATAGGAGATTTAGGTTGACCAGCTCAAGCAGGAGTTGGCTGCTCTCAACGAGAAGATGCTCTTCCCTGCTGGCAAGAAGGCGTGAGGAGGAGGAGGAGGAGGAGGAGAAAGAGGGAACCAGTTGAGGTTTGGTCATTGACCACTTGTTGAGTTATTTGTTACGTTTTTGTTGTTGTTATGTCCTTTGTGACTGAGATTACTTTGTGAAGTTGTGTTGTTGTTATTTGTTTATTCTCTTCTGACCAAGTAGACTTCGCTTCTCAATGAACGACCTTACTACATCTTAGTCTTGGAAATACTAAATACCTCTACTCTTTCCGGTTTTGAGCTTTCTTATGATCTAATCTTTCACTTCAACCATTGCAATATTTACGATCTGATATCCTCTTACTTCACTCGGACCTCCATGACTCGTTCCGATTCATCTTCGCTCTCCATTGATCTACTTCATTTCAAATTATCTAGTTTTAGTTGTTACTTGCTACCCTCTGAAGTTGTTATTTTATTGGTTACAGTTCGATAAAGATGTTTCAATATGTGCATGTGCCATTTTGTTCGGCACGTTTGATTGGTTCGAGTCCAATATCCATACCTATTGACAGTGAGTTGAGTTGAGTATTTCCGAAGCACCGTCGCCTTTCCAGTATGCTCCGCCAGCTGTCCCGTCTCGCCGCCACCCCCTCCAGCGCCGCTCGCTGGCAGTCGACGGCCGCCGCCGGAGGACTCTCGGATCAACTCAAACAGAAGATCGACGGCATGGTATGTTTTTTATAGTTCGATTCCTTTCTTACTTTCTGTTCTGGGCCATCGCCTAGGCTCTGACAGTGCGTTACTTCTTCTAAACACATCGTTATCTAAACTCGCATGCCACATCACGTGTGTTTGCAGATCAAGAAGGACGACGTGGTCGTGTTTATGAAGGGCACTCAGCAGCAGCCCATGTGCGGTTTCTCCAAGAACGTCAAGCTCGTGCTCGACTTCCACAACGTTAAGTTTGCCGACTACAACGTGCTGGAGGACGCGGAGCTGCGCGAGGGCGTCAAGGTCTACTCGGAGTGGCCCACCATTCCTCAAGTATGTTCTTGTGGTGGGAGATATAACTCAACGGTTCAATTCAGTTCCGTTGTCATATCATTCAGTGATTTCTTCACTGCGGAAGGGATAAATGTATATTGTAGGTGTACGTGAAGGGCGAGTTCATGGGCGGGTGCGACATTGTTGTGGGCATGCACAAGGAGGGCGAGATCACCGACTTCTTCGACCAGAAGGGAATCAAGACCAAGTTCAGCGACGCGGAGAGCAAGTAGATGCGGTAGATAGCTGTCATAGGTAGATCTTTGTTGTGTTCGTTGTTACGTCATATTTCTATCAAATAAATATTTTGTACTATGATAGAAAATTTATTATCGAACGACCAATCTTATCAAAACAAAAAAAATCTTGTAACTGCGAACTGCGAGTAACACTATGGACACGGGGGAAACATTCACTGGCGAGTAAGAGTTGTGCGGTGGAAAAGGGTGGAATTTTGGAAAAGAGGGATACACAGTGACAGTGAGAGTATGTGTGTGGGAGAGCAGAGAGACTACACGACCCGCGATGGAACAACAACAAACAAGTAACAAGAATGATTAGGCAGTGGCTGCGGCGGCAGCAGCGGGGCGCAGGTCGGCGATGATGACAGTCATGTTGTCGCAGCCCGTGCCGTCTCCCTCCGTCGAATCGGCCAGGCAATGTGTGCACATCTCCTCACAAATGTCTTGCGTCGCCATACCCTTCTCCAGACGCTCCTTGACGAAATCCACCACCTGCTGGCTCTCCATCGAGTTCCAGATACCGTCGCAAGCCACCACGATGAACGTGTCCTCGGGGGTGAGCTCCTCCACGTGAATGTCGGGAAGAGCGGAAATCATCTGCTCGGCCAGAGGAAGCTGCAATCATCAAGCACTTGAAATCATCAGAATGGAAACACTGCTCACCTCAGTGTTCTTCTTGTAGCAGTGATCTCCGAGAGCGCGAGATAGGTTGAGACCGCCGTTAACGCGACCATCTTCGTTCACACATCTGAATACCATAATTTCAGATAAGCGAGAACAAAACAATGACCTCTAGAACTCACCCTCCGGCCTTTTCGATGCGTTTCTTCTCAATGTCGTCCTCCGGCTTGTGATCGATGGAGAGATCAACAGCCTTTCCGGCCCTGCACAGCACGGCGCGCGAGTCTCCGGCATTGGCGACCACGACGCGGCCCTTGCCGAGCAGACACACGCAGGCGGTGGTGCCGGAGTCGTCTCCGGGGGTCTCCATACCGGGGCCCATCAGCTCCATGCCCTCCTCGTCGGCCTCGCTCTCCTCGTCCTCTTCTTCCTCGTCATCACCCTCGTCCTCGTCATCCTCAGACTGGTCGTTGTCGTTGTCGTAGTCCTCGTCATCCGACGACGACACCTCCGCATTTCTGGAATATTCGTTACACTACAGAAACAGAACACAACGAAATACTAAGCAGAGATAAGCTGTTGCGACATGCAAATCCGCACCGCGCACTCTCTTTCGACGACACGGGTGAAGGGATCGCAAATACTATTGGCTCGCTAGCTACCACATATACATCATAGGCACATATAGTTAGTGGACACATAAAGTATCAACTTCTAAAAGCCGTTTAAACATATCAACATCAATACCACGTATAAAAACTCACGTGGCGTCGGCGCTCTGATTTACGTCCTTCTCAGCCTCGGGCTTCGCATCTCCATTCTCAGCGACAACCTCATTCTCTGAAAAATCATGGTTCCATTCACATACCAAACAAAACAAGACCTTTGGTGTCGTCTTCGGTCTTAACGCGCTTGGAATCCTTCTGTTTGTTGATAGGAGACCCACAGGGGCGTTTGGTGACCTTGCCCTCTCCAGCGTCCTCCTCATCCTTGCATAACCGAAATCAACAGACCATAACAGCATCACCGTACCTCCTTCATGGCGTTCGCCTCCTCAACAAGCTCTTTGATGAGCGCCTTTCCACCCTCCTTGTCCTTGCGAACCAGAGCATATCCATACCTGAATCACCTCATAACGATTGAATACACTGACCAGATCGTACCTGTGGAGAAGAGCCTCGAGAGGCATACCGCCCTCCTCGTACATGCGAGCGCGGTCACCATCCTCGCTGCCGTCTTCGTCCTCGGATTCGCGTTTCGTCTTTCCTCCCATGACCTATTGAGGACTAATGAACAGAACTCATACATTGCACAAACCTTCAGCTCCTTCATAACTTCCTCGGAACGAATAACGTCATCGAAGTCGACAAAGGCCGATTGAAGAGTGGAAGCCAGATCATCGGAACTCCAAAACTCTCGCTTCTTCAGAAACTCGGGGAAGTTCATTGACACATACTTCGAGACCTGAGCGAATTTGCGTGAACAGATAGTGCGAACAGCGAATACGTACCTCACTTCCACCATGTCCGTCATACACTGCAAACAGCGACCACTCTTCGTGCAGATCGAGAATAGCATTATGCGCATCCTGTAAATTGAAAGTATACGCTGGCCATCGAATTGCGTGGGATATACCTCTTGATTGACACGCCATCCCTGCATGGAAGTGGCTCCGTACTTGACGCGGTCATTACCGCCAGACTCTGTTTCCTTGTCAGTCACCGGCTTGTTAAGATACGCTCCCATCTAAGGAAACAATCATTCAAAAAATATCAACACCTATGCGAACGCAACTGAACGCGATTCAACAAATATGGAGTACAGAACTGTGTGAGCACATCAAAAAGTATCATAGGAGTAGTGATCTGTCAGCTGATTGTATTGATTGATAAACAAAGTTTCAAAAATGAGTCGGTCGACTCGTCAAGGTACGAATTTTGTGGGCGGGACATAAGTTTGAATCAGTATACGGTCAAAAATTGGCCGTGCCGAGACGGTTTTAACACAATCAGGGAAAAATATATCGCGCGGGAAAGGGTGATAGGCTCCGCCCACTTTGTTTATTTCCGTATTTTTGTTGTTTCTGAACTCTACGTTATACATAAACGCATATTTTAGATCATGGACTTTCCAGCTGAATGTTCTGTTCTGATAAACGACTCCTTTTTAAAAGAACGAGAAGGGCGTAATGAGGTTTGTTGCTTGCAAACTATTTTGGTCGGATTGATGTGTTATTTAAGTAAAAAAAATGTACTGTTACAGACCAGACGACTTGTGATCATAGATGGCCCGAACATCATGTGCTCGGCGAACATGGAACACGACCAGGACCCCAATTTGTACGAAGTTGTCAGTGCAATTCATATGTATCCGTTACGATTCAGCGGCGAGCAGATAGACCCGTCACTGCTCGGTCTGCTCACGATGATGCGCTTCTTCGTCGTCAACGATTTCGATGTGGTACGTGGACGGCGACGTATCCGAAACGCATGGTGTTGTTTCAGGTCGCCTTCACCACCAACAAGTACAGCAAGTTTCACAAGGGAATCGGAGAGTATGTCAAGTACCAGAAGGGCAAGGCCGACACGGACGCCAAGGATCGAATAGACGTGGGTGAATCAATCCCTTTTTATTCTTTATCTTTTTTTCTTTCCCTTCTCTCTCTCTCTCTCTCTTTCTCTCTCTCCCTCCTCTTCTCACACACTCTCTCTCTCATGTCTCTTTGTTCAGGAGTTGATGCGATACGGTCTGGTGATGCAGCTCGACAATTCGACCTACGACGACACGGCGGTGATTCAGATGGCCAAGGACGTCGACGGAGTTATCATCTCCAGGGACCAGTACAGGTGGGCTCTCTCTCTCTCTCTCTCTCTCTCTCTCTCTCTCTCACACACACACACACACACACACACACACACACACACACACACACACACACACACACACACACACACACACACACACACACACACACACACAAGGTGTATTGCTTCAGAGACCACATGGGCGAATCTCGACGGACACAGGATGTGATAGCGAACCTACTCGTGCAGCCAATGTTCAAGCGCATACCCAGGGATCACTGGTTCCAGTAAGTTTATTTCTTCCTCCTCTCTCTTTCTCTCTCGCGCTTCTCCCTCTCTTTCTCTCTCTCCCCTTCCTTCTCCCTCTCCTACCCTCACCCTTCCTCTCCCTTCCTCTCCCTTCCTCTCCCTTCCTCTCCCTTCCTCTCCCTTCCTCTCCCTTCCTCTCCCTGCCTCTCCCTTCCTCTCCCTTCCTCTTTCCATCATTGTTCCCACTCGCAGGAAGACTATGAACGGCCACATTCTGGCCGACCACACTTTCACGCTGCAGAACAACCAGATGTCGATGAACAAGAGCCTCGACGACAAGCTGCATGGTGGGTGTTGGTACTGATCGAAAGTAATGATTGCTTTCGGCATTGGTTCTCGTTTGCAGACATTTTCTACTCGACGCCCATCAATCTGCGGCATGAATTCGTCGTGGAGCAGAGGACGTGAGTCTCGGCTTCTCTCTCTCTCTTTCTCTCTCTCTCTCCCTCTCTCTCTCTCCCTCTCTCCCTCTCTCTCGCTCTTTCTCACTCTTTCCCTCTTCATCTCGCACATTCTCCTTGTTCAGATTGTGGAGCCAGCGTAAGAAAACTGAACATCTCAAACACATCGACCGCTTCTTAAGAGAAATTGAACGCGAGAAAATGGGATCCAACTATCGTTTGTGATTTCTGAGTTCTGCACGGGTATTGTTTGTAGTTTGTATTGTACATATGTAAATTATAAACAGTTTCTTTTACGTTTTTATCGTTATTTGTCTCCATGTGTTTGCAACACTCCCATATCTCGTGGTGTGCCCTGTACACGCCGCTCATGTCGTTGTAGATGTACCTGGAGGAGAAGCTGTTCACGTGCACCATCTGCCTTGAGTTCATGGACAGCCCAAGGACGTGAGTGACTGCTTTATCTTTTACTCTATATAATTTTGAAATTGATATTGATATTGAATTATAATCTTTTGAGCTACTCGAGTCTTTGAATCTTAAGTTCTTCTTTTTTTAAATATAGGCTGCTACCCTGCCTGCACAAGTTCTGCCGGGTGTGCATCTACGAATGTCGCACCAACAGGAACGACGCCTGTCCTATCGTGAGTTCTCTTTCTCTCTCTCTTTCCCTCCCTCCCCCTCTCTCCCTCACCTCTCCTTCTCACCGCCTCGTCCCAGTGTCGCAAGGAGGTTATGAGCATCTGTCGCGATCCGGCCATCACTGCTATATGTCGTCGCTTCCTCCGCAAGCATCCCGGTAATTTTTTTGTGTTGTTGACTGTTGACCTTGTTGATACACAGTGTGACAAAATTATCTCACTTGTCATGTCGTTTCTAGAGAAGCAGCGCCCGCGCGCGGAACTCGCCGAGCTTCCGCGTCGACTGGAGGCACTCAAGGCGCACGAGTGAGTGGGCGGCGGAGAGAGAGAGATAGAGAGAGAGAGAGAGAGAGAGACCAGGGGAAGATGACCAGGTTGAGGGAGCTCGGCCTGCACAACATATCCGCCTCCACCGTCTCCTGCGAGGACGACTCGTACGAGTCGGACCACGAGGAGAAGGAGAAGGAGCAGAGGGAGGAGGATGAAGAAGAGACTGACGAGGAGGAGAGCGATAGCGACGGCGACGAGGACAGTGGAGAAGAGGAGGATGAGGAGACCGAAGATGAATGTGAGTTCGTTTTCGAAGCATTCACATGTGTTTTGCAGTGTGGGGCAAGTCTGCGTACGCGCAGTACCAGAAGAGCATGAATGGAGTGACGGAGTCGGAGGGAAAGGAGAACAAAGGCGAGTGACCACTACTGGACAGATGGATGTGGTGAAGTAGCGATGACTTTCCTCAAGTCGAATCAAATCCGGATTGATCATTTATTATAGATCATAGTCCTTACCTTGTTGCAATTGCATCACGGAACAAAAGCCACCCAGTCTGTTTCAGCGTCGTCGTCTCCCACTCGCCGCTCAGTGTCGGATGCGGTGCGTGCGATGGTGGAGGAGAGTCGGCAGAACGAGTCCCTTCCCGATAAGGAGGCGTTCGCTGAGAAGCTGCGCGCCTACTTCACCGCCCACCCCGCCGACATTCCCGCCAGGTTCTTCCTTACCGAATAAGGTGTGATTTTATTACCTTTGTACCATGCGGATTCCAGTATTCTTTATTACAATTGTGCAATTTGATCCCAGTTTGCATCCCGCCGGTTTTACTGATCTCTCTGTGCCATGTTTGAAGTATTGAATCAACTGTATCATAAATATGTTTATCGAGTGAGTGAGTGTGTATTTACAAGACAAGTGAGCGCACGGAAAGACACGATCGGGGTGGGTAACTGACAACATGGAAAGGATAAGAGTAGAATCAGAGCACCTTGGAATCGATATACTCCTCTGTGAACTCGTCCAAATCACGGATCTCGAAGTTCTGCAACCATATGGTAAGATGGTGAGAATTACGGCACTACATAAACATGATTACAGTATGGTGAGAGGTATACGCATTATGCAAATAAAATCACAGTATGATACGATATGGTGCGGAGGACGATAGTTCGTCATAATCACAGTACCTTTGTGAGCTCGCACTCGCGCACTAGGTTGTTGCGGCTGCCGGCGTAGAGCATCTGCAGGTCGGTCTTGCATCCGGGCGGCGAGTAGAAGATGAGACACATTGGGTAGGAGACGCGACCGTCCGCGTGCGACTTGGCATACGAGAGCAGGATGAAGCGCGGCTGCTGGCCCGGCAACTCGTCACGCACCTCGTCGATCGAACAGTTCTGAAGTGGAATTTGCGAAATGCCTATCAACAACTTGCTTTCTAACTACCAAAACAACAACAACAACACAACACACGAAGAAGTGAGCAAGTGTTTGTGATATGTACTCACTTGGAGATGCTCATCCACACACATGGCCTGCGCGTCCCGGTCCACTTTGACTGAAATCTCTCTCTTTCTCTCTCTCTCTCTCTCTCTCTCTCTCTCGCAATGACTCACTGATGAGTGCGTTCATGTCGTGTGACTTGCTGAAGCGGAACTCCTTGAGCGTCTCCTTCACATCGTCCGGAATATGGCAGATCGTCAGACTGGCGCTCTAAAATCACGTATAGAAAATTGATGCGATGAAAATGTGACTCACCATGACTGTGCGAGTGTGTGGAAGAGCTTCCCTTCTGATTGAAAAGCAGCTGGAGAGTAAAAAACGAGTTTCTAAAGTACAACGACGCAAGTGTGGACAGAATGTAAGAATAACGAGCGAGGGAGTGGCGACAACAACGCAATTCGGGAGGTCGAGATCGACCGGAACGAGAAAAACAAACAAAAGATGTTCGCGGTTTGGTCGACTAACTATGACCGAGCACGCGCGCCGAAACGTTTCGTACGCCAGTGATCGATACTGGCCCTCGAGCGGATGCTGACGCACCAGCGGTTTCGCGCGCCGACCATATGTTTCTTGGTTGTTTATTTGTTTATGTTTGTTTTTGGGTATTCAAACTATAGTCATGTTCTTTATCGTGTGAGTGTTGTATACCAGCTCCGCTATGGCTCGTTTGTTTTGCAGAAGCGGGAAGTGTCGTGTCGGAAGCGAGTCAGTTTCGGTTTATCGACGAATAGTAGCGAGTGGTGCAGCTGTCAGCAGTGAACGTCCGTTGAAAAGTACGAGGGACGATGCGCTACGACGAGATACAGTGCTCCAAGGTGGGTCATGATTGGATTTCCTTCTTTCGCGTTGTATTTCTGGTTTTGTTGGATTTATTGATCGGGGGTCACAGTGAGTATCTTGTTTCTATGAGTAAAAACGAATAACTTCCACATATAAACATTCCTTATATGATTCATCAAACCTATATCTATGTGTGCTGTTGATTAAATCAATATGTGCGTGCAGGCTTTTATCAACCTTGAAAAACGCAGTGATTGCTCACGACTAATTTCGACCCACTTCGATTTTCCAATAATGCCGGGGCGAGTGTCTCTTGTCTTGAGCGCGGTGCTGTGGCCGTGTTGAATAATGCGGTCGTGCGGTGAGCCCCTTCCGGAAACCTCATATATTCACCCACTCGAGCACACACATGATGCATGCGGTCGCCTCGTCGGAAGATGAAAAACGAAAAGAGACGAATGCTGTATTATAGCAGTTTGTTTTATCCCTTTGAAAGTTCTGCGACATGAAAGAACATACGCAAGTAATTGTACGCCTTGTAACACATCAACGTGCATGCTCCCCTGTTATTACTGATACATGTCGTTTTCGTTTCCATTCTTCAACACCCTGGTTGCCATAGTTTTTTCGTCGGATTTCGGTGCGCACGATTCGGCGGGCTCGCCTTTCCCGTAGATATCGGATGTCTATGATTGCGTTTCGGATGCCAGAATCCATCGAGTCGCTCACTTTTTGTCTTCTTCCCTCCTTCGCTCACTATCGTCGTCGTGAAAGTCTCCGTGAACCAGGGCTAGTTTCGATTAGGGATGTTGGGTGGAATGGCAAGTGCTAATTCCATCACTGCTTCCTTCCTCGTTTCCTTTCACATACGGAGAGAGAAGCCAATACGGCGCTCGTTTGCACCCGATTAATGCCCAATCGTCTCCTTTTTCCTCGAAACGTGATTGTCGTTTTATGTTAGGAGAAGGAAAGTAAGAAAGGACAAGCCATTGTCGCCAAGAGAAACACACATGCTGTCTCGGCTGATTACTCCTTCTTTCAGCTGCCCAATGGGGTTCTGTTCGTGTGCTTCTATGAGTTTCTTATTTTATGTTTACGTCCAGTGTTATGTCTTGATTATTCCTAGACAATCCGGAATAGCCCTATAAGCCAAAATGTTTTGTTGTATCTATTCCCTTCTCCTATTTCGGAGCAGGAAGTAAATGTGATCTGTCGGACTGTCGGGGGTTTGTGAGCTCCCAAATGAGTTGTTTGTTGGCCGTGTGTTGCTGCAGTCTTGAGAGATTGTGGGTTTCTGCTGCTCGCAGGAGGAATGGCCGATTGACATGCCTTCTCGGCGTGTATTCATGTGCTCTCTCTCCCAGTCGTTAGCAGTGAATCGTGAATGGGTAAAGACTGGCGTTCGTCCGGCCTCTCCTTCCCTCCTTCCCCTCCCTTCTCACGGCATCGCATCCCAGATGAGAAAAAGAGAGAGCGGCTAGAGGAGAGAGGGGGCCGAGCAGTTAGCTGGCTGCCGGCTAGAGAGAGGGGGGAGGAGGAGAAGGGGCGGGATCGGCCTACCGGGTGCGAGTGTGCTGCTGCTGTGTTGTGCTTGTGCCCTGAGGTCTCGCGTGAGTAATGACGTGACAACTCGCACTCGCCCTACTTGTTGTTGTTGTGCGCGTTGTGCTGCTTCAATGCGGCCGCGGCCAACTAGTAGTCATTGGATTTGCCAACAACTCTCCGAGGAGTGACGTCCCTCTCTTTTCCTATGTAAATGCATTCTGTGTATGCAGTGCGCTATGTTCTCTCGCTCTACGAACCCATGTCGTTGTATATGTATACGCACCCCGGGAACGCGTTGTTTATGTGTACTCTCGCGTGTCGGTCGATTCGACTATGAGTACCATACACGTTGGCAGACCCTTCTTCTTCTCTCCATGTGAGGGCGGATGGCGGCGTACTCGGCGCAGTCGTTTCCCGCGTACACGGAGGACATCACGGTGTGCGGCTCGCTGCTGCGCGACCGCATCGAGACGGTCTTCGAGAGAGTCAAGGAGGCCAAGCAGCGCAGCAGCGGCGCGGATCTGGACGAGCCGGGGTATGAACGGACGGTGAGTCTGGCGTTTCTTCAAAGCGTGTTCGCTCTCCGAGGCTGTGTGAGAGCCGTATGAGGGGACGGTGAGCAACTTTTCACCCTCCTCCTCCGGATTTGTCTGGTTCCTTCTCATTGTCTTGTATTCTATGGTGTAGCGAATATGTGAAGAACGATGACGAAATGAGTTGGAGTGTGAGTGAGTGAGTCTTGTCTCTTTTGTTCCCCCTGGGAGACATACCACCCTGGGTCAGTGGAAAGAGATAAGGCCTAGGAGCAAGAGATATATGGACATGTTACTTTCATACTGGACTTATATCTTCTAAAATGTGTTCGACTTATTGAATTCATGAAAGGGGACAGGAATGAAAGGAACTCATCTCTGAAAAGAACTCATATGTGAAAAGAACTCGTCTTCTTTTCTTCCGAGTGAAAATCTAATGGTTGCCGGATTCCTTTTCTGTCACGCAATCGCAAAAAAAAAAAGCGCGACGCTTTTTCTACTCTTCCTTGTTTATGTGTGATGAATGTGTGGCGCATACAATGGCTGCTTCCCTATTCATCTCTCCAATGTATCCTCGAATATAGCCATTTTCGTGTCTCGCCTCTCGTATATCATTGCGTTGCGAGAGGAGAGAGAAGAATGCGAAGCTGTCTCTTTCTCGGATTCCCTCCTTCTACAATCGGGTGAATGTTTCACGAAAGGAGACAAGCTGCGTTGGCATCGTTGAGCGGCGCACCGGGGAATATGTAATGAGTGGTGAGGTGGCTGAAGTGTCATCGAAACCAGCTCGTTCGGGTGCTTGTGAAATGCGATTTGTCTGCGAGTGTCACCGTCTCCTTCCGGGTGCAGCAGACTCCCGCGAGGCCCATCCGTGTCGTGATAGATGGTGGCGGCAGATTCGGGTACGGCTCTCCATTGTTTTCTCGCCGACGACCCACGTCTCCCCGCTATGAGTGCGTTCGAGCATAGTCAATACACGGGCGTCTCTCTCGTCGGCCCTCGCAAATTTTCTGCAATCGTATTTGTATCGGTGTTCGGCGGCGAGAACGGGGGAAAGCGGCTGTCCCTATTTCGGGATTCCGACTCTGGTTCTGTGGTTCGATGGATGAGGTTAGTTGCGGATTCCCGGTGTGTTATGTATGAATGTATGCAGGTGGTCTTATCGACCTAGAAGGGTAGTGTCGACGTGGGTTGCATCTCATGAATATGCAACGACGTGAATGTAGAATTCATCGGGAATTTCTATTTATAGATGTCAAAAGTTATAGTGATACTGTGATACTGGACTGAGTGAGTGTGTGAAACGATGCATATTTATCGATTAATTATTGATTGCATTGCGTTGCAGGTGGAGCGAGTGCAGCTGGTGGATCGGCTGGGGGCGGAGCCGAACGTGCTCGGCACCTTTCACGTCACCACCACCCATATCATATTCAAGGCCGACGACGGCGGCAAGGAGATCTGGGTGAGTTACCGTTCCCTCTCCTCTCTCTCCTCTCTCTCATTCTCCCTCCCTCTTTCTCACTCTTTCTCTCTCCTCTCTCTCTTCTCTTATTCTCTCTCTCTCCTCTCTCATTCTCTCTCTCTCCTCTCTCATTCTCCCTCTCTCTCTCTCCTCTCTCATTCTCTCTCTCTTCTCTCTCATTCTCCCTCTCTCTCTCCTCTAGTCGAACACTGACGGATAGCAGATTACAGCAGTTTTCAAAAAGTAATGTCGTTCAGGTGCCGAACGGTCTGATCGGCTCGGTGGAACGTGGCCCGCTGTCGGCCGCCGGCTGCCCACTCACCATCCGATGCAAGCACTTTATGCAGTTCCACCTTCTCATAGGGAGGGACAAGCTCTGCCAGGACCTCTACCTCCAGCTCCTCCGCAGTAGCACACCCGTCAACGTCAACGACCTGTGGGCGTTCGAGAGCCGCGACGTCGGCGAGGACTCGCTGGGGTGGAAGAGGTGAATGATCGAAGGCGTGGTCAGTCTCTTCGAAAACCGTTTCCGAAGTAGTTTGAAGTGGTTGGGTGGGGCTTTCGGGAGTAGTTGCAAGGCAAGTTGGAAGGCGTTTTGCAAGACATTTCGAAGGTAGTTGGGAGGGATTTTGGCAGTAGTTAAAAGAGACTGACTGCTTCTTGATTAATTGGTATTGATTGATATCGATTTGTAGATTGGACTGGGCACGGGAGTTTAGCCGGCAGGGAGTGGACGACGCGCAGTGGGTGGAGACGGATATGAACGACGGATACGCGGTGAGAATCTCTCTCTCTCACTCTCTCTCACTCACTCTCACTCTCACTCTCACTCTCACTCTCACTCTCACTCTCACTCTCACTCTCACTCTCACTCACCCCCCCCCCCCCTCTCCAGGCGTGCGACACGTACCCGGACCGTCTGTGGGTGCCCCTGTCCGCCAACAAAAGCGTGCTGACTGGCTCGTGTCGTTTCCGCAGCCGCGGTCGCCTGCCCGCACTCACCTACTTCCACCGACCCAATGCGGCCACGCTGTGCAGGTGAGAGTGCGTGGACCTGATCCAGAACACATGTAGAGACCATATATGCAGAGACCACGTACCACACCTGAAATATCATACATGTCTGTCCTTCAGAGTCCCTATCCAGCCAGGAAGTGGTTGTTTCTGAAAGACAATATTATGTTGTTGTAGATGCGCGCAGCCGCTGACCGGCTTCTCCGCCCGCTGTGTGGAGGACGAGAAGCTGATGGAGCTCATCGCGAGGACAAACCCACACACTGACACGCTGTTCCTGGTCGATACCAGACCCAGGGTGAGTTGTGGGTAATGGTTATGCAAATCGGGGGGAAACCGTTTGATCCAAATTCATCCTCTCTTTGCTATTTCTCTCGAACGCGTCATTGATTAGGGGGATTACATGAGTTGTGAATGTGAATGTGATGCGGATGTCGTAGTAGTTGATTTGAATTTAATTAATTTATTTATTACAGTTCACAATGAATTGGTTCAGGTGAACGCGATCGTAAACAAGGTGCAGGGCAAGGGATTCGAGGATGAGCGCAACTACACAAACATGCGATTCCATTTTTTCGACATTGAGAACATACACGTGATGCGGAGCAGCCAGGCGAAGCTCGTCGATGGTGGGTGAGGAGTGGGGAGAGAGGGGAAGGGGGGGGGGGAGAGAGAGAGAGAGAGAGAGAGAGAGAGATCATTGCAGCATGCACCAAGTCGCGCCAGATGAGCGACTACCTGAAGCAGGTGGAGTCGTCTGGCTGGCTGCGCCACGTCCGCAACGTGCTCGAGTGCGCCAACTTTCTCGCGTCCAGCATCGCCAAGGGTGGGTGGGGAGGATCACGGTAGAATCGGTAGTAATGTGAGCTACTAACCCCTCATGACGCTCGGTTATCATCGCTAGTAGTTGTGTGAAATGTGAGATGTGAATTGTGAATGTTTTTCTTTTCGTTTGCTTTACCTATGATTGATCTCCATGCGTGTCTTGCGTGGTGTATTTTGTTGACAAACAGTGACAGACAGACATCATAATGTCACTTGCAGGCGTGTCGTGCGTTGTGCACTGCTCGGACGGCTGGGACCGCACGTCGCAGACTGTGGCGCTCGCCCAGATGCTCCTCGACCCATTCTACAGGACCGTGCACGGATTCCAGGTACGGTAGATGGCTACTGTATCAGGAATCGGGTATATCTGATTAATCAATCAATTCATTATCACAGGTGTTGATCGAGAAGGACTGGCTGGGGTTTGGGCACAAGTTCGACGAGCGCTGCGGGCATGTGGGGGCGCTGAATGCGGAGGCAGAGAAGGAGGTGTCGCCAGTGTTCACACAATTCCTCGATGCGGTGTGGCAGGTCGCCCAGCTCAGGTACGAGATCTCTCTCTCTCTCTCTCTCTCTCTCTCTCTCTCTCTCTGTCTCTTTCTCTCTTTCTCTCTCACCCTCCTCCTCTGCAGACCTCGCGCGTTCGAGTTCAACGAGCGTTTCCTGGTGGAGCTGCACGAACACGCGTACAGCTGTCTGTTCGGCACGTTTATAGGCAACTGCGACAAGGACAGGAAGGTATGAGGGGGGGGGGGGTTGAGAGATAGAGAGGGAGGGAGAGAGAGAGGGGGTGGGGGAGAGAAGGAGAGAGAACAGACAGACAGAGTGATTGTTAGGACCTCGCGCTCGCCAAGCGCACCAAGTCTCTGTGGACGTACATGGACGCGCGCAAGGACGACTACATCAACCCGTACTACGAGGTGGGCGGGGCTTGAGTGGGCGGAGCTTGTAGAGATGGAACAGTTGGTCGAATTATTGTGAAAGGAAACATATGTTTGCAGTTCTTTACTGTAATAGAAGATTCGAGAAGTTTGGAATGAATGCTATGTTGGACGTACACCTTTTACTTTCAGCCGACTCTATTCGGAGTGCTAGTTGACGTCGACTTCCGAGCGGCCAACATTCGGGTGTGGAACGGGCTCTACAACAGGTTCGACGACGGACTGCGGCCGAGGGAGAGCAGGTGGGAGAGAGAGAGAGATGGGAGAGAGAGAGGGAGAGAGAGTGAGAGAGAGAGAGAGTGAAAGAGGGATGACATTTGCAGAGAGTACGCGACGACAGCGAGCCGGGAGCACGTGGGTGTGCTGGAGCAGCACGTTGCCGCCATGATGGCGGTACGTCTCTCTCTCTCTCTCTCAATCTCTCGCTCTCTCTCTCTCTCTCTTTCTCTTTCTCTGTGTCTTCTCTCTCTCTTTCTCTGTCTCTGTCTCTCTCTGTGTGTCTTCTCTCTCTCTCTCTCTCTCTCTCTCTCCTCTCTCACCACTCCTCTCTCCAGAAAGTCTCGGACCTGAAGCAGCAGCTTGGCAAGTCGTCGTCTACGATGGCGGACAGCGGTCACAGCAGTGCGAACGGCAGTGGAGGAGGCGGGGGAGGAGGGATGCGCGATCCCCTAGGAGTCGGCGGACCGTCGCGTGAGTTTCGACCTTCTGATTTCGTGTTTCGTGATTAGCATGACAAGATAGTGGTTGAGAATAGGAATTTGAGTAGATGATCAATGTCTGAATGGTCGCTGACCGCCGGACGCGTGAAGCCCGAATCTGGAGACGTAGTCATAGTGTGAGAGAAGCGCGGCATATATTGAGAGTGGAAGTTGAGTATACAATGTCAAAGCCTGACCACCCACCGAAAGGAGACGTAGTTGCGGACGTGGTTGCTGATCGATGATTTGGCGTTGCAGCCGCGCAGACGCCGCTGACGCGTCAGAACACGCAGGAGAGCGGCGTGTACGACGCGTCGTTCTCGGAGGGCGACGTGGCCTGTCCGGCCCTTTCCTGGCAGTCACTGCGAGAGGTGGACGGATGCGCCACCAGAGACTGCACCGGACAGTTCATTGAGAGGGGAGAGCGGCGCGCGCACTGCCACAAGTGCGGAAAGGTGGGGGAGGGGGAGGAGAGAGAGGGGGGAGAGGGAGGGAAGGAGAGAGAGAGGTGAGAGAGGAGGGAGGGAGAGAGATGAAAGAGATGCGATATTTGCAGATCTACTGCTGGCGGTGTCTCACGCGCGACGACAAGGAGCACATGTGCCGCGGCTGTCATTCCAAGACGGGCAAGTGAGTCCTGCCCCTGTAGCCCCGCCCCCTGTAGCCCCGCCCCCACGGGTCATATCTGTCTGCATAGTCTCTCCCTCTGTTGAATGCCCACTGCTTGTGTTCCTACGCGTTTCCCGATGTGATATTTCAATCTAATTTATTCTACATTTAATCATAGAGTCTATCTACTCGCATTCCATTTCGGGCGGTGCTTTGCGTCTCATGCAATTACAACCAGCGCGGCAGCGCTGGTTGGTTTGTGTTAACCCTAGTCGCGCGCTAGAATCGGCAAAAGGCGATTGAACGAAAGGTTCCTTAGAATCTTTACGAGAACAATGTGATGCTGATAAATGTTATCAGAATGTCAGAAAATGGTTAAGTTTCGATTTTGGTAACGCTAGCTGTTGTAGGAAGCGAGATACGCGCGCGCGCCCCCTGAGGGGCAGGCAATCCCCCGTGTACGGAACGTTTTCTCGGGGGGGGGTGGCGCGCACCGGCTGCCCCCAGCAGACAGGAGGTGCACTATCCGCACTGCCTGTGGTTTGCACTGATATCGTTTAGATCGCGGGCTCTGCCGTGCGCACAGTAGTGTTGTGGTTAGCGATTGCGCCCGTTGAGACACATGGCTCGAGTTCGGTTCCGGCTGGCGGCGAACCTTTTGTAATATATGATTTTACATAGAAATGACATTGGAATTGTAAATTTTCCCATCAGCATTACCTAAACTCTTTTTTGCAAGTTTTATACAATTTTGGACTCAACAAGGTGAGTGAACTGTTGGATTTCTTTAAAAAAAATGTTTTGTGGTTCATGTTAATGTAGAAAGATTTATATGAAATCCAATAAAAGTACATTCATTATCTTTTAAAAGGACTTCCGTAAGAGAAGAGTTTGTGTTACTCAATGTAATGCAACAAAAGCTCATGCATTTTATCAATCGAAATAGTACACAAACCTGCTCCAATAGTTCAACAAGTTATATATAATCGATCGGATACCGAAATTTCCCGACATACAACATTTGCTCGCATTAGTTTTTATTGCAGAAAGAGCAGGTTTGTTTACTATTTCGATTGATAAAATGCATGAGCTTTTGTTGCATTACATTGAGTAACACAAACTCTTCTCTTACGGAAGTCCTTTTAAAAGATAATCAAAGTTCTATCAAGTTGTATAAGTTGACACATAGTTCATAATTTATGATAAACAAGTTTATACATACATAATTGCACTTGGAGTATACACGGGGTGTGTGATTTGCGGAAAGACACTTTGTGAATGAATAGAGGAGTACGGTATGCACAATATGCACAAAGAGACAGGGGGAAAGACGAGTGCGGGAGTGTGTATGTGTCACGGACACTTATTATTATTAGGGTTATTAGGATTATTAGGGGGTTATTACTCGTTTCTTATTCGAGGAACTGTTTTCCTACTAGGAACATGTGAAAGACTCAATCAGACGGCGTATTGGGCAATGTGGGTGAGTAGCGAGTGGACGGGTTCCGCCCCCGCAAGCCCCGCCCCCTGTGGACGGAGCAGCGCGGCCTGCTGCTTCCAAGCAGACACCTGCTGCCGCAAACGGGCCAGCTCGAGTTGCAGAGACGCCAAGGAAGTGGTGTGGTCATGCTGCAAATGAGAAAAGGTTTTTTCTCTCTCTCTCTCCCTCCCTCCCTCCCTCCCTCCCTCTTTCTCTCTCTTTCTCTCCCTCCCTCCCTCCCTCCCTCTTTCTCTCTCTTTCTCTCCCTCCCTCCCTCCCTCCCTCTTTCTCTCTCTTTCTCTCCCTCCCTCCCTTCCTCTCTTCCTCCCTCCCTCCCTCCCTCCCTCTCACCCTCCCTCCCTCCCTCCATCCCTCCCTCTCTCTCTCCCTCCCTCTCACCCTCCCTCCCTCCCTCCCTCCCTCCCTCCCTCCCTCCCTCCCTCCCTCCCTCCCTCCCTCCCTCCCTCCCTCCCTCCCTCCCTCTCCCTCCCTCCCTCTCACCCTCCCTCCCTCCCTCCCTCCCTCCCTCCCTCCCTCTCTCTCTCTCCCTCCCTCCCTCCCTCTCTCTCTCCATCCCTCTCACCCTCCCTCCCTCCCTCCCTCCCTCCCTCCCTCCCTCCCTCCCTCACCCTCCCTCCCTCCCTCCCTCCCTCCATCCCTCTCTCTCCCTCCCTCCCTCCATCCCTCCCTCTCTCTCTCCCTCCCTCTCACCCTCCCTCCCTCCCTCCCTCCCTCCCTCCCTCCCTCCCTCCCTCCCTCCCTCCCTCCCTCCCTCCCTCCCTCCCTCCCTCCCTCCCTCCCTCCCTCCCTCCCTCCCTCCCTCCCTCCCTCCCTCCCTCCCTCCCTCCCTCCCTCCCCTCCCTCCCTCTCACCCTCCCTCCCTCCCTCCCTCCCTCCCTCTCTCTCTCTCCCTCCCTCCCTCCCTCCCTCCCTCCCTCTCTCTCTCCATCCCTCTCACCCTCCCTCCCTCCCTCCCTCCCTCACCCTCCCTCCCTCCCTCCCTCCCTCCCTCCATCCCTCTCTCTCCCTCCCTCTCTCTCCCTCCCTCCCTCCATCCCTCCCTCTCTCTCTCCCTCCCTCTCACCCTCCCTCCCTCCCTCCCTCCCTCCCTCCCTCCCTCCCTCCCTCCCTCCCTCCCTCCCTCCCTCTCCCTCTCCCTCCCTCTCACCCTCCCTCCCTCCCTCCCTCCCTCCATCCCTCCCTCCCTCCCTTCCTCCCTCTCTCTCCCTCCCCCTCTCTCTCCTACCTGTATGCCGTGCGTGCGCGCCTCGTGGTAGCGCGCCCTCGTCTCGGCGTCGGCGAGCTTCGCCTTGTACAGACAGCAGTCGAAGCAGTGTCCGCCGCTCGACTGAGGGGAGGCTGACGAGGCTGTCTCGGCGGGCGACGCGTGCGAGCAGATCGAGTGCGAGGACGGCGGGTCGAGCTTCTGCAAAATGAAATGTTTCACTCGAGATTTCCCATGTAGCGGACGTTGTGCACGCTTTTTTCTTCTTCTCGATGTCGCTCGTTCCACTACGTTTCTCACTCGAACCACCTCGCTGAATAATCCCACCTATGACGTGTTTTGAATGGATACCGTTTCACTCCACTCTTCTATTATCTAAATTATTATCTCTTCTATTTATCTCTAAATTAATATTATTATTAAATTTATTATAGAATTATTATTAAATTATTATCTCTTCTATTATTATTATCTCTTCTATTATCTTCTATTATCTATATTTATTATCTCTTTTCACCCTATCACTTACGAGCAGCGTGGGCTGGAACGCGCTCGTCTCGCTGAAGATGGACGGCCGAGAGGGCGGGGCTAGAGGGGGCGGGGCCGCGGCGGCGGAGCAGCCTTCGAGGGAAGAGCAGCTGCGGCCGGCGGGGCTGCTCACTCGCGTCTTGATCACGCTACTGCCACTCTCCGACGACGGCTCGTCCGTTTCGCTGCCCGACTCCATCTGAACAGAATCGAGATAGACCCGCCCATTCTGGTCACGCCCACCTTCACCACGTCGTTCACGTTGATCTCCTCGTCTTCCTCGTCCTTGGCGGCGGTGATGACAGTGGTGTGGGTGAGAGGAGGGGCGGGGCCTAGAGGGGCGGGGTCGGGCAGGTTGTGTAGCCACGCGGCGGCGGCCATGTTTTGTTGGGCCATCAGCTGGTTGAGCATCAGCCGCTCGCGAATTCGCGCCATCAAATCGTCGTTTTGTGGGGGCGGGAGGTACGAGAGCGGCAGCGCTGGAACACAGCGATGAGTGATACTAGTGATAAAGATAATAAAAGAAAGATAATACAATATAATGACAATGACATGACCTATTACGAAACGGTCCTTGAATCGCGACGAACTCACGCTGTGTTTGAATGTTGATGGGTTGCGGAGCCGGCAGGGAGGGGGCGGGGTTTGCGTGGGCGGAGCCTGGAAGGGGCATCGCGAATCCGGGGTGGGGCGCGCGCGGCAGAGGCAGTGGCTGCGGCAGCGGCACGCCTTCGTCCATCTTATCGCCGCCCTTGGACTCTTCGCGAGACTGAACAAGGTACTCTCTCTCTCCCTCTCCCTCTCTCTCCCTCTCTTTCCCCCTCTCTCTCCCTCTCTCTCTCTCACTCTCCTCACCTGTATATGCAGGTGCAGGCTGGTCTTGTCGGGAAAGGCCCAGTTGCAGCACCGACACAAGAACATTCTCGAGATCTGGTGCTGTTTGTACATGTGCGCGCGCAGCGTTTCATTGCCTGAAAATTACATTGTTACTAGTTACTAGTATTACTGTAGTATTCTGAATACGGTATCGTATACTAGTAATACTATGGTTTTACGTATGCAGCTCACTGTTCTGCTAATGAATCGTGAAGTATCACAACAGTATCTCTAACAGGTCATCTCACTAAACGGGGTGCACACACAGATTGCAGATCGGCGCTGACTCGATTGTTCTTATGATGTCGTTGCTATCCACTCATCGCACTCTTTTCCAATTCCCAGTACCCAGTTTCACCATCGCCCGTTTCACACCGGATGATGATACTCATCCGCTAGACAGCACGCCGCCGCGAGAGAGCGCAGAGCAGCGCGAGACAGTGGTGCGCACAAAGAATACACGCCGAATTATAGAGAGAGACAATTGAATGGAGGGGGGGGGTTGATCAGCAACTCGAACTCTCACCGGAAAAGGAAGAAGAGGTTGAGACCGGGGTGAAAAGAGCGAGAGGACAAACACACAACTCCCTCGAGGGTGAAATCGAGGTGAACAAACAGTTGCAACAGTCTGCGCGCGCGGGTGAGAGAGAGCGAGAGAGAGAGAGAGAGAGAGAGAGAGATCACGTACCGTTCTCCTCCTGCTTGAGCTTCCGCTTCCGACTGCCTGCGAATCCGGCGCTTTCGAATGCTGCCAGGTACTCTCGCTTCCTCTGCAGAATGCGACACACGTTGCTCTTCGCCACAGCGTATCGCTCGGCAATGGCCGCTTGGGAGAGCCCGGCATTCGCCTCCGCCAGCCGAATCAGCTCCACCTTCTCGGCGAGAGTCAGCTCCTTGTACGGCTTCTTCTTGCGACGCTGCTCATCCTGGGGCTCCATCGAAGGCTCGTTCAGTGGAACGTGGGCATGGGTGGAAGGACAATGACGGCGGCTCGCTCACAACTCTCGCTTTCCATACACACACACGCACACCACTCGCACTTTCGATTCTCGAGCGGGCGATGGGGTTTTTGCTTGGATCGGTTTGGAACGATGCGCGCGAGAGAGGGGTCACAGGCCGGGCCGGACAGCGGCAATCGCGGGTAGATCAGTGGAATATGGGTAGATCAGAGTGGAGGTAGCGGAACACTCCTCTCACTCACTCGCCGCAGTGTCGCAAATGGTCAGTGTGCGGTGAGCGGCGAAAAAATGAATATCGCGCGAGGCGGGGCGGTGCACTCACAAAATACAAATAGAAAACGTGTGCTTTCCGCGCTCGCCGTCTGCCTCTCCTCACCCCGCACACTCTCTCGCCCACCCTCGATTGTACGAGTAATAGAAACTGGGCTAATCCTCGCTGCTATCAGCTAGCCGATCCCGCTGCTGACCAGCCCGGGTAGATCGAGGAATGGTAGATCAGCCCCGATCAGCCTACTCATGCATACATTCATTACCATAACCGCACAACAATAACAAACAACTACGATAACTAGTATGTTGTTTTGTTTTGGTGAATTGCGGTCACTGCGAATGACGTGATTCTATGATTGTAAAAACAATGAGGCTACATCTGGTAGCAGCGTTTCTTTGCTTTCCGGCAAGTTGAACTTTCACGGAAGATCGACATCGTTCATGTCCCATTCAGCCACAAATCACTGGAAAGCGGGTTCACGGGCAGACGACTTTTTCTATCGTCGTCTCGTCGCGGGGCTTCTTCACGTCTTCTCGACTGTACAGTACACATGCCTGCGGGAGCGCACGCATCCTGATCAAACAGATGACGTAGCAGACGGTCAGACTCCTCTCCCTTCTTTCTTCTCTCCCCCCCCTCTCTCTCTCCCTCTCTCTCTCTCTCCCCTTGCTGGACACACATTCCCTTTCCGGGCGATGCTGTGCCTGTTAGTGACCCCCGCATATGAAAGAATCCATGTTTGCTTTAATCGAAAACGACCTGCCAGATGTTGTAAGGACCAACTGGGAGTACAACAGTAAAGAGAGAGAGAGAAGAGAGAGAGAGAGAGAGAGAGAGAGAGAGAGCGGGCCAGTTCCAATGTGTGTCATGCAAAGGATCAACAACAACGAACATGTTTAGTGAGTATATCATAAAACCACCTGGTTCATCTTTGGCGGGTCTCCTTTATCCGCGCTCTCTCTCTCTCTCTCTCTCTCTCTCTCTCTCTCCCTTTCTCTCTCTCCCTCTCTCTCGCTCTCTCCAACCCTCTCAACGAGTAATGCCAATTACGACATCGAAACGAGCTCCGCTGTATCAAATACCGCTCGTTTTTGAAACTGATTAGCCGGTTTTTGAAACTGACCAGCACTGTTGAATTGAGTTGTGAAATTCCATCAAGCTGCTAGCGGAAAATAACTACGGTAGATATTCAAATACGGTATGATCTGTGTATACAGAGTTGGGATTCCCCCCGTGTCTCTCGCGCTCTCTCACTTTCACGCGCTCTCTCGTTGTTGTGTGAAAGTGAAGACGTGAAAGGGTGACCCAGAAAGGGGATCGCGCGCGCGAGAGAGAGGGAGAGTGGGAGAAGGAGCAGAAGGAGAAGGAGGAGGAAAAGAGAGAGGGAAACTAGTAAACTCGAGGATAAACGACCGGTTCCGAGCCATATCGAACATATGTGCACAGTAAATGCTAACCTAACCCGGTCATGAAACCGGAAACATGTATACGAATAACTTGATTAACAACACTCGTTCTGGAAGCTTCACTCACATCTTACAACTTACAACACTATGACATTCACTTTGAAACTACTAGCAACGAGATGCGTTCAGCCGTTCGAGCATCGAAATATAGGTCGATCGCGGCGCGATAGTTATGCATTGAGGCAACAACAACAAACTGGTGAAACTGGTGAAACTGGTGCACTCACTGGTGATTTCCTTGGTGCAGAGGGTGCAGCGGTAGGATTTGAAGTGCGCCTGCATTCGGTGACGGGATAGGGAGGAGGAGTGGCAGAACACCTTCCCGCAGAGAGAGCACCGGAACGAACCTGGACAAAATTATCCATAAATTTATCATTCTCCGGATATTCATTTCCGAAAGGTAGTCTGATTGGAGAGATTCATTGTGATGTTTTTATAGAAGCACAATGTGTATGCGAATTTGGTTCGTAGAAAACGTGCGAAAATATGAGTTTTTAGAAATACTAACTTTATAAAAAAAATGTTTCGTGATTGAAAAATACATCAATCAGTATCAGATAGTACTGAAACATACTGAAACACGAACCCTTGAGATCGGGTCGCTTGAGCTCGCCGGGCTGTCTCTCTTCTTCCTCCACAACCTCGCACAGCATGCTGTTGTTGTTATTGTTGTTGTTGTTGTTGTTGACGTCGTGAAAAGTCAACATGCTATCTGCAATTCTATCATAATGCATCAATAGTGCACTAAAAGATAGAATCTGGGGACAACAATGGAACACGTGTGACGTAACGTGGAAAAAGAGCACAAGATCGGAAAGCGTGAGTGGTACGCACCGAACTGAAGAACACGGGGAAAAGCTAGAAATGCAAATCACATCAATCAATGCTGCTGGGGTAAGAGATTACTCAACGCACACAACCGGTAATCCAAGCGGCTATCATCCGAGAGAGAGAGAGAGAGAGAGAGAGAGAGTAATCCAGGTTTATGGATATGCTAGAAAGAGATATAGAGATACACAGGTGATCAGTGAACGCGTAGAACAAGCATGGAAGCAAGTAGCTTAACTAGCAGCGGAAGGAGAATTCAGCGGAAGATACAATCGAAACGAGAAAACAGGGGGGGGGGCGAAAGTAGCACACAGTGAAAGCAGCTATCCCGAGATTGCAAAGTGGCAACGACGGGAAGAGAAATCACAACACATGGAACAGACAGTTGCACCGTTCGTCCCATATTTGTCCGACAGACAACCTTGGAGGAGGGGCGCAACTTGACGTTCGGAACTTATAGGTGTGTGTGTGGGAGAGAGAGAGAGAGAGAGAGAGAGAGAGAGAGAGAGATAGAGGCTAGCATTGCATGGGTCACCGTCTCAGCTAGCACACGCGCACTTACGCAGTCCGGCTATCGAAAACGGGGCCACACACCACACCCGCCTTCACTCATTCTCGAGAAAGGACATTGCATCACACGACGAATAGAACGTCCCGCGACGCGTAATAGCCGCTCGCGGACCATATTATCGGGAAGTGGACCACCCGCGGTAAACACGATGACGGAATCGGAATGTTGCGGGTTCGCGCGTGTTTATCTCGCGCGCCCTAGTAGCCGCTATCCCGGACCATCACATCCCATAGCGGACCACCACCCCGCGCGCAAACCGGTGAGCGAACGCCGCGTAAACAACACCAACATTCGCGTGATGCATACCACTGGGATAGAAGAGTGAAGTGAAGTGAAACTCTTCCATGAAACGCTGAATCTCAAATGTTCATAAATGAACTTGAAGACAACCCACACGCAGGAAAACGAACACATTTACGTGATCAGGATGAAAAGTGAGTAGTGAGAGAGTGAGAGTGAAAGTGTTCCTCCTCCCTCTCATCCTCCCAATCCGCTCTCACTCTCTTCCAGACGTTTTCCTCCTCTCCTATCGAGGTCGAATCGCCAATCGGGTCAGACGAGAGAGCACGGCAAAGCGAGAGCATCCGAGACATCCAGAAGCGAGAGAGCGAGGAGATCGAGGAGAGGCGCGGACGGCGAGCGCGTTACTTCTTCACGCTTACTTTCTATGCACACTTTCAGAGCCAACCGGGCGCGCCCTGCGCGAACACTTTCCCTTTCTCGGAAAGAGAGAGAGAGAGAGAGAGAGAGAGAGAGAGAGAGAGAGAGAATAAACAGGAGAGATCATAAAAGCCAAATCTCCACTTCATCCCAAGTGAGAGAGAGAGAGGATGTGGAATATGCATGTGGTCAGAAAGAGAGTAGACTCGACTCACGCACGCATTCGAGAATGCTACCAAAAGACCGACGTGGTATTTGCACTCCTCCCTTTTTATGTCCAATTCCCAGCCAGCATCCAGTTCGCACGATCAACATGATAGTTTATTACACACAAAAAGAGAGAATATTGCAGCACGGTAAAAATGAACATAATACCCTGATAGGATCGTGCAAAGAGCCGATACTGTAATGATGAGTGGTACGGTAACACAAAGTACAGTACTTAATTGAACGCGTGTCGACTCTTCTCAACGAGTCGATACGGTAATAGTGCGTGGTACGGTAATACAGTAGTACTCATACTGTACACGTGCCCTCGTCGGCTACCGTAATGAGCTGGCTCTCCAGCCACACTGGCTCATTCAGGAGTGCGTCTGCGATGGAGGGGGCGAGCTCGGGAGACGAGGACAGAGACGGCGGCTGCGTGACGGCGTCGAAAGGATTCTGAAAGACGCCGAAGGGATTCTGGAAGACGTACACACTTCTCTCACGCCTCTCTGCCCGTTCTCTTCGCAATTCATGTGAACCGTGCAAAGATGATTTGATTTGTGCAAAGATTTCCTGCGAATAAAACTCCAAAGTGTGATGGATCGAATAGGCCATGATGTTTTGAAAGATTAGTATCCCACCTTCTCAGTGGCGACATCCTCGATGATTTGCTCCATGGGCGGGATTAGAGTGGGCGGAGTCGTGGTCGTGGGCAGAACGATGACGGGACTCTTAGAGGGTCTTTCGGAGAGCTCGTTGATTTCGGTCAGCGGTCGGGAGCGGATGCGGAACGGAGCCGTCTGTGCGGTGAAGAGTGCTGGAAGGGAGGGCGCCTGGAAAGATCTCTCTCTCCCCCTTTCTCTCTCTCCTGTCTCCTCTCTCTCCTTTCTCTCTCTCTCTCTCTCTCTCTCTCTCTCTTTCTCTCTCTCCCCATCTCTCATACCGCAGTTGTCGCCACGGTAGTGGAAGGAACAGAAGTGGTGGTCTCGAACGGATTCTGAAAAGCTGACGCAATTAAAATCAAACAGTCCCCACCTCTGTTGCCGGTTGCACAATGGACACTTGTGGCGATGCTAGTTTGACGTCGACCCCGCCGCGAGGCACGGATAGCCTGGAAAGGAGTCTGAGTGACTCTCAGCATGTTCAAAACACTTCGATCGGACCGAATTCTTAGAAGCACTTAGGACGCAAAAAGAATCCACATCACCTCTTCGTGATATCCGCGAATCGTCCGCGCGCGATAGCCCGGCCAGTGAGAATCGTGGACGCTGAAAAGAAACCATCCTCGATACCTTTAGTGACCCGACAGCTCTCGCAGATACCGAACATTCTATTGTATGTAAAAAGGGGTTTGCTTCGGAACTCAAAGGGTGGGATCAACTGATTGGAGTCATCTCTGTAAGAATCGGGAAGAGTGAATACTTTTACACGATGTGTCAGCGTGGCTTTGAGGGACCACGACCTCAAATAACTTTTTCATCATTTCTCTAAGCGACTCACAGAACGTGGGTACAATGGCGACCGGCGGAGGCACCCTTGCCACCGTGGTGTTGTCGGGTATGAGGGGCACTGGCGAGTCTGGCGAGTCTCCCAGGACCACCCGACGACCCACGGTCTGCGAGGAAAAGGCCTGGCGACGCGTCCGGACCAGGTCGCGAGACGGACAGCGGGTCTGCAAGAGAGTCTCTCTCTCTCTCCACTCTCTAGCTCTCTCTCTCTCTCTCTTTTTTTCCCTCTCCCTCTCCCTCCCCCTATCGTACCTCCATTCTCTCGCACTCTCCGGGCTCACAGAAGGACACTCGACAGCGGAATCGTACTTGTTGCGAGTGCGGCAGCGCCACCATAGTGCCTCAATATGGTTGTTTACTTGTTTACGCGTGTTGTTTACTTGTTTACTCACCGAGCGCCGTCATAGCGAGCGGATGGTCGGAGGCGCGCGGCTGCGAGAAGAGGGGAGCGAGCAGGGGACAACTGGAAGAGAAATGATGATACACAGACAAACTATGCAATCATGAACACATCTTTCACTTTACTAAGTCTCCTAGCAGCACACGGGATCAGCTGCATATAGCGAACCAAACCATTGGATTGAAAGATACTGGATAAATCTTTCGATCTACTAACAACAACATAGTTTCTCGAACTCTCCAGAACTTCTCCGTCTGCTCACCCATTATCATCGAGCAACGGCAGTGTCCTCGCACCTGCCGCGTCGCTCACTTGGCACGAGTGGAGGAGGAGACGTTGCGGGGAGGAGAAGGCGGCTGGGAGATGGGGTAAAAGAGGGAGAGAGAGGGAGAGAGAGAGAGAGAGAGAGAGAGAGTGAGAGAGAGATAGAGAAAGAGAGAGAGAGAGGGAGAGGGAGAGAGAGAGAGAGAGAGAGAGAAAGAGAGAGAGAGAGAGGGAGTGGAAGAGAGAGAGAGAGAGAGAGAGAGAGAGAGAGGGGGAGAGAGAGGGAGAGGGAGAGGGAGAGAGAGATGGAGAGAGAGAGAGATGGAGAGAGAGATGGAGTCTACCCTGATCGCAACTCCACACGTGCTCGATCTTGTGTTGAAGGGAGAGACGCGAGGGGCACTGATCGGGCACTCCAGCCACGCGAACA